>OY757929.1:30447193-30749693 GCA_963585895.1 Sepioteuthis lessoniana
TTGCCATTGTTCCTAGGTTAACTCTGGTCAGGAGTGGCAGCACCAAATAGGGTCCTGTCTATGGGTCAAATAAAACTGATCATTTAACTGATTTAATTGTTAGTGATACATAGCAATACTTGGAACCATCTAACTTTGTTGACTTATGCTAAATTCAATTGTTAAAAATAGAATTGCTTGATCATTTAACTTGATGTATCTACAAAATGTGTTAACAAATCATATATTTTATATGTAAAAGTAGGATTTAGCATTAAATAACCAACAATGGTTGATATGCTATCAAACCAAACCAAACCAAAAATACTCTTAACACTTTTAGGAAATAAATATCATTTATTTTGGTCTATTTAGTCTTGAAATTGAGGGCATCGTGATGTTTTTTTTCCATTTAAGAAACAATGAAAAATCAATCAAATAACATTTTTATTCTAAAAAGAAGGTTAGAAAAAAAAAAGACCATTTTAAATGTGTGTGATATAAAGGTAAATTTTTGAAGTCATTGAAGAAAGTCCAAAGCAATATTGATGATACAAGGAGAACAGAACATAAAAATAAAATCTGTTTATTATGGTTTTCGGTCAAAGCTTAACAACAGTCGAAACAAAACTATATATATATAAAAAAAATTCTCATAGATCCTTACATTATTTTATGGTAATTTTTTTTAATGCATTCAAATCTTTGAAAAAAGTTTTTTATAGGTTAAGGAATAGAGGCCACATCACATTATTTATATGTATTAAAAAAAATTACCATAAAATAATGTAAGGATCTATGAGAATTTTTTTTATCTATTAATAGTAGGTTATACTTATTTTGATTAAAACAAACAAATAAACAAAAATAAATTGATTGTCCTGTTGAGCATCTCAATATTCTAGAGTTCCCAGGACAACATGACACCATTAATCTTAATGTAGAAACATTAACTAATCTGTCATGTTTATTACTATATGAATATTGTGTATATGTTACCAGCACTACTATGCCACTTTTTCATGTAGTTGCCATCCTATTTATGTATGAAGACATAAATACCCCCACTACTGATTGATTGCTTTGGGCCAAGGACATGATACTTTTTGTAGACAATTTCATAGGCCAATGATTTTTGAAGATCAAATTTCACATCCATTTGAGCTATGACAGAATTATAAAAACATTTTTAGTTCCTCATTGGAAAAGAAGAGAGGTTCACTGAGAGGCAGTCACTAAGAATAAACAAGATGGCATGTTGCTGCAAAACATAACTAATTGGACAGGATTCAAAAGAAAAGAAAATTAATAAATTGCTTTAAAATAATCATTCCCTTTTCATTAAACACAACTAAGTCTGGAAGTCTAAAATAGCTACATAGAATTATTGCTTGAGTAGAACTAAGAATTTAAACAAAAACAAAAAAGAAAGATATGTTTAAATCAATAAATGACAAACATCATTCACTAAAAAATAAAAATAAAAAATAAAAAGCTTCTCAACAAAACCCTAGTAAATTTTTAGCAATATCAAGATAATGTAAAAATATATTTGAAAATTTTTATTTTATAATAACAATGTAACTCTGCAGTATAATTTTTTAATTGATAACAAGAATTGTAAAATACACATTGTTCAGAAATATGAAATAAGTAGAAGCAAGTTTTGACATTTGTTTGTAATCAGACTAGTAGCCTCTTATCTGGCATAGACGGATACTTCAGCTTTTTATATATATATATATATATATATATATATATATATATATATATATATATATATATAAACCTATTAGTCTCTTGAAAAGGATCACAACATCTGAAACATGTTGAGAAAATAAAACCCTAAAATACCACATTGAAATTCATTTGCAGACATTATATATATATATATAAAAAAGACAGATTTTGGAAAAATTTTGTATATATTTTCTCAACCCCTCCACCACAAGCAGAATGTGACACAAGGTCATTTTTTAAGCAGTCTCCTAGACTGGTTGTTATACCAAGGCTAAAGAATTTAGTCTACCCAACTATTTACCCATAGCTGGAGAGGGGAACAAATGGATTCATGCCTTTACTAAAAGCATTAGCATGATGTAGAATGCCAGTAGTCTTATCCAGTATTTGAACTTGGGTGACCAAGTTTGTTTACTACGAAGATAACCCCTAAGCCACAAGTGTCACCAAGAAAGACTATTTTATAAGGTTAAGCTATTACCTAAATGTGTGATTATAATGAGAAAAAGAGATAGGTTGAACAACATACAGAAAAATGAACAAACATCTTGATTATAAAATGGCACCTCATTTTAACTTTGATACATGTCTAAAAACTAGGAAATTATAGATTAAGAATTATGCAATGAAGCATAACAAAACTGTCGTATCAATATATTTTTCTAGGAGCTATTCAGAATATTAAATAAAGTATGACTTATAAATATAACTGATTAAAAAAAAAAAAATAAAAATAAAAATAATCATGCATTAAACCAGAAAATATCATTGAACCAAAAACATACAATATTAGCATTAAGATAAGATATAGGAAAAACACAAGTCATCTGGTCTAAAGTTTTTTTTGATAAGAAATTGAACTTTGTCTGTGTGTATATAATTTAAGACTAAAAATGAATTCTTGCCTGCAACATGTCTGACCAATAGCTCACAAGTCACACTTAAATGAAAGTTTTGTTTGGTTTGTATTTTATGGCATATCAACCTTTGTAGGTTATTTAATGTCAAATCCATTTTTATACAAACAATCAATTCTATTTCAAACAATACAGTTTAGCACACAAAACAGTTCCCTTTCAAACAATTCAGTTGAGCTTAAGTATGCAGCTTACATGTCAAAACAGTTCTATTTTTAGCAGTTCAGTTTAGCATAAGTACACAGTTTAGTTCTACTTGACCCATAGATAGGATCCTATCAGGTACTACTACTCCGGGCCAGAGTGGACCTGGGAGTGATTGCAATGAAGAGGTACCCCGCATTCCCCAAAACTCCAGTATTACTGGAACTTCACCATCAGATTAAGTGTTTTATCCAGGAAACTTGTTGGGGGGGGGTTACCCCTCTGCAGAGATGCAGTTGGTATATTCTACAGCCCCACCAAAGGGGCAATACAGAGATCAATGCAAAAACAGTTCTATTTTGAGCAATTCAGTTTAACATGAATATGCAGTTTAAATTCAAAAACAGTAAACACTCAAAACCACTATTTAGTTCTATTTGACACATAGATAGAACCCTATCAGGTGCTACCACTCTGGGCCAGAGTCGACCTGGGAGCAATAGCAATGAAGGGGTGCTCTGCATTCCCCAAAGCTCCAGTATTACTGGAACCTCACCATCAGATTGTTTAGTGTCATGTCCAGGATACTCATGGGGGGGGGGGCAAGAGTCACAGATTTTGGTTGAGCATTTATTTAAATCGAATCTTATATATTAAAAAATAAAAAATAAAAAAAATTTTAAAAAAAGTATATTTTAAATAATTGACTTATTTGTGCTAACACGAAAAAAATGAAAATGATCTTTTGCCAACTGTTTAGTAATCCTCAGTCAAATGGTACCTGCCAGGTATCTTTCAGCATTTTAAGAGTATAGGTACAATCATATGTGTCACAAAGAGTATGCAAGATTCCAAATCCTTAATCTATGGCGTAACCAACCATAAAGTAAGGGATTATAAACTTTATTTTATGCAAAAATGTAAAGATGGTAGTCCATTATCTTTGTAAGATACTTTGCACCAGTTTTCTTCACATGCAAATCAGTTCAATGTACATTTAAATTCTTTAAACATCTTTTAAGAATTAAAATTCAATTGCTAAGTAAAAATTTAAGTTTTTTTTTAGTCTAATGTAAGAATTTTACTGTTTCTTTTTTTAACTGATTAGTTGGCGACCATAGTCGAGGGTAACCCGAAGGCTCCCTTTTCTATAGCTACTACACCAAGGTGTAGGGGAGGGCGCTACTCCTTCCCTGGATTGCTCTACTTTATCCTTGATCCGTACCTTATAATGCTGAGTGTTAAGCAAGGAGGCATCAAGTACCATTTTTTGAGTCTTTGGTATGACTCGACCTGGGATTGAACCCAGGTCTCCCGGGCCATTGGCGAACACTCTAACCGCTAGGCCAATGTCCGGTATAAAGTGATTAACTGATTAAATAGTATTAAATTTGAATAAAACAATTTTCCCTAATATATTAAAATAATAAAGCAAATGAATGTGGTACTTTCGAGTTTTATTTCATATTATATATAAATATGCATTTTAAAATATCTATTTTTCTCTAATTGGACCAACGAAAATAAATAAATAAATAAAAAGAAATTTAAAAAAATAAATACACACATTTGTGATAGGTGTAATAGATATCATCATAGGAAATGGACCCAGTGACCAGAGTTCAAATCCAGAACAAGGTTGTTTGCATTTCACATAGCACTAATCACCCTGGGAAAGTATGAATCCAATTATCCTCCCTCCAGCTATGGGTAAATAGTTGGACAGACTGAGCTCTTAAGGCTTGGTATGGCAACTGGCCAAGAAGGAAAACTGATTTCAAACCTGTTAAACTCTGTGTAAAAAATTGACCTTGAGTTGCATCCTGTTCAAGCAGAGGGGTTGGTAAACACACACTTTATACTAAAACATACATATTTCAATTGTTTATATGGGATTCAATTACTCCATTCTCATTGTGCCCTGATTAATGGAGATCACATTATATATATATATATATATATATATATATATATATATATATATATATATATATATATATATATACATACACACACACATACACAAAAGACACTATCATATTACTGATTATTTATCTGTAATAATTTGGTAGATTGGAATTTTACACAATACTTCAGGAGACACAGTTAGCGTAATAGTCATTGTCATGGGAAATAGAATTGACTACCCAAGTTCAAATCCTGAACGAGACTGTTTGCATATCATTTCATGTTAATTCCCAAGAGAAACGCACGAATTCATCGATTCTCTCCTTCACCTCAGTTACAGGTATATAGTAGAGCTGACTGGGTTCTTTAACCTTGGTTAATCAACCAGCCTATGAGAAGGAAAACTGAATTCAAACCAGTTTTACTCTGTTTAAAAATGAACCTTGTGTCACATCCTGCCCATAGTGAAAGGATTGGGTAAACTGATACATCATTGTTGAAAGGACAACATCTTGATAATGGAAAATAAGCTATTATCATAATTCTTAGCTGTTCATACATTAAAATTTAAATTCAGTTCTTAATAAATGTAAATATAGTGATTTGTAAAACTTGAATTATATAGTTAACTAACTTGTAAATGAATTGAAACTGAAGAAGTATGGCCTTTAACACCAAGGAGGCAAAATAAGGAGAAAAAGAAAATCAATAAGACTTAACAATAAAATTGTGGGAATCCAGAAAAAAAAAAAAAAAAAAACCTCCAGCAATCCAAGAAGAAATAAATGAAAGTAAAAATGCATTTTTTGAAACATGTATTAAAGAATAAAAAAAAGAAATTTTAAAATAAAATACACAAATTTTTCTTGAATTAAGCAACAGTAAAGATGATTTTTAAAGGAACTAGCAAACTTATTTCCAGCTTACAAGAAGATTTTATAACATCTTGAACAGTAAAAGCAATTAAACTTTGGAATAAGTAAAGTTGACGACCTTAGTTGAGGGTGACCCGAAGGCTCCCTTTTCAATAGCTACTACACTGAGGTGTAGGGAAGGGTGCTACTCCATTCCTTGGATTGCTCCACTTTACCCTTGATCCTCACCTCATAGTGCTGAGTGCTAAGCAAGGTGGTATCAAGTACCGTTTTTTTTTTTTTTTTTGAGTCTTTGGTATGACTTGAACTGAGATTGAACCCCGGTCTCCTAGACCATTGAACTGAGATTGAACCCCGGTCTCCTAGACCATTGAACTGAGATTGAACCCCGGTCTCCTCTACACATTAGGCCAATGGCCTGGTATATGAATAAAATCCTCAATAATCATAGAACTAAAATATAATTTTTTTTATGTATGTTATGGTAAAAAAGATACATTTTAATGAGATTTTTTAAAAGTGCAATTAGAGAGTAAAGTAATTTGCAATTTAATATTAATGTTGACTCTGCACACAATCACTTTAATTGTTATCATTTCTCAAGGAAGATAAATTATCCAATGAATACTTCCCTTGTTTATTAATAATGAATTATACCAAGTCTATAAATATGATCTAATTAGACATCCAACTTAATGGCCACAGAAATCAGCCTTTAAGCAAGTAATAAGTAATAAAACAAAATATATAATTTTTTAAAAAAACTTTTAAGGAATGAATAAAATAAAAAGATTTTTTTGTATTATGTATATATTCCTAAAGATAGGGAGCAAAGACACCCTCTACTCATAAACACTCTGAAGATGTAAATAAGCTTTTTAAATATAAATCATTTTAACTCAAACATGAATTACAAACATTTTTTCAAGTTACCTTTGTTTCTAGATAATCAGGTGACACTCATTATATATATATATATATATATATATATATATATATATGTGTGTGTGTGTGTGCGCATGCACACATATATCGATACACACTTTAATTTTTAATCAACATGAAAATAGTAAATTCATTATATTATTCATGTTTATAGGGGTACAACAGTAATGATTTCTAGAGAGAGATTTATTATATTAGCATAATTTGACCAATGACCTTATGAAAGATAAAACTTTAGTAAAATCAACTGAAGCGTATGAAGCACAAAAATACCTTACATCGAATTTATACATCAGGAACTTAATCAAAACAATGAGATCAGTTTAAAAAAAAAAAAAAAAAAAAAAAATGAAAAGAAAAAACAGAGTTATTTCCCTTTTGTCTAATGTTTTTAGCCTATTTAAACAAGTTTCTACACAGGTGGAAATTTTTTTCATCAGAATTTAATTTTACCTATGAGTGAATTTTTTTTTCAACATAATAAAAATATTACGAAAAATCATTAAAACAGCTTATTCCACATTCTGTTTCTGTTTGAACACCAAGTTGATTTTACAAGCACAACACTCTTCAAAATAGACATTTTTTTTTCTCTCTAGAAGAGAAATGGACAGTAGCTTTATAGTCAAAGAGATTTAGAAAACAAATGACATTAGAAAGGTTAACAAATTTTTCCATTTTTCCAATGGTTCAAGAATTCTGGGGTTTTTATACCTATAACATTTTAATGAATGTTTCTCAATAAAAGGGATAATTTTTTGCAATCCTGATACAAAGTATATGTACCACATATAAGATGACAGATAAATCTTAGGTCCATTAAGATGAGAGACTTGGACCGAAGTTATGATTAATGATTAGCATCACCACAGGAGCCAGAAACTTAAAGCATACTCTCATTTCTATCATTAACTTCTATTTTGAAATTGCTATCAGTAGTAATAAAAAAAAAAAAAGAAAAGTTTTTGCAAAACTAGTCTATAATAATTATTCCCCAGACACCTACCATTCCAGGTAAGGCCAGGTGACCCTATGAGCATTTATATAATTTCTTCAGTTCAAATCATAAGGAAATGTCATTTAATCAGTTGACAAAGCTGTGCAAGGCTGACAAAGTAGACCAGGGGCAATTATAATACAAAGTTATGTTTGGAGTCACTCATTATTTAGTAGAGTTGAACAGTGCAGCCTGTGGTGTGTCAAGAGTATTTACAATCCAATGTGCTGTCAAGTATGTGAATTGGTGACAAAAGCTGTCAGAAAAAAAACAAAAAAACAAAAAAAACTAATACATAAAGTTATTTCACTTTGTCATACAAGTTAGAGAAGAAGAAAAAAAAAAAAAAAATGGAATTTCAATAATTTCAAACATTGTTGCACAAGTTATAAATAAAATTATGATGAGAGGGCAGTGTGTATGAGGGAGGGGGGATTAGATTTACATTGGCTCAAGTGATAATAATGTTGACAAATCAATGAATTAGGACTAAGTCGATTAGGCTTAGTGAGGCACAAGGACAATAGATTCAGACTTAATGATGAGTTAGCTCTCTGTATGGAAGAAACACTTATCCAGTGCATCAAATGTTTAAATGCAGAAGATAAATTCAAAGAGTTTCTAATTAAAAAAAAAAAAAAAAAAAAAAAAAAAAAGCAGGGGGGGGTATCGATAATAAATCTATGTAGCTGAACAAGTAATTGTCATAATGCTTTTGCTCTGATCTTTGTTTAATAAACTCTCTGTGAGAGAGATAGAGAGGGAGAGAGAGAGAGAGAGCGTGTGCACAGGCGAGGATTAATTATCATCTCAAAAGTAAAAATATTTTTTTTTGTACACTCCACATCTTTAATTGCTTACAGGCTTTTTGTTCTCATACTGAGCAATAATAAATAAATAAATAAAAAAAACAAAAAAAAACAAAACAAATAGAGGGATTATTGATGATGAGTATCAAAATTTTTTTTTTAGCCTTTGTAGGAATGGAATAATAAAAACATCTGGATTGTGAAAAATATCTATTGTATTTGGCACTGAACAAAAAAAAAAAAATGTTTAAATCAAATTTCTAAGCAAGTCTTTCCTATCTTTTTAGTCATTTATGAAGTGGTCAATACACACTCATACAAGTAAAAGAATTTATACAAAGGGATTGCTAATGGCTTATAAAATTGTTTGATATTTTAAAAGTCACTTACGTCAAAGAAGAGTGGAATGTTTTTTTTTTTCTTTTAGTTTATGTGACATACTAGATAAGGAAAAACAGATAAAAAAGAAATAATGTTAAGAAAAACCTGTCTTACTCATTGTAATAACACATCTAACATCCACAAAATATCTAAAATTATATAGCGTTAAGGGTGGTAAATGGTTAAGCACAAGAAAGTTGGTCCACCCACTTTTTTTTTTTAAATAGAGAGACTTTCCTATACAATTTTCTAATTCAAAGCATATAAATTCTTTTTCAATATTGCAAAACAAATGAAAACTAATAATGGTCTTACTCATAATATTCAAAACCCTTCTTTTAAACCAGTCCACTAATGTGAATATGAAAACAAATACATTTTTCTTACTTTATGTTTTAATTAAGTAAACCTTCTTTCCTGTTTGTATCATTTATATATATAAAAACTAGTATATCTGTACCATGGAAAAAAATTATCGCATATATGAAATTCTTTCCTATTATTAGATGTTTTTGATAATTGAGTCTTGAAATATACTTTTAAATCAACCAAATTTTATTGCACTATTTTTTTGCTCTTGGCTTACCCTTCAGCATCATGGACAATGTAAATATTTTAAAATATTTCTATTAAAATGATTTGGTATATTTAAAACAAAATAAATATATAGATACATGTAGAATTTTAATATAGTCGATTGCTTTTCCTATCAAAATCAAAGCAATTGTGTAACAGGAAAGTTGTAAACCTCTTTGTGGAAGAAACAAAACCAAAAAAATGATTGATTGATTTTACCAGTATATCAACTTGTCAAGGGTTATTTTATGCCTAGAGGTTAGAGAATCACATTCATTGTATGTTCATATTTACATTTTTTGACTGGTAGTTTACTGAATTTTTTTTTTCTTTGATCAAACACGATTTTCAAATAAATCTATTTGACTCATAGATACAACCCTAGCATTTATTACCACTCCCGGTCAGAGTGGACCCGAGAGTAATGACAATGAAAGTGTACTCCACACTCCCCAGAACTGTAGCCTCACCATCAGATGCAGTTTAGTGTCAAACCCAGGACACCTCTGCTGGAGGATGTTTTAGCCCTCTTCAGGGGAATACAGTCACAACATATTCTTAGCTCTACCAATGGGGCAATAAAGCCAAAAAAAGATAGTATCAAGACATTAAACTGTTCAATATCTGGAGATGATGCACATTGAAATTTTCATACTAATGAGCTGATAAAATCCTATATATATTTTACTCTACTTAGTGTATTGAGTTCTTTTATGTATTAGCTGACGTAATAGTGTTTTTTTTCTTTTGGCTAGGCATTGTTGTACTGGTTGATTATTTTCAAGCAGTACATTTTTAGTCTTTTCTTTTTTTATTAATTTTTTTCCAGTTATTGATTTGTGATATTTTTTAAAATTTATAAATTGCATTATTTTTTTTTTCACACCAGAGTTATAGAAATGGTTATAAAAATCATATATATATATATATATATATATATATATATATATATATATATAATTTTAAATCAAGCTATAGCCTACAGCTAAATGACCATAATAAATATAATGAACAAAAGATTTTATTTTATAGAATAAACAAAATGCTTAAAAAAATAAATACCCTCATTCCTAAATTATCAGAAATTCTATAAAATTAATTTGAATGTAATTACATCATATCAACTAACAACTGCAAGTGAGAATTACATGATGCAGCACTTGCTAATCTGGACATTACCACAAATACATGATAATGAATATATAAGTAACAAGTCACACCAAATTAGCGACAGATATTTAGCCCAGTCAACCAAATGTATTCATATATTTAATGCTGAAACATACCTTAAATTGTTTTTATACAAAATAATTGTAACCATGCTATTATACAACATTAGAAAGCCTTTTATATAAAACCTAGCTTATAGATGTATTTTAGCTACTATTAGCACATAGAATTGATTAAACAAAAAAAAAACAAAAAAAAAAAACAGCATAACACAAACTGTGCAGTAACAATGAGAATTCAAGCTAGTTTGTATGAATACTCAGTAAAGGCATGAACTCAAATATTATCACTAATACAAATTCAAAACACATCTGTACATTTATATAACAAGTTGTTAGATTATGGGTGGGGGAATGAAGTTGAATAATACAACTAAACAATAATGCAGCAATCTAATATTCCCATCTTCTAAAATAATAAACCCAAAGAACTAGCTACACAACAAGATGCAAATATACTGGCCAATTTTCAACACAAAAGTGTTGGAAACATAAGTTTCTTAAAAGCAGATTTTGTATGATGTTGCTTCAACATCAAAAAGATTTAATTGATTGTTTGGGCATATCAACCTTTGTAGGTTATTTAATGCCAAATCCATTTTTATACAAATAAACAGTTTTATTTCAAACAATTCAGTTTAGGATAAGTACACAGTTTAATTGTCAAAAACATTTCTATTTCAAGCTATTCAGTTTAGTCAAACAGCTCTAATTAAAAAAATTCAGTTTAATATAATTATAGTTTTTGTTTACACACAGCTAAATGTCAAAACAGTTCTATTTCAAACAATTCAGTTTAGTATAAGTACAGTTTCAATGTCAAAAACAGTTCTATTCCAAACAATCCCACTTAGGATACAAAAACAGTTTCATTTCAAACAATTCAGTTTAGCATGAGTACACAATTTAAATGTGAAAACAGTCCTATATCAAGCAATTCAGTTTAGTATAAGCATACAGTTTAGTTTTATTTGATTCATAGATAGGACCCTATCAGGTGCTACCACTCCAGGCTAAAGTGAACCTGGGAGTGATGGCAATGAAGGGGTACTCTGCATTCCCCAAAGCTCCAGCGTTACTGGAACCTCACCATCAGATTGTTTAGTGTCATATCCAGGACACTTGTTGAGGGGGGGGACTTACCCACCTGCAGAAAAGCAGTTGGTATATTCTACAGCCCCATCTGACTGGGCAATACACAGAGTTAAATGTAAAACCAATTTTATTTCAAATAATTCAGTTTAGTATAAGTACACAGCTTAAATGCAAAAAGTCTCATATCAACCAACAGAGTTTAGTTCTATTTAACCCACAAATAGGATCCTATCAGGTGCTACCACTTGGATCCAGAGAGGACTTGTGAGTGAAGGCAATGAAGGGGTATTCTGCCTTCTCCAAAGGTCCAGTATTACTGGAACTTCATCATCAGATTGTTTAGTGTCATAAATCAGGACACTCATTGAGGGAGGAGGGATCTTATACCTCTGTAGAAAAGGGGTCTGTGTATTCTACAACCCCAGCCGAGTGGGCAAAGATTCTGATGAAAGTAAAAATCTGGTAAATTGAATCCAATACACATATGAAGGAATCTAAATTTGCCTCATATTACAAATATGGCTTTTAAAAATTTTGCCAGCATTAATAATTATAGACGGAAAATGAAGATATCAACCTTCAAAATAAAAACAAAAAAATTAACAATGTGAGACATTATATATATATATATATATATATATATATATATATATATATATGAAAACACACACAAGTAATTGAATGATTGATTTTAACAGCATGTCAACTCATCTTGGGTTATTCCATGCCTAGAGGTTGGGAAATCCTATTCATTGTACATACCTTCATACTTACATTTTTTTTGCACATGGTCCAATCAAATATGAATAATTTTTTAACAGATCTATTTGACCCCTAAAATGGGACCCTAACTACTACAAGTCAAAGTGGAAGTTATGGCAATGAAGTGACACTCCCTAGATCTCAAGAACTGGAGCTTCACCATCAGGTAGTTTGGTGTCATACCCAGAATGTCCCTTTTTTTTTGGGAGGGGGTAATGTTTTACCCAAAACCCCTATCTGCAGAGGTACACAGTATTTTCTAAGTCCCACTGATAGGTTGCACACACACACAAGTAAGTTAATAAGTCTATAGTTAACTAATGAAAACCAAAAAATCCATTAAAATATAATCTTCCTTTTAGCTAAACACTTCCCTATAAATCATATTGGTCAAACCTTATACACTGAAAATCTCAGATCAAAACTCAGCTAATAATTGTATGTAAAATGTTCATCACAACTGGCAAGTGAAAAGAAGAATTACACACACACACACACACACACACACACACACACACACACACACACACACACACACACACACACACACAGTGTTTTAAGTAACTTCTTTATTTTTCCTGAAGACAATTAAAAATTGTTTTTCTGGATAATTTTTAAATGGATCTTCCACTTTTATTAAGAAATTTATTTATAAAATGTGCCAATATATGATTGAATATAGCTCAAAGAACTTTTTTCCCTCCAAAGTTTATGTAATTCAAAAAAAAAAAAAAAAAAAAAAAATCTGTAAAAATCAATTCAAAACATTATACTATCAAACAAGAACATCTGAAAGTGGTTCTTATCTTATACATAATTTATTCAAAAAGAGAGACAGGTGTTCCATTAAAATGGTTCTCTCACCAGTGAGACTTTGACCAATGTGTCTTTTAGCATATGGTTTTGAAGTTTACAGGTCTTTTGGCAAATGTCAGATCAATAAATCAAGCAGAGTATTATGACCAAAGCATGTAATGACCAGATGTTTGTATAATTCATGGTCAGTCTGGCTTCTTTAAAAAAAAAAATTCCTGGTAAAAGCAGTATACCAGATTTTATCTAAATTCAAAGACTGAATTCTAATAACTAACCAAAGCCTATGAAGATACTAGTGATGTAATGGTTATCTTCATCGGAAATGGACATGGTGACCCTAGTTCAAATCCTAGACAAGACTGCTTGCATTTCACATAGTGTTAATATCCAAGGGAAATGGTATGAATCCAACTATTCTCCCTCCAACCATGGATAAATAGTAGGACTTACTGAGTTTTTTAACCTTGGTATAGCAACTAGTCTCGGAGAAGGAAAAATCTGAATTCAAAAACCTGTTAAACTCTGCTTATAAACTGACCTTGTGTTGCATGCTGTTTGTGTGGAGGGGTTAGGTAAATTCAGAGACAGCATCTTAATAGTTTAGCTTCTTTTGACAGGTTATCACTAACAGCCAAACAAAAGAAAAATAAATTCAATATTAAACCAGAATAAGGGAATTTAATCTAGTAAATGTAATAATGTGACTAGAGTTTGAACTCACTCACTATAATATCACAGTTCAACATGCTAACCACTACACCACAGAGACTTTCTCCATAAAGAATAGGGCAGATGTAATTGGACAATGAACATAATAGGAAGTAAGTATTATCAAGTTACTAGTCGTGACTTGTATTTTGTGATAATGTTGTATATTGACTCCGGCCAAGCTGTCAAAATAGGAAATGCACCTGTGTAAATAACAGGTGCATCCGGTCGAGGAATATCAGGATATAACCTTGACCGTGGACAGGTTGAATGAGTGCGATTTGTGACGCCTACAAGAAGGTGGGCATTGAACAATTATATAACCCAGGTGAAGACAGGAAGTCAGTCAGTTGAATATAAGCTGCGGTAGAAAGAACCAGCACCCAGAGAGGTTGAGCAGCCCAGGAGAACGGGAAAGAAACGCTGTTATGGCCATAAGAGTGGGGGTTCAATATGTTGCAGTTCTGTTTGGTCTCCAACTCCCTCTCACAGTAAAACCTTTAGGAACCCTTTCAAATAAAGTGAGAAGTATATTTTTCTAAAGAACTGTGTCGCTTGTCTTTATTGTGTCGTCGTTATGATTCTGCATGTATATGTGTTTGTATAGTTGGTCATGGCTATACAACAATAATATTGATTGTCTTATTACTTCAGCTCCATTATGTAGACGGAATAAGGAATAAAAGTTTTGTCATCTGTTTAATATTTTCTACTTATATCAGGAGTCACATAAAATAGCTAATAATACAATAAAAAATTTGTATGTATAAAGTTAAATACTTATAGTATAGTCCAACTTCCAATGATACTTTGAGTTTTGACTGATGTCAACCCATCAAAGATTACTTAATGCCTAGAGGTTAGGAAATCACAATCATATTTACATTTTTTGTGCAGTTGTTTCAAAGAGTTTTTTTTGTGTACACAGTCCTATGAAAAATGAATGATTTTTACACAGATCTATTTGATCCATTAATGGAACCCCAACAACAGGAACTACCACTTCAGCTCAGAGTGGACCTGGGAGTAATGACAATAAAAAGGTACTTCACACTTCTCTCAGATCTGCAGAACTGGAGTCTCACCATCAGATCCAGTGAGAGTAATACCCAGGACATCCCTTTTAGTGAGATCTTAGCCCCCCACCTAGGGGACACAAAGTATTCAAAGATCTACAGACAGTTTTCATTCATTTGTAAAAGAACTAGTGATCACAAAAGCTTCAGTCATATCCAATAAAGGCTTAGCCTAAAGGGCAATGAGTTCAAAAAGTACTTCTGGACTAGTTTAATACTTGTATTATACCAATTATACCAATATGATATAAACACCTGTTGGTTACAAATTAGGAGACGGATGTGGAAGGGGGTCACCATATACTAATAAAATATACTTTTCTTGCTAGGGTACTGACTAAAATAGCACTGAGAATATTATCCATTATCATACATTATAGTCAGATCCAGATAATTGGTTCTATAGCAGGTGTTTGTTCGGATTACTGTTTGCTGGACCAGCAGGAAAATATTTGGGATGGTCAGCTTTTTGTACTATGATAAAAAAAAATATAAAAAGAACTGAAGATCATTAAAACTAAGGTAATTTTTTCAAATTTTACTAGAGAAAAAAGATGGTTTCTTGCTTTGCTGCCGATCTTACTGTGTAATTCATGAAAAGGTGAAGCAAGTTTGTCTACATGTTTTAGATATATTGATAAACAAAAATATAAAAAAAAAAGAAAAAAGAAAAAAAAAGTATCTTGCAGCAAAATAGTGGTCAGCCAACTACTCTTGCAAATCATTACTACTGCAGTGAATATGTCCCGTTGAACTTGTGGCTTTGTGTCAGATAAAGCTAAACTTAATACCAATAAAAAGATGTTAAAGTTAAAAAAATAAATAAATAAATAAATCAAGATTGAAATAGATACAAATCATTGCCTGCATCATCAATAGTATTATTCATAGTTATTTAGTCATTGAAAACCTTATTAAAAAAGAAAAAATATCCCATGGGAGTGATTAACATGTTATAGTTAAAAAATGAAAACTATTATTGGATTTTTCTCTTAAGGTTTTTAGAATAAGAAATTCTAAGCCAAAAACAAAGTTATTTTGCATTTAAGCACGTCATGTTCATAACTGAAATGTTATTATAATAATAATTATAATAAAATAAAAATTAAAAACAGTTTTGTCTTAACTTTTTTATTTTTACAGTTTGATAAGCTAAATATAAATAAATTTTTGCTTCATTGGGGTTTATGAATCATAGGACACTAACAAATTTTCTACATTTTCATCTTATCCGAAGTAAGATGGGGTGTGTGTGTTAAAAGGCTATTCAGTACATGAGTGAACTCTTATGCATCTGCAAAAACAGACAAAGTTCACCTATGACAGAAAAGGGGAAAAGATTGGACAATGAAGACATATGATATTTTATTGTACCAATAACCCCTAAATTATATATCTTTTGACCCTTCATGCTGCTAAGAAAATAAAGAAAGAGAGAAAGAGAGAGAGAGAGAGATTATCAGGGTTAATAAGTATGTATTTTGTAAACTTATTTTCAATAGAAAGTATATACAAATTCTATTCAGAAATGATCCAGCTATTTTGAGTACCTTGAGAACTATTTGCTTTTCTTTTGGCAATAAATCAAACAAGATCTTGCAGTACATGTGTAAACAGACACTCTCCTCTGGGGTTGCATAGTCAGCAGTAAAACATTGAATGTGTTTGTGTCTGACAGTTCACAGTGAATACATATCAAGATTTGCTTGAAATTTAGACATTTTCCGGTGGAAATTATTTAAATGATTAAAGCTTTAAAGAATGATCCAATGAGTGAAGACCAGATAAAAGTTTGGTACTGCCACTTTGAATTAGGCTGGAAATTTGTTGAAAGTGGTTCCACATTCTGGAAAGCCTTCAACAAGCAGACTACCTGACAAATGTTAAACACATGCAGGCTATAATCAAAGGAAATCTACAATTGACTGAGAAGATTAAACAAAGATCTGGAAATTCTACAGCCTGTCTGGAAAACATCCAGAGAAAAACCAAGACTTTACCTATTTTTCGTCTCATGGCAAAACAACATATAACCTACGTCTACAAACCTGATTTGACTGCCAGCAACTTCTGGTTTTTCCCAAAGATAAAAATTGTTGTTGAAAGAGATTTCAGACTGTGATTGAGATTAAAGAGAATACAATAAGGCAGCTGATAGCAATCCCTAAAGAGGATTTTGCAGACTGTTTTAAAAAGTAAAAGAGAGGTTTGGTTTGGTTTGGTTTCTTTGTTAATGGATTATCAACCTTTATTTAATGCCATCCTGGTAGAAGAATAGGGGACAAAGGAGTTCATACTTTTGCCACGGGTATTAGTCTGAAAGTGAATGTAATAGCACGATTGGAGTTTGAACTAACTCACTATGATGTTGCAGTCAAGCATGTTAGCAACTATGCCACAGGAACTCCCCAGAAATGATGCTGAAATAATTTGGTAAATTCAAATGTACTAAGGCGTTGCTGTTTATTTGTGTGTTTTAGGGAGTTTATCATTTTTCTAATACTCTCCTATGTACTAAATCATCAATTTTAGAAGCATACATATACATTAGGTTGATACAAAAGTTTAGAAAACTTTTGACTAATGTTTTACATAAATTCATACAACTATTATGGGTTATTTTATCCAATTTCACCAAGGATTCATTCCCAAAGGTCCTCAATTCATTTTTCAAAATTTCACCATTTGTTATTATCCATAAGAAAAGTAAGTCTGAAAATTTTCAGTATAATAACATGAATCATTCTTATTTTATAACCTTTTAAGATTTTAGGGAATTTCTGAAAATGTTGGCATTTTGGATTTTTCCCAATTTTGGAGGCTTGCATTTTAAAATTGGGCTTGCTACAAGTCTTTGTAAGGTTGTTTTTCGTATCTCAATTCTAAAGAGTTTAAAATCAGTTTAAATCAATTGTTTTAACTTAGATACCCTTGAAAAATTAACAGTTAAAAATCTTAAAAAAAAAAAAAAAAAAAAAAAAAAAAGTATGCTCCAAGGGATAATTTTGAAAAAATTCAAAGGTAAAGTAGCTTTCATTAACATACAATGTGTATAAAGCACTCCATCTACTCAACTCTCATAATCGGCTTGGAGTAATCAACCAAACTCCCAAAACCCATCTGATTAGAAGTGTTTTTCATTTTTAATGAGAGGCTTGAAAAAGAAAGAAAATCAGAAATTTGAAAAATATTTTTGGATTTCAATAAGATATTACAGAAACATCAAAGCCATAGAAAATTATATATATTCTCAAAGTACATCTGGAGGTGAGTCTGGATTTTCAAAATTAAAATATCTATATCGATCCTAATTTTGGTTTGGGCCTCCTGAAAATAGACTAATTCAGAAATTGTAAAAATACTCAACTGTAAGGACCTGGATTTTCATGTGTGACAATTTCAAAGACTTTGAAACTTATTTACCTTAAAATGTTGATGTGTCAATTCTACAATAACAATCATGCCATTGGTAAATTGACCCTTGTATTTCTAGAACAGTTTTCTTAATTCAGGGTGTTATGGCAAAGAAAAGACCTATGGGTGCACATGTTACTTGTAGGAGTCAAACCCAAAATTCCTTAGCGACAAAAAGGATGACCTTTCTTTCAATGTATCATTCAAACAAACCAGTTACTCACTAATACTTTAGGCTGTTCTAGTTTGACCAATTTATAATAAAAAATTCCATCTGAATCCAGAATAAAGTCTGTTCTCAGATTATACTTAGACTGTTGAAGTCTATTCTGAATTCGGCTTCTATTTTTCTTCATTTTTGATTCTTATAATAAATCCATCTTATTCAAACATGACTTTTTTCTGTGTGGTGCAACAAAAGAAAGACAAATGTTTAAACATTGACCAAGATTCATTTTTGTAAATTCATGTGGAACCCATTTTTATAGCTTCTACATTTTTTCCCCACTAAAGTTGGTAAATGACAACAGTTAACTGTTTGCTGAAGCGGCAATAAAGACACTAATAAACTTCAAAGATTTTTTTAACGCTCTGTAAAAGATAATAATGGGAACATTTGAAGCATCAGCCTATAGACATTAGTCCAAATTAAAAGTTGCCCAGTCAGCTGGGGCTGTAGAATACACTGACTGCTTCTCTGCAGAGGGGTAAGACCCCCCCACACACACACACTCCAATGAAGTATTATGGATATGACACTAAACAATCTGATGGTGAGGTTCCATTAATGCTTGGCCTTTGGGGAATGTAGAATACCCCTTCAATGCCATCGCTCCCAGGTCCACTCTAGCCTGGAGTAGTAGCACTTGATAAGATCCTATCTATGGGTCAAATAGAATTAAACTGCCTATTTATAAACTGAATTGCTTGAAATAGAACTGTATTGAATTTTTTGAACTTTTATCAAAATAAATAAATTCAGCATTAAATGACCCCAAAAAGGTTGATACACTGTAAAACAAATTAACCAACCTACCAAATAAAAAGTGCAGTAAGCTGAACTATTTTAGACCTTATTTTTCCAATGTTGGCCCATTTACCAAAACTTTTCTCATTCAGAGAAAACTGAGTAATCATTGGATTACACTTACTATGCTTTTAACTTGGACAATATAAATATATATAAAATGTGAACTATACTTATACATAAATAATGCAATTATTTCCAGATAGAACAGTAGTTCTGTTTATCCATAGATTCAAGATGGTGGCATCATTCATGTTTGACAGAGAAATTCTTTCAAAATACTTTAGTAAACAAGAAAGAAACCACAAAGAGAAAAAGTCGAAAAGAGAAATTGAAAAAGAAAAAGGAAAGAAAATGATACAAAGAAGAAAAAAATTAGCGTGTGAGGTTTGGTTTGGTTTTATAGCATATCAACCATAGTAGGTTATTTAATACCAAACCCTCTTTATACACATATTAAATATATAGATTTGGTTGGGTTAGGTTTTATGGCATATCAACCATTCTAGGTTATTTAATGTCAAATCCTGTTTATACATATCAAATATATACATGATTTGTAAACACATTTTGTAGATAACATTCTTAAATGAGCCTGAGCTTTTTTTTTGCATACAGTTGAATGGTTTCAAGTATTGCTGTATAATGGTCACAATTTAACATCAGTCATTTGTTTGCACACTTAGCTGGTTCTATTTGACCCACAAATAGGACCCAATCAGGTGCTACCATTCCAGGTCAGAGTGGACTTAAGAGCAATGACAATGAAAGGGAACTCCACATTCCCCAAATCTCCAAGTTTAATGTCATCTCCAGGACACTTGTTGGGGTTGGGGATTTTACCTCCCTGTAGAGATGCAGTCAGTGTATTCTATAGCCCCAGCTGACTGGAGTGTGTGCGTATATATATATATTCAATGATAACTTTATATATATATATATATATATATATATATATATATATATATATATATATATATATTCAATGATAACTTTATATATATATATATACACACACACACACACACACACACACACACACACACACACACACACACACACACACACACACAGTGGAAAAAGAAGACTAAGTGACAGAGCAATAGTCTACCTAGTTATTACCTGAGGACACCCCTATGAGATATCTTTAAATTTTTTAAATGCTCAACTAACCATAACAGCAAAATTCCTCCTTACTTTGTTATGAGACCAGACTATGTGTGTCTGGTCAATAAGTACCATTGTGTTTTATGGATAAGTAGTTTTTTTTTTCTTTTTACACAGTGTTCTTCCTGACGACTTTTTTTCAGTTTGAGGAAACAGTAGTATAAGCCACTGACATAGTCAAAGAAAGTCTTACAAGTACTACCAACATCTCAAGGATGACCAACAACTATGCATTCAGCTCATTAACCTATATAAATCTTAAATACACATAAGTTTAGAACAGAAGTGAGGAATGAACTAATATACAAAGAATGGATGATCAAAATTTAAAGGAAGAGAAGAAATAAAGAAAAAACAAAACCCAGATCTTTTACTGATCTGATAAGAGAGTCTATAAACTTTGAACTGCAACAGGTCAAGATAATCAAGTCAAGATTGTCTTTAAGTTGCTACTTATCTGTTTGCTTATTCATATTAAATTCAAGTTGCAAATGACATCTACAACATTGTTGGGGTTTTTTTTTTTCTTCATTTTTTTTTTTATAATAATAATTGTTTTTTTCACCATTCAATGATAACTTTTTCTGATAAACATTTTACTTACCCAATATGTTTTTTTTTTGTTTATACCTATACATAATATGTTTAAGTATTACCAAAATTCTCATTATATATAAAGAGATAGAACAGCAGCAAAAAAGAAAAATTACATAAAAAGAGTACTCAATAGTATAATAGCAGAGTGGGTATGAATCTAAAAATATCAGAATTATAGACACAATAAGTCTATTGCTTAGGTTTCACATTTTCCACAATCTTCAGATGGTAGTGTGGTAAACATGGCCAGTATAGCATATATATATATATATATATATATATATATATATATATATATATATATATATATATATATAAAATGTGTATGTGTGCGTAACCATAAGCCAGCAAAAATGCCACAATTTTTATAAGAGCAATATACTTAAAATGTTCGAACTTAAAATGATAAAGCAATTTTCAGTCCAATTTAATATTGAATAATGATTTTGTGGTGTCTGCATTTCTAGTAAATGTTGTTTCTCCAAAATCTTATGAAAAAAATCACTATTAAAAAAACAAAAGCATTCATCTATGTATCTCATAAATTTATCAAATTATCTTTTAAAAAACATACTAAAATCCTTCACTCCTAAAAGAAAAACATTAATATCATTCTGCAATACTGTTACAAAGGGTTCACAGGTCATCTCAATGTTTAGAGGGTGGTTAACTCTGGATGATAAATATACTTCCAGATTTGGTTCAGTGGTTAGAACAAGAAATATACATATTAACAAATAAATAAAGTAGGTGGGGATCCTCGCAATCAGTTTTATAATCGCATATTACTTGTGATATAAATACATGTTGGTAATAGATTAGGAGGGTGGGTTTTTTTTTTGTTATAACTTCACTTGAAGAATAAAGCTTTTTTTTGCATTCTTTTTATATAATCGAACAATACAAGATCGTTAAAAAAACAAAATAAACAAAGACAACTATTTTAACCCCTAAATTTTATCAGTAAGAAAATGTTGAGTATCAGGAGCACCTGCCAACTGAAATCTCATATTTACAAAAATATGCTGATTAATGTTATATATAAAGAGAGGGGGAGGAAGAAGAAAAAAAAAAAAAAAACCCATATCAAATGACTTTTTCCTTCTTTACACAAATAGCAATATTTCAATAGACTAACCTTCTTTAGGTTTTTTTTTTTTTCATGAAACAGATGCCAAGTATGAAAGGATTCTGCATTTGTATAAAAATATTAATAGAAATTTTAAGTTAGCTTTGAGGTATATATTAATGAGAAATGAAGCAAATAAAGATACTTTAAGCAAGACAATTGAAGGCAATCACAACTCATGCATTGAATTCATATAAAATTCAATATCACTTCTGATTATCTGCAATGGGGAAAAAAAAAAAAAAAAAAAAAAAAAAAAAAAAAAAAACTATACTGGCACATGAAAGTCATTCAATAAACAAGGTGAATTTAAAAAAAAAAAAAAAAAAAAAAAAGAAAAACTTTTTTGATAAATGTAAACTCTGCATTGTTTAAAATTAGTTTATAGCAAAGATTATTTTAATCTTGCAAAAATATTTGTTTTAAGGCTATACGAAATAATGGAAAATCAGAGTGCTCCAGGGTCTGTCATCAAATTTTTGGTAGCTCAGAAGTGCAAATCATGTAAAATTTACAGAAGAATGCATGATGGGTACAAAGTAGCATTTTTAAAAAAGTGGGGGGGGGCTAAATATGGGTTTGCCACAACAAGCCTGAGTGGAAAAGACAATCCATGAAGTGGAAACACTGACTCTCCGGTAAAGAAAAAGTAATAGGCACAGCAGTCAGTAAAAGTTATACTGCCTCCTGGAACATGAAAGGACTTATCAGTATTGATTTCCTTGAAAAAGGTGCAACTGTAAACAATGCTTCCTATTGACAACACTAAAGGAAAAATTCACCTTACTCATTGAATATTCCACATATATCAGAATTTATTCTTTTATGATTCTTTGACATTTTCTGAGTTTATCTACCATTCTTTCACATTGACAAAAGTGTTATTCCTTTTTGGCAAATATTTGTTTTATCTTATTTGTAGTTTTTAGGGTTTTTTTTTTACTATATATATATATCACCATTTAGTATGTATTAAGAGAGAATTTCCCAAAGATAATGAATACTAATTCAAATCTTGCTGGAATCTTATTCTTTCATTCCATTCCAATATTTGTTAATGGTAATGGAATACATGTAAAAGATCACAAAAAAGTTGCAATAAAAAAAACAAGACGAAAGAAAGAAAAGGAAAAAGTGGGGAAAGAGATAAAAATAAATAATGAAAAATGTTTCATCTGGAAATTTTGGCCTGAATTTATGAAATATGGAATTGGCCCAGTGGCTAGAGTGTTCGCCAATGATCCGGGAGACTTGGGTTCAATCCCAGGTCGCGTCATACCAAAGACTATAAAAAATGGTACTTGATACCTTTTTGCTTAACACTCAGCAATATAAGATAAAGTGGAGCAATCCAGGGAAAGGAGTAGCGCCCTGCCCTAAACCTCGGTGTAGTAGCTATTGAAAAGGGAGCCTTCTGGTCGCTCTCGACTTTATGTATGTATATACCCAACCCCTCCACATGAGCAGGATAACAGGTTTAAATTCAGAGTTTTCCTTCTCCTAGACCAGTTGGCATACCAAGGTTAGACACCAGTCTGCCCTACTATTTACCCATAGCTGGAGGGAGAATATTCGGATTCATACCTTTCCAAAGGGTATTAGCACCATGTGAAATGCAAACAGCCTTTTCCAGGATTTGAACTTGTGTCATTGTGTCCATTTCCAACATTGTTGTGGTCACCAATATTCTTGGAATTTTTAACTGAATATTTTATTCAGCCTGTAGAGGTAGATTGGTTTTTTTTTTTTTTTTAATCCTATTCTAAACCAAATTAGTGCAATATACTCTGAAAAATCATTATGATAATAACTACCAAGATGAGGACACTAATCAATATACACTAGTGTATAATAATATTCCTCTAAGAAGTTTAGACAACTTAATATAACTAACAAAAGTAATGTTAAAGTGAACAAGTTTATCTTAGAAATACTTCTTGTAACAGAAAATTTAACAAAAATGCACATAGAGAATAGACATATATAAACAAATGTAGATTGCATGAGTATTGTATATATTACAAGTACTTGATTGCCGACTTGGATAAATCTTTCTACCTTATTCTGAAAATGAGTCTTCATGAATTTATAATAAGTGTCACTAACACTTTTGGCAATATAATCAGACCTCTCAACTTTCATTCCTATGTTCTAACCACTCAGCTATATCTGTATATACAACTAAATTATATGGATGTATATATAAAGGCAAAGTACAAGTAGGTAATACCAGGTTCATTTTCTCAAGAAACATTTCTATAATTTCATACAAGAAACTAGTGACCAATCAACTACTGCTCTTGTAGTATTAATACTAATTTCCCCAGAACAGACCAGATGTTACCAATATCAATAACCAGGTACTGGCTGCAGCTATACACAAGTGATATTTACCTTGACTATAGATATAAAAAAGAAAAAAAAAAAGTAGGTTGTTGCTTCAGCAAAAATAGATTTTTTTTTTCCTTTTAATCTTAACTAAGTTATTTGACACTTGAAAATTGCTATCAATATGCAGAAACAAATGAAATGCAGTCACTGAATGTTTAAAATATTATTTTAGACATGCTGGCTTCTTTATCATCATTGTTATTTTTAATTTTCAGTTTTATTTTAGGTTTCTTAAAATCCTTTACCAAGTCTTTACCCAATACCTAAGATGAAAGAAATTAATGATTATATGCATTCTATGTAATTGCGTTTTTTTTTTTGCTACCTCTTTTTAGGTGATATTTTTCTGTCACATTGATTGTACTCTCCTAAGAAGATGAGTAGTTCTGCAAAATGCAATGTTTTTGTATCTCATAGACTGAGACAGCCAGGTATCTTGTTAATGTATTTATCTGTTTTTTTTTTTTTGATCATACCCAGTGCTCCCACTATTACTGGCACTGTGGTAGCTTTAAGATGCCACATTTCTTTAATTTCTATTTCCAGGTCTTTCTATTTACTCTTTTAATCATATTCTTTGACCAATATGTTATCTGTTGGTACTGACATATCAATTAGAAGGTATGTTTTCCTTTTATAGTCTTTAACCACTATATATTGTCTATTGCTTCTTATTTTTCTATGTTTTAGATAGCAAAGTCCCAGAGAATTGTAGCTCCTTTTCCTTTTGTTATTGTTGCTGGTTGGTGTTTATACAATTATTATTACTGTTGTTGCTGCTGCTGCTTTCACAAGTAGTAATTAACCTTAATTATTTCTAACATAATTTTCTATGAAATAAACAATTTTAACCCTTCCAGTTTAGCACAAATTCAACTGTATTTTTAACCATCCTAAATTAACTGTTTCAAACAGAATATCAAATACCAGTCTATATTAGGTAAGAGGACTTGAATCACAGTCGGTTATTTTAAAATCTTTGTTGTCAATTAAAAATTTAGATGGTTAGTTTTTATAGCATATCAACCATTGTAGGTTATTTAATGCCAAATCCTGTTTATAGATATATATTAGGTATAATTTGAAAAACATTTTGTTCATAACATTTTTAACTGAGTCTGAAATAACTTTTTTTCACAGAGTCAAATGGCTTCAAGCATTTCTAACACAAATAACTATTTACTATTAATCATTTGTTTGAAGTGGTTACAATTATTGCTATTTAACATTAATTATTCTATTCAACATTACTCATTGCACACAGTTAAATGGTCCCAAGTATTGTAATATATCACTAACAATTTAATTAAAAATCAGTAATTTGTTTGTACACAGTTTAAATGTCAAACAGTTTTATTTGACCCATAGATAGTACCTTCTCAGGTGCTACCAATCCAGGTTGGTTGGTTGGGTTTTATGGCATATCAACCTTTGTAGGTTATTTAAAGCCAAATCCATTTTTATGCAAATAGTTCTATTTCAAACAATCCAGTTTAGTATGAGTACAAACAGAGCTAATTCAGTTTAGTATAAGTATAGATTTTCTTTACACAGTTAAATGTCAAAACAGTTCTATATTAAACAATTCAGTTTAGTGTAAGTACAGTTTCAATGTCAAAAACATTTCTATTTCAAGTTATTCAGTTTAGTCAAACAGTTCTAATTCAAACAATCCAGTTTAGCATAAGTATGCAGTTAGTTCTATTTAACCCATAGATAGGACCCTATCAGGTGCTACCACTCCGGGCCAAAGCAGACCTGGGAGCAATGGCAATAAAGGGGTGCTCCACATTCCCCAAAGCTCCAGCATTACTGGAACCTCACCATCAGATTGTTTAGTGTCATATCGAGGGCACTCGTTGGCGCAGGGGGGGTCTTACCCCTCTGCAGAGAAGCGGTTGGTGTATTCTACAATCCCAGCCAACTAGGCACCAATCCAGGTGTGAGCGAATCTAGGAGTAATGGCAATGAAGGGGTATTCCACATTCCCCAAATCTCCAAAACTAGATGGTTGGTTGGTTTGTTTGTTTTACGGCATACCAACCCTTTTTGGGTCATTTAACGCTGAATTAAATTTTAAACAATTCCATTCAGTATAAGTATAGTTTTAGTTTACAAACTGTTAAATGTCAAAACAGTTCAGTTAAACGTCTAAACAGTTCTATTTCAAACAATTCAATTTAGCATAAGCATACAGTTTAACTGATAGATAGGATCCTATCAGCTGCTACCACTCCAGGCTAGAGTGGACCTGGGAGTGATGGCAATGAAGGGGTACTCTGCATTCCTCAAAGTTCCAGCATTATTGGAATCTTGCCATCAGATTGTTTAGCGTTATATCCAGGACACTCGTTGCGGGGTAGGGGGTCTTACCCCTCAGCAGAGAAGCAGTCAGTGTATTCTACAGCCCCAGCAGACTGGGCAATCCAAAACTGGAGCCTCACCATCAGATAGTTCAGTGTCATATCTAGGACACACATTGGGAGGAGTCTTACCCCTCTGCAGGGATGCAGTCAGTGTATATTCTACAGCCCCAGTTGACTGGGCAGTAAACATTTAGATCAAACAATTACAAACAGTAATTTTTAGCTTAAAACATAAATCCACATCCAAAGAGATTTATCAATTATGCTTTTTATATTATTGTTGTACGAAGTTAAAATTTCAGTTTTGAAATATTTTTAAGAGGGTGACACATAAGAAGTTTATTGATTTAAACATTTTTGTTTTTGTCAGATTGTTAGTTAGAACTAAGCAATAATATACGTTTGTTTTTCATTTTTTTTATATCTTCAAGTTCAAGAAATTTCTTTATAATCATTTTAGTATGACAACTTGTTTATTGTTTTCTTCTGAAGTTTGGAAATTTCAATTCTGTACAATTAATACATTACATCAACATGGCTTTTCATAAACTATTGTTTATTTCTTAGTTAGAAACCAAAATTAGGACACTTTTTTTCCTTTGAATTTTCTACCAATAAATTTTTTTCTGGTTACTCAAAAAAAAAAAAAAAAAAAAAAAAAAAAAAATCAAATCAAAAACTTACGATATTTCAGGGTTGACATTTGTAGTATAAAAGATAAATCCAGATGAAGGCATAGAAAAAACAAAAAAAATCCCCCAAAACACACACATACAATTTAGTGGAGTGTTCAATCCCAGGTTATGTGATACCAAAGACTTTAAAAATGGTACTTGATGCCTCTTTGCTTAACACTCAGCAATATAAGGTATGTATGAAGGATGAAGTGAAGCAATCCAGCGAAAGGAGTCGCGCTCTCCCCTACACCTTGGTGAAGTAGCTATTGAAAAAGGAGCCATCTAGTTGCTCTCGACTACGGTCACCAACTTACTTATATATTTATGATATTTCGCTCTGTATGAGCTTCAGCAGATGATTGGAAAAAAGAGATATTTGGTGTTTTATGGCTTATCAATCTTTGTGGATTATTTAATGCCAAATCCCATATATATATATATATATATATATATATATATATATATATATATATATATATATATATATATATATGTATGTATGATTTGTAAGTGAATAATTTGAAGGTAGCTATTTTTAAACAAGTTGTTAAAGTTCGTTTGTTTACACAGTTAAATGGTTTCAAATATTCCTATCTAACACTAATAATTCTATTTAATATTAATCATTTATCTGCACACAGATGGTTTCAAGAATTGCTATTTAACATAAGTAATTCTATTCATTAAGTATTCCTATGTAACATAAATAATTTGAACAGCTGTATGATTTCAAATAACTGATTATTATAATCCTTAGTAAATGATTGAACAGTTCTACTTGACCTATAGATGGCACCCTAAAAGGATACAACCAATCCGGGTGAGAGTGGACCTGGGAGTAATAGCACTGACAGGATACAACACATTCTCTAAAGCTTGAGGACTGAAGCCTCGCCATCAGATGGTTTAGTGTCATACCCAGGATATTCATTGGGGAGAGGGATTTACCCCTCACAGCAGAGGTGCACTTGGTGTATTCTACAGTTCCAGCTGACAGGGAAGTGATTGGGAAAAGTATTAGGCAATGTAACAACTGTATGAGGTTGTCATGGCAATATAATTAGGGGAGATGATTGTTATGAAAAATGTTAAGCTATGAATATATTATTGTTGTGTGTGGAATTAAATATAGTTAGTAATAAATTATAATTAAATGTTACATTAAAATTTTTTTTGCTGCGTGCAATCTTGAACAAGTCCTGGCGGCAACACCCCACAAGACACCAACTGTACGGCCACCAGCCTCCTATCACGAAAACTATCCAAGTTAGACGAACCAGACATGCAGGACACAGCTGGAGAAGCAGGGACGAACTCATAAGTGATGTACTCTTATGGACCCCCACACATGGCCGTGCAAAAGCAGGACGACCAGCACGAACATACATTCAGCAGCTATGTGAGGATACGGGATGTTGTCCTGAAGACCTGCCTGGGGCGATGAACGATAGGGAGGAGTGGCGAGAGAGGGTCAGGGATATCCGTGCTACCAGCGCGACATGATGATGATGATGATGACATTAAAATTAGTGAATGTTGGAGATACGTTTTTGTTCTGTTTAAACCTATATTGAATTAAGAGGAATATTAATTTGTTTTAATATCAGTCTTACTAGAAAATGGGTTATGCAATGAAATCTGGGTTGCTGTTTTGTTCTTCTAAATTTGGCATGGGTTTAAACAATAATAAAACCTTATCCTTAACATTCAGTAATTTTAATGTACTATTTAATCATAATTAATTACTAATAATATTTCACTTAACACACAATAAAATTATAAAATCTTTTATTAATAACCATCAGTATAATTATTAATGTTTTTTTATTTTTATTTATTTTTTTATTTTCCTGCTTTTTAAAATTTCATAACAATTATAATAACCACCTTTACAAACAGTCAAAATATTCCCCAATATTTTTCCTTTTTTTTTTTTCAGGACTTCTCTCATAAAGCTTGTACAGATCAAAATGTCCTAAAATATTGATATCGTTTGAGATGTAGAAGGTTTTTTCAGATAAATTGACATCATTTTGTAATCTAATAATTTGACCAATTCTTGTTCAAATGATCTCAAATTTTAACAGCATGTGTAAAAACAATTTTAAATTATGTTTAATGTTTAAACCCCTTTCCGAAAGAATCATTTTTCTATACCTGAAAAGAGAAAAACAAAACATTAAACATAGGATTTTGGATTGTTTCTATAAATACTGTTAAAATTTAAGATCATTTGAATGAGAATTGGCAGTCTTTATGAGAGCATCATTATGCACTCTATCATCAAGTCGTACTAATAGCCTGAATTCCCTAGATTCCCTCTTACCATCTATCCCTATCATCCATCACTCTTGGCAGATCTTCCAGTATCTACACAGAGCTGATGAATATAGATCTTTGCTGGTTGATCAACATTGGTGTGTCCATGTGTAGAAGTTCACTGGAGAACTTAGCTTATGAGTTTGCTTTTCCTGCAATGCCCAGCATGTTGTGTTTGCCTTACTTGGATTGTTTGTGAGATGGGAGGCAAATTCAAAACATTTTGTGTTGCTAACAAATGATTATGGATTATTTATAATTATTACCACTGTTTTGATATTACTGTGGTAATAATGAAACATTAATTGTTAATCAATAGATAAATTTTTATATAGTTTAACCATTTGATTCCTTAAATTCGATATTTTGGGTTTAGTATTAATCCATTTCTGGGCCATTGGCCTAATGGGTAGAATATTCGCAAATGGTCTGCGAGATTAGGGTTCAATCCTAGGTTGAGTCAAACCAAACACTCAAAAAATGGTACTTGGTGCAACCTTGCTTAACACTCAGCATTATCAAGGGTAAAGTGGAGCAATCCAGGGAATGGAGTAGCACCCTCTCCTACACATCAGTGTAATAGCCATTGAAAAGGGAGCCTTCGGTTTACCCTCGACAAAAGTTGCCAACTTTTTTACTATTCTATTTATGCACCATATTCCCAATATTTCAGAGAGAGGGAGATCATATCAAATATATACCATTAATAAAATGTTTACTATAGGAAACATTCAACAACTTTAAACAAAGATATATGGACCATGGAACAAAGTTGGAATGTTTTGCGATTCATTTTTTTTTTTAGTGGGGTATCTAATAATCAAGGGGATAAGAGTTCAAAGAGTTAAATATTAAAATGAGTAACAAGCTAGTATCACAAACAACTATTACAAGGTGTTCTATATTATCTGAACGCTAGTAGGAATATCATCTGGCATGCAGAACTTCAAAAACCTGCCAAAGGAAAAAAAAAAAAAAAAAAAAAAAAAAAAAAACAATGCTGTAATAAAAATGTTTTAAAAACTGATTTTTAAGGGAATAAATATGGCATCTGTCAATAAAGTCTTTTAAAAACTTTATAAACATATTTAACATTTTCAAAAGACTACAGAATGTTAATAGATGATTATCTTACATTATTATCATTGCTAGAAATACCAATGGTAATTCTAATAGTTTCACAAAACTTAGACTAAAAAACAAAAAATATTGCAGCATTTAAAAATCAAATGATATATAAAACTTTACATTTAAAATTTTTAACACTAAAATATTTATTTCAAATAAAATGTGTTAGAATAAAAAAAATTTTAATTTTCACTCACTAAAAACTATCTTTTTGGTATTGCATGAGGACAAAAGTCTAGATATTTAAAAAAAAATTTTTTTTTATTATTCAAGCCAAATTATTGAATACATTTATATCAAAATGATCCAATTTTTATAAGTATGGTATAATAACTAAGCAAAAATGACAGTGAAATTTTTATTAACATTGCTAATATGCCCAAATTTTAAAAAAATACAATTTGCAACTTAATAGGCGCTGTGTACACACACTGTTGAATCATTGTAATTTTTCAAGAGAACTTAAATGCTGATTTATGAAGCACATTTGTGGACCTGGGAGTAATGGAAATGAGGGGATACTCCACAATGCTCAAGTTCCAAGATTGGAACCTCACCATCAGATGGTTTAGTGTCATATCCAGAGCACTGGTTGAGAATGGAGTCTTACCTCTGTACAGAAATACAGTTGGCATATTCTACAGCCTCAGCCAACAGAACTGTTTATCATTATCATGACAACTATGGAAGATCAGAAGAGTAAACATAACCAATGTTAAGAGAATCTGATAAGGATAAGGACATTTTTATACTACTTTATCATTAGAGAAAACATGAATCCCTGAGAAGTGAATACAATGGAATCTCACACACATTACATATACAAATGACAACTTTTATCAGCAAAAACTAATGAATGATATCTCACACTCACAATATTTATTTATGCTTTGAGTATATGACAAGTATTATAAATACTAAAACAAGTAGATAAATTTTTTTTACCTGCTTTCACAAAAGGTATTTATCAAGAGTGATGATTAATACTGTAGTCTCATTAATTAGTGTAATGAGGTCAATTCTCTAAGCACAAGGGCTTTATATCAGATTAAACTGATCTAAATAAACTCCTGTTTTTTTTTCCTTTCTTATATGAATATGTGATGATGAACATGATCAAATATGACGTTCAAGATAGAACCTAAAACATCTAAATTTTCAGTTTGTATCTCTAAACATTGAGTTAAATCTGCAAGTACAATTCAGGGTCTCTAGATTGAAATTTTCATTTAAAACCAACCAATTAACACCTTCCCAAGATGAATATCTGCTGCATAGCCTAAAGCAAGCAGCAGGAGGCATTGGTCTTTACATGAACACAAATAAAACAGAATCCATATGTTTTAAACAAGGAGCTATCTCCACATTGTTGGTTGGTTGGATTTTATAGCATATTAACTTTTGTAGGTTATTTAACAACAAATCCATATTTATGCAAATAGTTCTATTTCAAACAATTCAGTTTAGCATGAGTACACAGTTTAATAGTGAAAAACATTTCTATTTCAAGCTATTCAGTTTATTCAAATAGTTCTAACTCAGCTAATTCAGTTTAAGTACAGATTTTGTTTACACATGGTTAAATGTCAAAACAGTTCTATATTAAATAATTCAGTTTAGTGTAAGTACAGTTTCAATATCAAAAACAGTTCCATTTCAAACATTCAGTTTAGCATAAGCATGCAGTTTAAATGTAAGTACAGTTTAATTGTCAAAAACATTTCTATTTCAAGTTATTCAGTTTAGTCAAACACTTCTAATTCAAAGAATTCAGTTTAGCAAAAGTATGCAGTTTAGTTATATTTAACCCATAGATAGGGCCTCATCAGGTGCTACCATTCTGGACCTGAGTGGATCTGGGAGTGATGGCAATGAAGGGGTGTTCCGCATTTCCCAAAACTTCAGCATTACTGGAACCTCACCATCAGATTGTTTAGTGTCATATTCAGGAAACTCATTGGGGGGGGAGGTCTTACCCCTCTGCAGAGGTGCAGTCAGTGTATTCTACAGCCCCAGCTGACTGGGCAATACATAGAGTTAATGTCAAAACAGCTTTATTTCAGATAATTCAGTTTAGCATAAGTACGCAGTTTAAACATCAAAACAGTTCTATTTCAAACAATTCAGTTTAGCACAAATACACAGTTTAAATGCAAAAAACAGTAAACTTAAACCATGGTTTAGTTCTATTCAAACCAAAGATAGGATCCTTATCAGGTGCTACCACTCTGGGATAGATTGGACCTAGGAGTCATGGCAATAAAGGGGTACTTCGCATTCCCCAAAATTCCAGTATTACTGGAACCTCACCATTAGATAGTTTTGTTATATCCAGGACACTCGGTGGTGGTGAGGGGTCTTACCCCTGTGCAGAGAAGCAGTTGGTGTATTCTACCGCCCCAGCCAACTGGGCAACATCTCCACATTAAGTGGCAAGACTGTGAAGTCAATAGACCAGTTCACATACCTTGGCAGCAATATCTTATCTACTAAATGTAATGTCAACATGCATGTGGAAAGGATGTTGACAGCTATAGATACGTTATCTATTATATGGAAGTCTGATCTACCTGATATAACAAAATGAGATTTCTTGCAAGCCATGGCTGTGTCAGTACTACTGTATGGATATATTACATAGACACTAACAAAATGCATGGAGAAAAAGCTAGATGCCAACTACATAAGAATGCTAAATGCCGTTTTTCACAAATTTACCCCATAAAAAAAACCCAGGTGTACGGCCACTTATCTCCCATTTCAAAAACCCTCCAAAAAGCCAAATAATTTTTTATATTTTTTAAAAATCTTTTGGAATTTGATGTCAAAAAAAGGTCAATCTGGCAAACCAAAACAAATTTCAATGTGAAAATAGTGAGGTTTCATTCAGAAGAAAATAGAAAAAAATCTTGTCACCTTAAAATGATCAGAGAACATAGAAGCTAAAAATATTGTTAATCACTACCACAATACATAAATGTAGCATTTGAAAGAAAAGGATTTTATATGTAATCTTAAAATTTCCCCGATCCTAAATTACTGTGGAATGGTAACACCAAATTTTTGTCATGTTATAGTCTATCAACATATACATGGATGAGGACTAATTTGCCATAAATAAATGGAGAGAAAAAAAAAAAGAGTATGTAAATATTGTAAAAACAAAAAACACTCCAGAATATTTTCTAATAATTATCTGATTATTTGCTATGTCATAAAAAATAGAATTAATTATTCTTCTCAAAACACATGCCAAGTTTTCCATTTGTTATTTAATTTTATCATATATCTCATTCAACCATGTTTGAAATAATCCGCAAGATGGTCTCCAGAATTCATTTTGATACAAACAGTTTAAAATAGGAATTTTTCTTCTAACTGCCATGCCTGATGTAAATATCATAAGAAAGAGATATGATGAAAGAATCATCTCAGCTGTAGTAAGAACAAATAATGCATCTATCCATTCAGTTCATAGATACCAATGCAGATTCAGTAGATGGCAACAAAAGTACTTTATGATGGAAGTAGTGAGGCAAGTGCATTTTCCCTATTAGCCTTAAAACAGGGGATGGGGAGAAAAAAAAAAAAGGTACTTTATTACTATCTACCCCACACCCCTCTTGTAAATGACAGTGATCCTCCTTCAACAGATAAAGATTCATAGTAGAGCAATTAGATAGGATATAAATTTTTTTGGCACATATACACCATCAGTAAGTATTGTTTTCTTTGGCACTTACAAATATATAACAAATACAGAAACAATTCTAGAATTCTAAGTCAAAACAGTATACAAAATTAAGGCATTTTACACTTTTATATATATATATATATATATATATTTTCTGGGCAAGAAGTGCTGTCGTCATCATTAACTTTTATTGTTCTTCCAATTAAAATGTAACACTATTGACTTGATTTACTTGAACTAATCTTGAGTGAAAACTATTCTTTATTTACCATAAGTTTACAAAAAACAAAACAAAAATAATATTTCGAATATGTATGCAGTTTCCAGGCTCAGCAATCCTCAAGATACTGGGCCAAATATCATTTAACTTGGAATATCTACATTACTAAAATTCTCATTATGCTTGCAAATATCCAAGTTCTAGGTACAACACTAAACTGTATCTAATGGTGAAACTCCAATTCTGTAAAGTATGGAGTACTCCATCATTGCCATCACTCCCAGGTCAACTATGACCCAGATTGGTAATAGCTGTTAGGGTCTTAACTATGGGTTGATAGATTTGGTAAAAAAATTATTTGTATTCAATAGGACCATGTGAAAAAAAATCTTAAGAAACAACTATACCAAAAATATAAATATGAACACAATTCCTTAACCTCTAAGCATGAAATAACCCTAGATGGGTTGAAATGTCAATAAAATCAATCAATGTAAATATGACTCACCAAAAACAGTACATCGCAGTGAGATTTTAGTTACAACAATACATTTAAATGTCCTAACTTAGAGATACAATCTCCAGTCCCATTTGCACCTGAATAATAATTTTGTGGGGTTAGCTTTTGTAGTGAACGTCCTTTCTTAATGATTCAGATTTATAATATAACAGAGATAACAATGAAATGATAATTAGAATCCTTTACTCCTTAAATCATCATCATCATGTCGTGCTGCACGAATCTCCCTGACCCTCTCCCGCCACCCTTCTCTATCATCCATCGCTCCCAATAAGTCTTCAAGGTTACATCCTATACCAGCATAGAACTGTTGTATGTAGGTTGTAGCTGGTCGTCCTGCCTTTGCTCGTCCATATGAAGAGGTCAACAGGAATATGTCACTAATAAGTTCATCCCTACTCCTCCAATAGTGTTCCAAATGTCTGGTTCGTCTAAATTGGATAGTTTTTGTGATGGGTGGTAAGTGGCTGTACAGATGCTGCTTTATGGGGTGCTGCCTCCAGGATTTGTTTAATATTGCTCACAGCATTCTTGTGTAATTGCTGCAAGCTTTTTCTCCATATGTTCAGTTAGCGTCCATGTAGTGCATCCATCTAGCAGTATCGACACAACCGCTGCTTGGAAAAAAACTGCGTTTTATTTTATCACTCAGGTCTGACTTCATATGATCAATATTCCTAAATAGAAGCATTAATATCATTATGGACTACTGTTACAACAGAAACCCAACAAGTTCATAGATTGTCTAGCTCTCTCTAATTGTGAAGAAAAGTCATTTCAAGATTTTTTTTTTGAGACAATCATTTTTTATGTTGCCACCACAATGTTTTGGTCAATCTATTCTATAGGTTTCTTCAGGTGGACTGTCAAAGTTCTTTGGTAATAAAAAATTCCATATTGCTTCTTTTTTGAATAACAAAAGTTATACTGAATAATATCTTAACTGACAAGTTGTATGCTGATCCTTTCAATTTTTCTCTTTCTCCCATGATCGCTATTATTTGAACGTCTTATAATCATGGCTTGGTTTTGTGAATGAAGATTAAGGAGAAGGTAAGTCACAATGGCTGCAGCTGAAACTCTGGTCAGAGTTTGATGGCATAATGTTACAGTTCTTCTTCCGTCTTTCATCCTGGAAAATAGGGTGTTTTCAGAGGAGACAGCAAGGTTGGTGGTGAGATGCCAGGCATCACAGTTCTCAGCTCTGGTGGAATATCAGTGATGGTCAATTTGACAAGCACCATTGGATTTTTTCAAGCAGTCCTATCATTTCTTTGGTGCAAAGGGAATAATACATACCTTCCTCTCCAGAGGTAGGATCTACTGTCTTAATTTTTCCATTTTAAATATGGCCTTTTTAAATTTTTCAAGTTTCACTTTAAGGTGATAATTGCTTTCTTCTTTACATTCATTTCGACATTTGCATGGAGGGAGTCCCCATGGTGTAATGACTAAAGTGCTATACTGAAGACTTGAGGTAATCAAGTTTAAACTCCAGTTGTGCTATTACATTTACTTTCAGACTAGCACCCTTGGGAAAGGCATGAACCCTTTTATCCCCCCCACTCTAATTATGGTTAAATCATTTCACTGCTATTCTTCTGCAAGAATGGCTTTGGCATTAAATAACTCACAAAGAATGATATGCCAAAGAAACCAAACCACATTTGCATATAATGTAAATATAATCTATCAATTTCCTTTCTAATAAGAGACAGATTGAGTGAGGGCTTGGATTCTTTTGTTTAATGGCATATCATCCTTCGTGGGTTATTTAATGTTAAAGCCATCCTTGTAGAAGTACAGTAGTGTTATTATTTAATTCACGATCAGAAGAATAAGAGGGTTCATATTTTTTGCAAGGGTATTAGTTCAAAAGTGAACATAATAGCATGACTGAAATTTCAAATCACTTTCTACAAAGTTGTAGTCCAGCAAGTTAGCCACTACACCATAAGAACTACCCATAATTTGAATGAGGATGTTGCAAAGAGTGGTTGGGTAACCAACTCATTTGGTTTGGCTTTATGGCATATCAACCATTGTGGTCTATTTAATGTCAAATTCTGTTTTTTCATATATATCAAATATATGATTTGTAAACACATTTTGTAGTTACACACAGTTAAATGGTCAAACAGTTCTATTTCTAACAATTCAATTGAGTATAAATCATTTGTTTGCATTTAGTTTAAAAATCAAACAGTTCTATTTGACTCATAGATAGGACCCTATGAGGTGCTATCAATCTGGGCCAAAGTGGACCTGGGAGCAATGGCAATGAAGAGGTACTCTGCATTCTCCAAAGCTCAAGCATTACCGGAGTCTCACCAAATTGTTTAGTATCATATCCAGGACACATGTCAGAGGTGGGGGGGGTCTTATCCTCAGCAGATATGCAGTTGGTATATTCTACAGCCTCAAGCAACTGAGAACCACCCTGATCTACAAACCCCTTGAACTGGTTCATTGCACTTTTCACACATGGCATGCTTGCTATAGATATGTAATTGATGTCTCTGGGATTTTATCAATTATTTCTCATCTTAGAAACAATATAGAATCGATAATTAAAAAAAATAAAAAATAATACACACTTTCTACACAAATGGTACACATGAATGGATCAATCAAAATGTGAAACCAGAAATACCCACAACATTCCAAAATGTCACTATGAGGTGCAAATAAAATTATGCAAGTGGTAATGGTACCTCCATCTAATGTCTAACCATTTTTTTTTCCAGATATGATCATGGCTTAGACCAGTGCACACTGTATTTGTGGTTGAAATTCTCATTTCATATTATATCTGAATGATGCAATTCTACATATAAAATCAATATTGCTATGGGTTGAAAATTCTATTTGGAACAGCATCATTCCAATGTAACAAGAAATGAGCACAAAAAGCTCTATACGTAGCAATTAAAAAATTCAACAATTCTAAAAAGCATTTCAACAGCAAATTTACAGTGTGCACCAGTCCAATCCAAGATAATATCTGGAAAAGAAAAAAAAAATAATAGTAAGACATTAGCTAGATAGAGCTACCATTACCACTTGCCTTAGGTCACTTGTACCATGCAGGTAATAGTTTAAAATGTGGAGCTATTTCTGCAGCACCCAATGCAAGGAATGTGTTCAACTGTGTATATGATTCTTTGAATGATATTATCAGGTTGTTTTGAATTCTGAGATTAAGTATTTTCATTATTAATTTTTTTTTTTGTTCATCTTACTGTGGTTTTATATGACAATATTCTTGCTTGATATATGCTTTAAATTCTGAACATACAGATCAATACCTCAGGTTTCAATGCTCAACACAGAAAAATAGTGAAATTCATTGCTTAGCAAAGAAAGTTAATTAAAGACATTGCTTAGGAATAAGCTGAAGTACACGTTGCTGTCAATGTTTGCTATTTCCTGGTTCACATTACAAGGGACCCCCCCCCACAAGCATTCTTTCCAAGATCAGTTGGTTGGGGCAGTAGAATACATTGATTGCATATCTGTAGAGGAGTACCCCCCCACCTCCACTAATGAGCATCCTGGACATGACATTAAACAATCTGATGGTGAGTCTCTAGCACTCAAGCTTTGAGGAATATACCATTGCTTCCAGGTTCACTCGGACTCAGAATGGTAACACCTGATAGAGTCCTATCTATGGGTCAAGTAGACTGTTTGACATTTAGACTGTATGTAAAAAAAATGACTGATGTTAAATTGAATTGTCAGAAATAAAACTGCTTGACCATTTTACTGTGTGTAAACAAATGGCTGATGTTTAATTAAATTGTTAATAATACATAGCAATACTTGGAACAATTTAACGGTAGGCTAATGAATGTGTAATGTTGAAGAGAATTATTAGTGTTGATTAGCAATACTTAAAATTCTTTAACTGTGTGTCTAAATTGAATTGTTAATATTACATTGCAATATTTGAAAACATCTGAGTACAAACAAATGATTAATACTAAATAGAACTATTTATGTTAGAATATTTGGAACCATTTAACTGTGCACAAACAGTAGTAATACTTGCGTGCAAACAAATTAGCTCTGAATCATTCAAAAATAAGATTACCAACAAACTTACAAATCATATGTACAACCATTTAACTGTATGCAAAGAAGTGAGCGCTGGCTCGTTTAAAAATGTTATCTACAAACTATGTGCTTACAAAACATATATAATATGTATAAAGAGGATTTGGCATTAAATAATCTACAAGGGTTGATATACCATAAAACCCAACTAACTTCTCTTTCCAGACAGTACACTTGAAGAAGACCAAATTGACAGAAACATTGTGAGAAAAACAAACACCACAATTGTCTGAATAACTTCTGGGATCTGTCTATAATTTTGAGAAAGGTCATTAACATTTAAAGAATTCTTTAGACAATTGAACTTCTTATTTTTGTTGTTCATATAACATTTAGACAATTGGACACATTCTTTGTATTATTTCTAGTTTCACATTTTGGCTGATCCACTGAAATGTACAATTTGTATAGAAAGAGAGGGTCTCTCCTTTGTTCTTTTCTTTTTTTTTGGGGGGGGGGAGTATCACAACATTTAATACTTAGCACTAAGAGAAGAGACCCTTTCTGAGAAACGTATAAGATAAACCAGTACAAAGTTCAACTCATTATGGCTTCACGAACAAGTGACACAAAATGGATTTCAATGAAAAGGTCCAAGAACAATTCCTTGCAGAATAACATCTGTTTGAAAGTGTTTTTGCTTTCGAGAGAGCAGAACAAGGTGCATATTAAAGAAAGAAAATGTTTGTTCATCGGTATCAATAACAACCGTTAACTAAGCTGAAGCTTAGTAAATGACTTATGTAGGTGATCTGTTTACAGTGGTGACAGCTTGTGTAGAGTTAGCCACACTCATTGGATGAGCTGATAGCAGAAGAACAGTGTACAAGTGCACAGATTCTGTAAACATCACTTGTCAGGTTTTTAGACCGATTGCCTGAACAAGACCTGAGGGTGCAGTCTGACCTACTATTTTACCCATCGCTGAAGGAAGAAGAGATAAATACATGCCATTCTCAAGGACATTGGCACAAAGTAAAACAAACATCCTTGAAAAGAATTTAAATTTGGCTCAACAGGCCCATTTTTTTTATGATAATCATTATGTCATGTCTTCAGATGCATATTACTACATACCTGAAGATGGTCGGAGAACGTACCTGTCAAAACATTGTGGGAACAACAAAAAGAAATTCAACTGTTAGAATGATTCTTTAAATAAAATCTTGGAATAATTTGACAATTTTTTTTTTTTACATTACAAAAAAAGATAAAATATGCTCAGTTAAGAAAACTGTTCTTTTGTCACTTATAAATACCAGGATGAGTCAAAATCTTTGCAATATCTTGGTAACTTTTGGTTACACACACCAAAAGTTACCAAAAAAATTGCAAGGCTTTTGACTCATCCTAGTGTATGTGTGTATATGCGTTTGGTTTGGTTTTATGGTATATCAACCATTGTAGGTTATATAATGCCAAATCCTTTTTATTCATATATATTAGATATATCATTGCTAAGCACATTTTGTAGATAACATTTTTAAATGAACCTGAGCTCATTGTTTTAACACTGTGAAATAGTTTCCCTTGTTTCTATCTAATATGAATAATTCTATTTACTATTAATTATTTGTTTACACACAGTTTAATGTTTTCAAGTATTGCAATGTATCACTAACAATTAATTAAACAAGAGTCATTTGTTTACACACAGTTAAATGATCAAACAGTTCTATTTCAAACAATTCAGTTTAGCATAAGTACACAGTTTAAATGTCAAACAGTGGACCTGGGAGTGATGGTAATAAAGGGGTACTCCAAATTTACCAAAGTTCCAGCATTACTGGAATCTCAGATTGTTTAGTGTCATATATGCAGGACACTTGTTGGGGGGAGTCTTATCCCTCAGCAGAGATGCAGTCAGTGTATGCTACAACCCCAGCCAACTGGACCAGTGTGTGTGTGTGTGCGTGTGTGTATATATACACACACACATACATACATATACAAGGGTGGTTTAAAAGCTTTGTAATATTTTGGCAATATGAGGCACAATTCGCCAGCTCTTGATGATTTTGCCAATGTTGTAAAGGTAACAAATCACACTACCGTGAAATGCCAAGCTTGCCCGATACTCTCTGGGTGCTCCTTGCTGGATTTGCTTCGATGGCAAATGATTTTCCTCAGTTAAGTGATATATACATTGCAAACGAGCATGTACCAAAATATTGCAGAAATTTTGAATCACCTAATTATATGTAATTATATGTATATGGGTTTCAACTATGTAACTCTACAAGAAATAATAAAATGTTAAAAATAACAAAATATTTTAATGTATGTAAACAGTGTTTTTTTTTCTCTTTCTAAGAAAAAACGTTCTTTTTGAAAATTCTTAATCTTTTCTAGCTATCTATTAGAACAAAGAACAGAACAACTTTGACTAAAAAGGAAAATCTGAACATTGAATAAACAGCATGCCACAGTGAAGAATACCTCTCTAAATGGATTTCTTTGACTATAGAACCAGAAAATTATTTACTAATTAGAATCTGACATATAGCTCTCATGTTCAAAGAATTAAAACATCAAAAGCAGTAAAATGGACCCTGGAAATAATTCACAGCTTATTTTTATCCATTTAAATTGGAAAGCAAAGTTATTATTTCAAGAATGTTAACAAAAATATTTGAAATAAGCATTCAATAAGCACCTTATATCATGATAAAAGCTAAAGCAAATTTACATAAAACATTCAATAAAATAGCAAACATCTACATGTGACAGTAGCCTATCAGGTCTCAGGTATGGTTGGATTTGATGGCATATCAACCACTGTAGGTTATTTAATGCCTAATTCTGTTAATCCAGATATATCAAATATGATTTGTAGACACATTTTGTTGATAACATTTTTACATAAGCCTGAGTTCATTTTTTTGCACACAGTTAAGTGGTTTTACAACTAAATGTCAAACAATTCTATTTCAAACTGTTCAATTTAGTTTGGACAGTTTAAATATCAAACACTTCTATTTGACCCATAGATAGGATCCCACTAGGTGCTACTACTCCAGATCATAGTGGACCTGGGAGCAATGACAATGAAGGGGTAATCCATATTCCCTAAAGCTCCAAGACTGGAGCCTCACAATCAGATAGTTTTATGTCATATCCGGGAAAGTCATTGGGAGAGTATTACATCTCTGTAGAGATGCAGTTGGTGTATTCTACGGCCCCAGCTAACTGGGGTATGTAGCCTATCAGGCCTGATCCACTAACTAATTAGATATTTCATAAGGAAAAGAGGGTATTTACATCTTGTGTGGTTTGGTTTTGGTTTCTTTGTTTAATGGCATATCAATCTTCATAGATTATTTAATGCCAAAGCTATCCTTTCAGAAGAACAGCAGTGATACTATTTAACCCATAGCTGGGGAGATAAGAGGGTTCATACCTTTCCCAAAAGGTATTTGTCCAAAAGTGAACTAAATAGCCCAAATGGAATTTTTCAAACTCTCTTACTACAATGTTGCAGTACAACATGTTAACCACTATGCCATAGGGACTCCTACACATATTATGGTATGTTAACCAATATCTATACAGAGAAAGAGACTCCTGAAGTGGAAATGTTAGAAACATTAAACATGCTAATAGTTATATGAAGTTAAGCACCTTTTTCTAATTGGGCTATTTTAACTTAAAACTGTTCAATTTCAGCAAAGTGATAAAAGTGCTACTCTCAATGTTGATAGCAGAAGGTTAAGCAAGGGGCTTCTATACTACCTCATAAAGCTAATTTACCCAAGTAGATATTTATGATATATACATAAGATCTATAAGATTGCATTTAAACCTGGTATACATAATTTCTGTTTTATTATTACTATTGCCACCCATTGACTTTATAACTATTTCATCACTTAGCTTTAGAGTTAGGCTGGAAAAAGAATTTAACAAACACTGAATTTTGCATTTTTTGGCATAAAAACTGGTTTCAATAAATTTGGGCATTTCAGCTTTGAAAATGTAAAGAAAAGCATTGTCAATGGTCAAGAATTAATACAAATGTCTATCATACATATAATGCTCTCAGGTATCTTTCAAATCTGTTTTATTTTATTTTTTGAATCATCATCAAGTCATGCTGCTAGCATGGATTCCTCTGCCTCTCTCTCTCCATCCCTATTGTAGATCTTCCAGCCTAAATCCTGTGCTGGCACTGAGCTGTTGTAGATAAGTTCTTGTTGGTCAGCTAATTCTGGCACATCCATGTGAAAGGGTCCATAGAAGAACTTCACTTATGAGTTTGTCTTTACTCTCATGTTGTTTGTCTTATTTGGATGGTTTTAGAGATAGGAAGTAAGTGGCTGTAAGGCTGTAGTTTCGTGGGTGTGTTGCTTTCAAGATTTGTTCAATATAGCTTGTAGCATTTTTGTGCTGTTCCCATCTAGCTTTTTCTCCATGTGTTTGGTCAGTGTCCATGTGGTGCATCTATAGAGTAGTATTGACACCACTGCTACATGGAAGAAATCCCATTTTATTTTATCAGATAGATCATACTTCCATATGATTGATAACCTATATATAGGAGGTGCCCGTGGTGAAATGGTTATCGTCGTAGGAAATGAACACGGCAACTCGAGTTCAAATCCTGGATGAGAATGATTGCATTTCACATAGCACTAATACCCTTGGGAAAGGTATGAATCCAATAATCCTCCCTCCAGCTATGGGTAAATAGGACAGACTGGGTTCTTCAGCCTTGGTGAGGCAAGTAGTCTAGAAGGAAAACTCTGAATTCAAAACCTGTTAAACTCCGCTTAAAAATTGACGTTGTGTCATATCCTGCCCGAGCGGAGGGATTGGTTATTAGGATATGATTGATAACCTATTGATAGCAGTCCATACCCTTGCTAGACCTATATTGACATGACTTTCAGTAAATGAAATGGTGCTGCTGATTAATTTTTTGCATAGTTGTTGGAAAATTTTTCTGACCATTAGGAAGTTGAGCTAACCAATAGATGATAAAAACTTTTTTATGATCTAAAGAGTGGTGCTAAAGTTATAAGGCAGTGAATAATGACAATCATATATTGTTATTAACTGTTCTATTATTTCCATCCAACTCTGTATTCTATGACAAGTATATTTTGTGTGCCCATAATCCTAAAAGCCTTAGTTGAGGCTCCCTTTTCAATAGCTACTACACTGTGATGTAGGGGAAGGTGCTACTCCATTCCCTGGGTTGCTCCACTTTACCCTTGATCCCTACCTTATAATGCTGAGTGCCAAGCAAGGCAGCATCATTACCATTTTTTGAGTCTTCAGTATGACTACCTGGGATTGAACTTTGGTCTCCTGGACCATTGGTGAACACTCTACTCATCAAACTAATGGTGCCCAACTATCTCTTAATAAAACTTCACATCTATACATAAGCAGATATTTTACAATGTGGAATGTATGTGTAAGCAAATATACCATGTGGTTTGGTTTCTCTGTTTAACGGCATATCAACCTTTGTGGGTTTTTAATGCCAAAGCCACCCTTAAAGAAGGACAGTAGTAGTACTATTCAACTCATAGGCGGAGAGGGAAAAGGGGTTTATCCCTTTGCTGTCACAGTTCAGCTTATTAGTTACTGTGTTAAAGGGACTCATCCCTACCATGTGAATGATAATAAAAAATATTTTCAATCAAAATGTTATATTGCTCAAAATAAATCTTGTTAAAAGAAAAAAAATCACAAGTAATAATACTATCTTTAATATTGTCCATGGATTAACATTTTTTCATACCCTCACTCCCAATCAATAAGTTCTTTCATAAAATATTACAGCACCATATAGGTGAGGCTTGTAAAAAAAAAAAACAAGAAAAAGAAAAGATTTTTTCTTTATAAACAGTAACAATCTAACAGTAGACATAGTAAACAGCTGTCAGGTAAGGTAAAGAAACAAGACTATAAAAATCCTCATGATAAACAGTTTATTGGTTGAAGAATCACATGAATATTTTATATATTTTGAATAAATACACATCCAAATGATTATATTGATACAGTTATATATATATATATATATATATATATATAAATAAATAATTATACAATCTTGACAGTAAACTATTTCCACCCGCAATCCCCCCCACCCCACTTTTATAACTCTGTATTGTACCACATTTTAAATAAAATGTCATTAGGTTTTACTGTTTCTTAGCTTAAAACAACTAACCTCTCATGTTTGAAAATAGCAATGACTTAAATATCCACATGGTAACACTTAACCCCCCCCTAAAAAAAAACAATGTTATCTTTACATCCAAATATGACTAGATGTCAATCATTTGACTTTTAGTACTCATAGAAATTAGGAAGAATGTTTTCAATAAAAAGAATGTCTAATCAGCAGGGAAAATCAATTTCATTTAGAGCAATAAATGGAATTTTTTAGTTGCAAGTCTGAATATAAATCAGGTGTAATAGGAGATACAACACCTTTAGGCGCCATATGACAATCATTTCTTTTTACAGAAACAAATTTTTATGGAAAAAAAAAAATCAAGAAAAGCTTTGCACCAGTAATAATTTCAGCTCATAGGGAATATTAATAGATTATTGTATAGGATTTATAGAGCTTAAGACTATGTATAATCTGTACTACAAAAAAAACAAAACAAAAAAAGCCCCTCAATATTACTAGACTACTTAACTGTACCCTTTCAAACACCCCATGCTTACAATATTGATAGCAGATCTTTAGAGATATTGTATGTTACAATATTCTAAAATATGCAAGGAAGTTAAGAGACTACTGTGCAAGATATTATTACAGGAGTAGGGGGGGTGAAAAAAAAGAGGGAAAAATGTCAGTGAGCTCTATAGTGTGTGGATAATGGTTTAATAATAAACATTCTAACAATAGAAAATTAAGGCTCTTTAGAAAGGCAATGATTAAATTAAATACAGCTTTTTAGACTATTTTTGTGCCTTTTAAGCAAACAGGTCAACCTAATTAAAGAATCCATACAAATATTTTGTGAAGTAGGAAAGTATATAAAATAAGATAACATTAACTTTTGTGCACTTAAAACATCTAGACAACAAATTATAACTAAAATAATTACAATTTTTATTTTAGAGAAAATAGAAATAGAGACAGCATAAGAAAGAAGGAGAAAAGAGATAGAGTAATATAGTAAGAGAAAGTAAGAGGGGTATATAGTCAACCAATATATATCCATCTGGATTAGCAAGTATCAAAATAACTATTTTAAGTTTTATTACAGAACAGGATTTTAAAAATGTAGACAAATATTTTCAATAAATCTTCATAGATCAAAATTTAAACAGATTGTGTGTGTGTGTGTGTGTGTATATATATATATATATATATATACATACATACACACACTTGGAAATTATAATTAGTTTCACTTCTATACAATGAACATTTCATTAGTGAAAAATAAGAAATAATGAGATTTATCAATTTGTAAAACTTTGAACAAAGCATTATTAGCCTCATATTTGACACTTTGGATTGTGTAATGTTCAAACATTTGTTTTTTGACGGTAAAAATCTTCTGGAAAAATATGTGCAAAATTTATTCAATTATTACCCACATTTAATCAATTTTTAATCATTTACCAAAGTTAACTTATTCAGGCATTAGATCATGATGAGCATGTTAACCAAAGGGATTTTTAGGATTACCATTAGTCTTTAAACTAAATTTGTATCGTGCAAGTTACATTTTTAAAACAGTGATTACCATCAGTTGATACAAATGAAAAATCTAGCCTATATTAGAGTTATAAATTTGATATTATTCTCAGTATCAATAAATGTATGAAAGGTAAAATTTCTAAACATTCACTGTTCACTAAAATAGTCTTCTGTTTTTAAAATCCCTAAATGTCAAATTTCATAAAAAAATTTTTTTTTACATTCAGAGCTACTAGCAATATAATGAAAGAAAACAATGTTTATTGGCAAAATTATTCAGTATTAACTGTTGACTTTTTAAAACATCCCTTGAAATCATTTAGTTTCACTTGCTTAAATCATCATCATGTCGTGCCGCTACCACAGATATCCCTGATCCTCTCTCGCCACTTCTCCCTATCATTCATCGCCTCTGGCAGGTCTTCAGGGCTACATCCCGTATCCTCACATAACTGCTGTATGTATGTATGTATGTTCGAGCTGGTCGTCTTGCTTTTGCTCGGCCATATGCGGGGGTCCATAGGAGTACATCGTGGAGTGAAAAGTTTAAATATGTTTAAAAACAATTTAATTATCCTCACAGTACACATAAAAAACTCTTATCAAAATAAAAGCATTTCTTCATAAATGAAGGAAAGAAAAAACTGTTTTACTCAATATGAATTTAAAAAAAATAACCCTTAATTTTGATACTTAAATTTTTTGTTTAAAATAGGACCAGTTCCTGAGAAAGATCTACCAAGATATCACATCTTAGGAACAGTTAAATAACTAATTTAAAAACACACACAAACTCTTCCGCACGAGCATGATGCAACATAAGGTTAATTTTAAGCGGAATTTAACAGGGTTTTCCTTCTTCTAGACCGGTTGCCATAAAAAGATTGAAGACTGCAGCCCTACTATTTACCCATAGTTAGGAGAATAGTTGAATTCATACCTTTTCCAAGGATATTAGCGCCATGTGAAATACAAACAGCTTTCTCCAGGGTTTGAACTCAAGTCACAGTATCCAAGTTCTATTACACCTCAAGCATATATATACGTGTGTGAGTGTGTGCGCGCTCAAGCAAAATGAAATCATTTCTATAGTAAGGATGTCTCCAAAATAATATAATACTAATTATGGCATGAGGTAATTAAATTTATTCAGCTTTAAAATCTTTTGAACACATGGACAGCACAAGATAACAGATAAATGTAACTACAAGTCAAAAAGAAACATCTACATTTGATTTTGAGATAACACAATATAAAATAAATAACTTGAAAAATACAAAAGGAACAATTTCTTATAATCCTACATACCAATTTTATTACATTTTAAGTGTTCTGCCAAGTTTTTAAATTTGATAAACAGCAAGCCACTTACAAGTGAACATAAAAATATTGAGTAATTAAATCTTAATAAAAAAAAAAAAATCCATTAGCCGTTTCAACAGCTACTTTCTTTTTGCTAGTGTTATATCAACAAAGTGTCATATTTGTCAACAAGATTTTTTTTTTCTTTTCAGAAGCAATGGATTTAAACAAATTCCACAAATCATTTTACTGATAATACCTTCACTTTGATTTATTCAATTTGAAATAACTTATTTTAACAGTGACAGGATGTATGCATGGCTCACACCCTACAAATTCTTGAGCCTTGTATAAATAATAATTCCGCCTAATTTTAAGTATCTTTCTAGTATGTTCTTTAAATTTGATTTTCTTTGATCTTGATAAAATTTAAGGCAAATGAAAGCTAATTTTAAACATAAACCCTAGTATTTATGAACTTGTAACTGTAGTGAGTAATTATATCAGAAACGTTTTTAAAGTGACAGTGATGAGAAGATTTGAACGAGACATTTTGTTGTGTTTTTTCCTGTTGGCGATTCAACAAATGCTGAACTTTGAACAGATTAGCAAAGCCCTAACTTCTCGAACACAATAAAGGGTTAACGTAATTAATAAGATTAAGTAATATACTTATTGAACAAACAATAAGCATTAAAAAAGAATAATACCCCGTTGGGATAACAAAAAATAACAAATCCAGATTTATGATTCAGGATTTAATTAATAAAATCAAAGATTAAATTTGTTTCATAGAAGGAAAAAAGTACCCCTAATGCGAAAGTCATTGTGTATGTGTGAGAGAGGATAAAATATTTTAAAACTGGTCAAAAGCGGGTATATAAAAAACTTAAAAACAAATCCGATGTTATTTTAGAAAATAAATCACAGACAGACAATATTTAAAAATAAAAGTGAATATACGTTTAAAAAATGCTAAACTTGATTTTCGTAGGTTTAGATTAAAAACCGTTTTCATAAAACGTGATCGCTTCCGAGTTCCCAAGGAATTTATTAACAATTTTAGAAATAAAAAGGCCAATAAAGAGAATAATATTTGTTTTATTGTTTATCAATGAATGAAAAATTTAAAATATGTATAAAAAAACAATAACAAAAAAAACTGTTTTTTAAAGGAATTTAACTCGAGTTACTACAACGAGTATCTTGCAACGTTATTTTTTTTTATGACGTGCCACAAGTTGACAGGCAAAAAAAAAGTCATTATTACTCCTATTTCTGAAGCGACAAAATTATCCAATATTAAATTCACTGATAAATACTAAAATGATTGTAAATGAGAAAAAAAATACAAACTGACACATACATACATACATACATATATTCAGATGCATGTGATTGTAAGTAGCTGTTGTAGTGCGCCGTTTAGTAGGGAACTATCTAGTAAAAGTAACGACGGGATATATAGGAGAATTTAGCTTAATATTTTTATGATGACCTCTCAAAAAGATATTTTTGTGTCAAGGAGCTCCTATCTATGTGGACATAATCATTGTCTACAGCTAACAGCTGAAAAAAAAAAAGAAAAAAAAAAAGAAAACTATCAAAAGTAAAAATACAATATAAAATAAACACTAAACAGCTTGTTTGCGAGCCACTAAATGCCTTTTTTTTTCCAAGAATGTAAATATATTTGAATATAAAATCTATTAATCTCAGAAACTAGAGCTTTTTTTTAATACCTAAAAATAATTAAACTTTAAAACTAATAGATTTTAAATAAAAATGTTACCTGTAGCATCGTGATGATAATGATAATAGTAATAAACAAAAAAATCCATAGGGTTCAAAAACCTTTTTTTTTCAATTGAAAAAAAAAAAAAAAAAAAAAATTGTGAATGTTTTGTTTCAGTTTTTATAACCTAAAACTGCAAATTATTGGGTTATATAATTTTCTTTTATTACAATAGTCATATATAGCAATCTAAGAAAAATATATACACGTAATTTATTATTGAATTTTGACTCAAACAGTAAATTCAGACGAAAAACATCACTGAACTAAAAATCCGATCCCTAACAACAGTCATCCAACAGTAACAGAATTCGAAGAGAGCTTCTTTTTTTTTTTCTTTTTGAGTGGGGAGGGGTAGGAATCAAACATACTTAAAAGAATAACTGGTGACTAAAATAAGATACCTAGAGATAAGCGTAGGTCAATTTTACCAAAGATTTCTCGTAGAATGATAATAAGAATATCCTATTTGCCACAAGTGCGTGTTGACGAGTAAGCTTCAACTATCGTTTTCAAAACGTACATCTGTCAAAATTCAAAATAATGTATATATACGCACGAATGCCTATTTACATTAAAAAAGAAAGAACAAAAATTAATGTATGTCTGTCTTGTACTTGTTCTGTGTTGGTACGTCCCCATATAAGAAGAGTTTAGTAAGTATTGTGTGTTTAAGTACTGAGTAAGTCTGTTTTTCTACCAAAACGGATATACCCCAGGTAAGTTTTAGCAACAAGAGACAAGAAGAAAAGACTTCATCTCCCTCTTGGTGGGGTACTGTGCCAACAGTACACCTCATTATTGTCTGTAAAAAGTACACACGGGTGGGATCAGGGTGGTCTGGCTTGTTGGCTAAGAAAAGAAGAAGAGGAGAACTCGACTCCTTCACTAGTTTTTCTCTTGTACTAACAACTAGAACAAACATAGCAGGGACAGACGACGGTAAATACAGTAGATAACAGGGTATAAAATCAGCGACGTTATCATTTTTGTATTTTTTACTTACCTCTGTATCTCGTATCTCCTTCTGAGTGATTTGTTCGTTGGGTGCACACTGGGTACGAAGACCGTACAAGTGTTTGGCTGTGAAGTCTATCATACTTTGAACGGTACTACAGGTCTGGATAGCGTGTTCGACAGACCCCTCCTTTTCTGAATCGCAAGACATTTTCGATCTTTACACTTCAACATGCCATAGCAGTATTCTCTGGGGTCTCAGTTCACCAGTGCGAAATGACTCATCTCCATCGGCAAAAAACCCCGGAAAAACAAGTGATTAACACCTTAGTGCAGACTGACAAAACTCTTCACAAATCCTATCCGCCATATTGACTGGCCTGATCTCGCGAGATCTCGTTCGACCAGCCGCAGCCGCCGGCGAGACTTGCAACAGATTTTTGCCGGGAAAAACCTCGTCAACATGTCTTCTGTGGATCAAACCGTCGTAAAAATGGACACATCAACAACAAGTAAAGTTACTTCCAATCTCCCTTGGTAAGTTCTTTACTTCTGTCAAATAAGACATTACTGTTATGATTATTAAAAAAAAAACAAAAAAGATTTCTAGATAGTGGAAGAAAAGACTATAAAGTATTTTATCTCAATTACTCAGTATTCATCTATCATAATTTAAAAAGAAATCTAAGTTTTTTGTTGGTTTTTTTCAATTAGAATAATACAAGCTTTTGTGCCATTTTTAGTTCTTAGTAAATTAAGACGAAATTTTAAATTTTTATTATAGAAAGTTTGACCTGGATAAACTTCTATACAACATTTGTTTATTTTAAAATTCTTTGTTGCAATTGATTTTGAAATGTTATAAAGAAATGCCACAGATTTTACGGAAAAATTATGCAAGAACTTTTTGGAGAATAAGGTTAAAGTTAGTACTGAGGGGGGAAAAAAAAGAAGAAAAATCCAAGTAACTTTTTATTTAAAAAAAAAAAAGTCAAAATTTTAAAAATTGAATTGGCTTTCGCTGGACAATTGTTTTCAGTAAACATTGTTACTACTGAAAAATAATGAAACTGTCAGAATGAATTGGGCTTTTATTACGAAATTAATATTTATTAATTTATCATGTGTTAATTCGGTAATACTTTTTATTCTATTGATGTAAATCTCATCACTGTGACGATATTTGTAAATTTTTTTTTTTTTTATATTTTGTTACAATAATTTAAAATTGTATTTTCAATAAAAATGTGCGAAACTGAGACAATTTTGTTTTTGATCAAACTTGGTCTCGTTTCGCTAAATCGTTCAACTTATTTAAACGTTCAGTAGTTATTTGGGTCTTATCCTCAAATTAAAAGTAGTGTTTTCATTTTGAATAGAGTCAAACTGCTGACACCAGTCTGTTAGCTCTTCTTTACATCTAAATTGAATTTTAACATTAATCGATACTTTCTTTATTTGCATACCACAATAAAATTTTAAAGGAACAATTTTAAAAATATTTTTATAGCAATAAAGGGAGGTAAAAAATACTTGTACTAGGTCGGCTATATTTAATTCGAAGACAAATTTAGAATTGGTTTAGATTAGCGTTTTTATCATTGATATGTCATAATTTTCAACTTGGAACAATGGTTGTAATGGGGATTTACACATCAGTCTGGTTTCTTTGTTTAATGGCATAGCAAACTTCGTGGGTTATTTAATGCCAAAGTTATCCTTGTCAAAGAACAGTCGTGGTACCGAAAATGAACGTAAAAGCCCGACTGGAGTTCGAACTTGCGAGGTCGCAGAGCACTTTAACCTCTATGACATGGGGATTCCACCTACATCAATTTTTATTATTACTTTTTTTTTAATTTGAGAAAAGCCAAAATTCATATTAAGAATATAATGTGTGTAAATGTTGTTTTTTTTTTTTTGTTTTTTTTAATTAATTTTTATACTCTTTCACTTAAAGCAAAACCTATTGGTCATTTTAATCACAGTGTTATAAATGATAAATGAAGAGTAAAGATGTAATGAAAGTTTTTTTTTTTTTACTAAGAGACAATGAAGCTGAACTCCAAACTAAAGGTAAGGCACTTAAAATGTCCAAGGTTATAGCTGAGAAAAAACATTTATGAAAGAGTTAGATGCACATTGTAGATATCTTTGGAAAGGGTCTGTTAGAATGAAACATGTGCCTGGTGTGAGAAAGAGTCAGAAAGAATGAATGCAACTTTTTAAAGACATCAAAATGTGTTTTTATTGGAAACTCAAATAGCTGGAACTAATGAATACTGCTCAACTGAACATCTTTCTATAAAAGTAGTTTTTTTTTCTTTCCCTAGTATCTTGTCACAACATTAAAATGTTCACAACATTAAAATCAGGGCTCCAAAGTACCTTTTTTTTTTTTTTTTTTTTTTTTTTTTTGACCATTGTTTTGAAAAAAATTCAACTGTCCTGAAATCGAAATTTTGTTTTTATTTTAAAATGTTTCTTTTTAACTTTGTCACTATCTATAGTTATTAGTAACATGATAGAAACAAACATCATTAAAATGTTTAAGAAAGGTTTATTTTGGTCAATTTAGTCTTGAAATTGTAATCTCCGTGTTTTTTTTTTTTTTTTTTTTTGTTTTTTTTTTAAGGAAGCATTGAAACATCAGTTAAACAATGAAAGTTTTTATTTAAAAAAAAAAAAAAAAAAGAGAAAAAAGACAATTTTTGACTTAAGTGAAATAAAGGCAAATTTTTAAGACATTGAAGAAAGTCCAAAATAATATTTTTAATTGATGATACAAAAAGAACAGAGCCTAAGATATGCAACCTGATTATAATAGTTTTGTAACAATTCCACACAAAATAGAAATACAAAAACAATGTTGTCTCTGCTCCTTAACTTGTAAAAAAAAAATAAATAAATAAAACAACTTTTTCATAGATTTGGACAAATTTTTAAAAAATCATCTCAAAATGATGTAAAAATTAGCAAAAATATTTCATCCTTTAATAGTTGGTTATACTTATTTTATTTTTTAAAAATTGACTCTTGTGAGAGTATCCAAAAGCCCTGACCAAAATAGTTCCAACTTGGATAAAATTGATGGGGACTTTTGATGATAATTTTTCCTTGTAATGAATGGGCTCATTTTATTGTTAGCATTGTAATTTTATTCTTTATACTCTACCATTCTTTTTAAAGTTTGGTTTTCTTTAGGATTATCAAGGAAGTCCATATTATTTTAATCCTTATACAGAAAGAATATCTGCAATTCATATAGTATATTTTCTATGAAGGTATTTATTCATAAATACTGTTATATTTTTAAAAATAAATCAGATATGAACACCATTTTTTTTGTTTTTTGTAAAGATGATTATCTAACAATGACCTTATGCTTACCTAAAAATTGAAATCCATTGACAAAAACAAATTCATTCACAATAATGCTTTACTTTATATCATTAAAAAGAGTTGAAATTTTTTTGATGATATAAATAACTGCTATAGTTTTTATAAAACATCATCTAGATTTTAAATGAGACTAAATGCTTCGTTCAAATCCAAGGAGATTTCCAAGAATTTCTTTTGAATTAATCTGCTGCACAAATAAGATCAACCAAATAAATGATTAGAATAAAAGAAATAATTAAAATTATATAATTAAAGTCTTATCTATTATAAAAAAAAAATACTTATTATTTAGAAGCAATATAAAATGAAAAAATAATTAAATGTAACCCTCCCCAACTTTAACAAATAAATGAAAAATAAAAATAAATTGCCAAATAGTACAATATTATCAAAAATAAAATGTCTGGATTTTCACAAAGTGACTTTCTTTTTCTCCACTCTTGTAAGGTAGATTCCAGATAAAGTTTGTATGTATAAGATAATTAGGAGGTGCCTGTGGTGAAATGGTTATCACCGTAGGAAATGGACACAGTGACACGAGTTCAAATCCTGGACGAGACTGATTGCATTTTCACATAGCACTTGGGAAAGGTATGAATCCAATTATTCTCCCTCCAGCTATGGGTAAATAGTAGGGCAGACTAGGTTCTTCAGCCTTGGTGAGGCAACTAGTATAGAAGGACAACTCTGAATTCAAACCTAAAAATTGACGTTGTGTCATATCTTGCCCGAGCGGAGGAGTTGGTAAATATGGTATGTATAGAATAATTAGGAAGGGGGGGTCCTTGCGATGTAGTGGCTAAAGTGCTGGACTGCGACATCATAGCGAGTTCAAACTCCAGTCATGCTATTATGTTTACTTTTGAACTATTATCCTTGGAAGAGGTATGAAACCCCTTATCCCCTCCAGCTATGGGTTAATTAGTACCACAACTATATTTCTACAAGGATGGCTTTGGCATTAAATAATCAATGAAGATAGGTTGTTTGATTTTCTGAGACAAAGCTTGATGATTTTTATCATTGAGGGTTTTTTGACTCTCATCTTCATCTTTATTATCATATTCACAATGTTTTGGCCAATATGTCCTTCAGCCATGAACATAACAATAAAGATGAAGACAATAGTCCAAAAACCTTGAATGATAAAAATCAATGAAGATTGATTGGCCCTTTAAACAAAGAAAGTAAACCTACTGAATAGTCGTTATTGAAAATCTATGGATGACCATAGCTATTCCTATTATTAAATGCTAGTTGTTTACATGGGTAAATAGTAAGGAAGACTGTTCTCAAGCCTTGGTAGAGCAGCTAGTCTAATAAAAGGAAGACTAACTACAAAACTAGTATCTGTGGTCTCTAAGGTAGTCTGATCTTGTCTTCAGCTTCATTTTGGCAAATTCTTTGCCAACATAGGTGTCACAGTAGAGATCTGCTGCATGAGCAACTGCCAGTTTTCCTTCCAATCTTGCCAAATCTTATACCAAGGTGCTAATCCATAGTCTCTTGAAACCAATGGATGGTAGAATAGCTGTTTATTTAGTTTATTTTATGGGTAAGATTCTTTAAACAATGACATTGTAACTTACAGTCACTCAAATTATTACCTGTAATGATACAGGAATTTTCAACAGTAAGAAGAGAAAATGATGAAGCAATAGGTATTTTACTTCTGACTATCTGAATGGCAATATCAATAGAGCTTATCAAAGAAAATAGCTCTATACAAAAAAACAAAAACAAGAAAATGACAATATACTGCGGAAAATATAATGGACACAGACTATGCAAATAGTCTAGCACTTCTTGCAAATACACCTGCCCAAGCCAAATCTAACTATATAGCTTATGGCAAAAAACAGTTGGTATTAGTCTCCATATCAAAGCAAATAAAACAGAGTGCATGTGTTTTAAAACAAAAAGGAGCCATCTCTGCTTTAAGTGGCAAGCTTCTAAAATTAGACTTCACATATCTCAACAGCAATATCTCATCTATTGAAAGTGATATAAACATATACCTAGCAAAGACATAGACTGCGATCAATAAGTTATCGATCATAAAGAAGTCTGTTCTCACTGTAAAAATAAAATAGGGTTTCTTCCAAGCTCTGGTTGAATCGATACTACTGTATGGACGCACCATATGGACACTAACATATGGTGGTGGAAATTTTATGTATAGAGAGTATATCCATAATTAAGGCGAGTGTTACTGATAGAATTATCTTTTACTAAATGACCATGAATCTATTCAGTTCTTGTAACATCAGTCCATCATGATATTGACACTTCTATTTAGGAAGGAGTGAAGCATTCTAATTAGCATTTCATTGTTATCTCTGTTATATCAAAAATTCGGATGATTAAAAGATGATATACAGAATGAATGTAGACCCTACAAAGTTACCTCTCAGTTGCCCATTGGAATGGAAATTACTTTATTCTCCAAGTGTTTTTAGTGTAATTGCTATATTCAAAATTTTTTTCTGGATTATGATAACACACATACGGAAAATGATTTTGTTTTCATTTCTTTTAGGATTGAAAAATATCGTCCCAAGAAACTCAATGATCTAATTTCCCACACAGATATCATCAACACAAGTAAGTCTCAGAACTGGTTTTTATTTTTTTTAGTCATTAGAGTTGTTAAAAAGATTATGAAATGAGTTAGTAAGTTCAAATTGGTGTGGAATAAAAACTGATTTTAAGATTTCCTGTTGTTCTTCTCTAAAGTGACCGACCGTAGTTGAGGGCAACCTGAAGCCTCTCTTTTCAATAGCTACTACACCGAGTTGTAGAGAAGGGTGCTAATCCTTTCCCTGGATTGCTCCACTTACCATTGTTATGTACCTTAAAATGCTGAGTGTTAAGCAATGAGGCATCAAGTACCATTTTTTTTTTTTTTTTAGTCTTTGGTATGATTTGACCTAGGATTGAACCCAGGTCTCCCAGACAATTGGCTAATAGTCTATCATGCCAATGAGAAAATTTTAATGTTTGTTTTTATTATTAAATTCTCCTCACTAAACAAATCAGGATTGGTTTATTATTATTTATCTTTTGTAAAACAATTTCCATTTGTAACTGAGGGAGACCTTATGGTGTACTTGCTAACAATGCTGGACTGTGACATCGTAGTGAGTGAGTTCAAATTCCAGTTAGGCTATTACATTCACTTTCAGATTACTACCCTTGGAAAAGGTATGAAACCCCTTATTCCTCCAGTTATGGGTTAGATATTACCACTACTATCTTTTTACAAGGATGGCTTTGGCATTAGATATCCCACGGAGGTTGATATTCCATTAAACAAAGAAACTAAGACAAATAACTATATGTAACTGTTTGTTGTGAATTTTTTTTCTCAACATCAGATTGTAAAATAACTGGATGTAATAATCTAAGTTTTAAATTCTTCATATTTCAGGGTTTATGTATAGATAAAACAATATGGGCTATTCAAAGTGGAACGTGTAGATTGGGATTATTGGCTCAGAAAATTGCATCCACTTGAATTTCATATGGATTTCATTTTTTTTTTTTTTTTTTTTTTTTTTTTATAGTATTGAATATATACATTGTCTCAATATACATGGGACCCTTGTGACTGCTAATAACTCTACTAATAATAATGTGGGTTTTTTTTTTTTTTTTTTTTTTTTATGTTTCATATTTGAAAATAGTATACTATAACAACTATTTATCATTGATCACAATGCCTCGAACAAGAGAGGAAGAAATATTTTGTGTCACTACTTATTTGGAGACAAAATCATTCAAAACTTAACAAGCAAAATTTTGCTGGAAGTTTAACAATTATCCCCAGAAACGTCAAGTTTATCATTGGGTACACAAATTTTAAGCCATGATGTCAGTAAACAACTTCAACAAGAAGGGAGAAAATCCCATATCTAGCAGGAAGTTAACTGCAAGATATCCTGACAATGTGGATGCAGTGAGAGATTCTATCAGAAGGAGTCCGAAAAAGTCTTTCTAAAGATGTTCCCAAGAACTTGGTCTTTCACGTGCACAGTAGGAAAAAGTCGCTCAATTTCAGCCCTTGTCATTTGGTTTGACCCCTCTGAAGTGATATGATGGTTTTTTAAGACTCTGATTAAAGATGACTTGATGCAATGTAAATTTTCATATTAATTGGTTGCATCTATTTTGAGACACCTGTATAATAATAAAACCTGGTTAAAACAACATGTAAAACACTTGGAAATCAGGAATAAATGGTTTGTTATTGGTCAGAAATTAAAAGCAATCATTACTAACAGAATAGACCTATTTAAGTGTATTATGTAAATATACATTGCTCTAGAAATGTATTAAAAATCAGATGGACAGTAATCAGAAATGAATGCAAAGTATTACTGTCTGAATTATCCATGTATTAATATCTATCTATTGTTTGTGCCTCACTTTTATGTGGGGTCGGCTGCTTTTCTGAAACTAAACTCTTTAACGAAGTCTAAAAGAGTAGGAAGAAAGAGAGAGAGAAGGGAGGGTTTGTTTTAAATATGCCAAATAGAGGAGAAAGGAGGATGGTAAAAATCGGGTCCAATTTGTACAGTTTTAATACAGTTGATAAAAGCAAAAAAGTTTTAAAACAAGGGAGGTAACAACCAATACTTTTAGCCTGGTTATGTCCCTTGGAAATGAAAGTGAATTTTGATTTTAATAACTTTAAAATTTGTGAAAGATTATCATATTCCAATAAGCGAAGGAATTTTTTTCAAGTTTGTATTTTTCTTTTCAACAAGTGTGGTTATCATAAAGTAAAGCCTACTTATTAAAGAAAAAAAACTTTTTTGTTAGTTTTTCTGGGTAATTCCTTACTCTTAATCAACAACTTTGTAATCAAGCTTCAAAAGATCGTTTTATCTTTATTCTTCATTTTTAGTCAGCAAGTTTGTGAAGGAAGACCGGCTTCCCCACTTGTTATTCTATGGACCTCCAGGAACAGGGAAAACAAGCACAATTCTCGCTGTGGCAAGGCAGATATACTCACCAAAGGAATTTGGATCCATGGTCCTTGAGGTAAGACAAAGTTTTCTAATATTGAAATATCTGAGATGTGTTGGCTCAGTCAGCTGGGGCTGCAGAATACACCGACAGCATCTTTGCAGAAGGGTAAGACTCCCCCAACGAGTGTCCTGGATATGACACTAAACAATCTCATGGTGAGGCTCCTGTAATGCTGGAGCTTTGGGGAATTAATTAGATTGGACAGATACTTCGTTTTTGCATATTTTATCTTTGAGCTTTTCAACTAACTTCATATAAGTTGTTTGACTTCTTGATGGAATGAATTCAGGAAGGTGCCACATTTCTCCTAAGAGAGTTTTGGCCCTTATTGGAGCATCTGATGGGAAATGTCGAATAACTCTTCATTGTTTGTACTCCCAGGTTTACTCTGAGTCCTATCTGTTGGTCAAATAGAAGTATTCAACCATTTAACACAGTGCAAAGAAATGACTGATGTAAAATTGTCATTGTTTCATAGCAAAGGTCACATAGATATTCAATCTGTCCACCAAAAACCATCAATGGCAAACTAAAAAACTTGTCTCCCAAAAAGCTAGAAGCTCCCATTGATCAATCTAGAAAAACCCATACCAACAGCAAAAGTGAACAATGAAAGACCAGGAAGTGTATTCAAACTAGCCTCAGTTAAACTTGAGACCTCTCAGTATCAAGAATAAAATTACCTAAAAAGAATTAACAATGCAATGTCTAGGGATCAACCAAATCCTTAAATAGATCCTATCATGTAGAAAGTATGGATATTGAAATTGACAACATAATTGCAAACCTCAATCTAGCAGATATAGAAAATAAAGTATATCTGAAAGCAATTGGCACTTAGACAAAAATATAGATATGTAAAAGTAAAGTTGGTGACCATAGTCAAGGGTGACCCAAAGGCTCCTTTTCCATTAGCTACTACACTGAGGTGTAAGGGAGAACGCTACTCCTTTCTCTGGATTGCTCCATTTTACCCTTGATCCATACCTTATAATACTGAGATTTAAGCAAGGCAGCATCAAGTACCTTTTTTTTCTTTTTCTTTTCTTTTCTTTTTTTTTTTTTTTTTTGAGTCTTTAGTATGACTCAACCTGGGACTTAACCCTGTTCTCCGAGGCAAAAACTCTACCCACTCTAATTGGTTTTTTTTTTTGTTTTTGTTTTTTTGCTTTTTTTTGCAATTGAAGGAAAAAAAGTTACAATCGAAGATTTATGCTATACTTAAAACTATTTTATTGCGTGCAAAGCAATGAGCTCTCACTCTTTAAAGAATAAAGTCACCTACAAACCATTTACTTAAAAATCATGTATAGGTATAAACAATATTTGGCATTAAATAACCATCAAGGTTTGATATGCCATTAAACCAAATAACCTAAATCTAAAGCAGAAACTTCTTTGCCATAAGGGTTAACTTTCCATGAAGTCCAACCAACCAAACCTTAAGAGTGTTGCACATAAACTTTTACCTGTGTGTGTGTGTGTGTGTGTGTGTATATATATATATAGTACCCTGGGTTTCATGCAATCAGCAATCTGATGATTGCTGATTGCATGTAACTCAGTCACAGACTGTACCATGTAATATAATATATATGTATATGTTTCTATATGTAAACGTTCTATCATTGATATTGAGCACTGTTTATTAATACTGCAACATTTAGTCCTTCATTAACTTACCAAGTGAGCTAGTAAGAACCATAAACCTCTTATATGTGTGTGTATGGCTATTAGAGATTGGTGGGGGGTAACTGTTAACCAACTTTTTTCGGTTTCATCGTCATACTGTGAGACTGCATCAAATTTTTTTATGAAACTGAAGTCATTCAATTTGGTGCTATTTATACTGAGTGACCATATCCAAGGAAACAGTGTTGAAAAATACATTCAGATTTTAATAAAATTAAATTTTATCAACATTTATGACCATTATAAGAGGAGAAGATTGAACAAAAAATATGCTAAAAACATTTAATTAGCTAGTTTTAAGAAATAGATGTGAAATATATTTGTTTAAAAAAGAAATGAAGAAGAAGAAAAGGGAATATGACAGATATAATACTTGGATCATTCATATCATAGAATATTTTCAAATAGGAAAAAAAAAGGGAAAATATAACATGATCTTTGAAATCTATTTGTTTCAGTTTTCAAAAAAATACTTTTTGTGGTAAAATTAAGTTAACAAAATAAAAAGTAAAAAAAAAAATAGTTGTCAATTTCACCTTAATGTTGGATTTTATTTTATTTAGAAAGATTATATCATTTTCCTTCCAGCTATATTGATATTTTTAAGATTGCATCATAAATACACAAATTACAAGTTGAATGGACTAAGTTGCAAATTTGTAAATCTCAAAAAAAATCAAATATCAACTGGAAATGTTATGATTACATAAGAAAATGTATGGCTTCCTTAGAAAGCAGAAATAATAAATTAAAAACCAAATCAAAAACCACTATCAGGAAAATTTACGAAACTGATACTGAAACATAAATTGCCACACTGCCTAACTATAGTTGCTATAGATTTTGAAAGGGTGAAAAAAAAAAAAAGTGTTGTCTACATGTTTTGGCTTATTCTCATTAATACACTTAGTATAAAATCCATCGATTATAATACCACTCTTAAATCTCCAAAGAAATTGTTATAACACTATTTAAATTTTCATATACACACTGTTATGTTTCCATTAACCTTAACTGAGTACCAAGTATTCCTGTATTGTTACTTGCCTGCTGTCATAGCGTAATGGATATAGGTTGCAGGGTCAATCCTAACTGCATGTGAGTAACAATACAGGAATACTTAACACTTGTACCCAGTTATGGTTAACAGGATCAGAACAGGTGACCCCCAATGGATTTAATAAAGGACGTAGTTCAAAGTTCCATGTAGGTTCCCGAGTTCGACAAACACCTAAAGAAGGCCGGAGGACATATCAACCAAAATGTTGTGGAAATAACAATAAAGACAATAGTCCGAAAACCTATAATGATAAAAATCATCAACCATCAGCTCAGAAATTCAGACCACTAATTACCCATGCACATATGAAAAATGTATTAAGCATCCAGTGCTTTACCTCAGCCTAGAGCAGTGGTTAACATGCTAGTCTTGCAGACTACTTTGAGTTCAGTACTTCACATTTGTTTTCCAGAGTAAACTGTGAAGATAAGTATACTTTTCTTTAGAAAATGATCCACAAAATAGAATTAAAGTGGATTCACTGTTAGCTTAATTAGACTAGTTCAGTTTAAAAGTGCTGTAAGGGTTGTCAAAGCTGAAAACTTTTAGACCGTATTTTTCTGATGAAGGCATCATTGGGGAACGAGAAAATGTTTGATTAATGGGCCAAAGCTTTTAACCTGGACTAATGAGTTCAAGGTAAGTGCCTAAGAAATGTACTAGAAAATAAAACAGTGTTACATAGGAGTGAATTGTAAATTTGTATATCAGAGAAATATTGTTGTATACTGGTAGAATGAAGTGACAACACAGTGTATAAGAATATAATCTGCTTCTTTTATTATGAAATGGTCGCACGAAGGAAAGAGTCAGGATACACTAAGATGTAAACACAGAGGGAGATATGGAATCTCAGTGAACCACTTCTTCTTCATTCCGCTTTCATGAGACTGAGGCAGAGCCAACTGAAAACATTTAATCATCTCTGCTTCTTCATTCTTCTTTCAGGAAAATGGTACAGGTCAGCTCAAAACATCTAATCATCTCAGGTTCTATATGTTTTTCTACTTCAGGGCTTTTGCAAAGTACCCCTTCGTTTTTCTTCTGGGATCATAGCCGTTTTTGACTTTTCTTCACAACTCTCTGCATTATTTTGATATATTTAATCACTTTAGCTTTTATATGTTTTTCAATTACGGGCCTTTGTGAAGCACCCATTCTTTTTTCTCCTGGGATCATAACTGCTTTTAACTTATGCGAGCGTATTTCTTCCCATTTCTCTACCTCTCAACCCTGGGTCGTCTGACACAAGGCCAGTACCCAGATCAGCGTAACATCTAGTAACTCTCCTTCTGGCCCTTTGTTCTCACCTCTGGATCAAAAATCTTTAGTCATTATATAATTTTCCAGGTGCTCTCACAATCGTTAAGACACAGGTGTACATTTGGTTTTGATATCCCTGTAACTTAAGATGGCTTGTCAAAAATATGATCTTGACTGATTTATTATTTTAACAATTATATGAACACAAATGAAGGGATAGACATCACCAAATGGCTGACAAATCTCAAGACTTGTTACTGTTGTGCCCTTTAAGCTCTTAATAATAACTTTAGATAATGTAACTGTTGATGGTGATCCCCGCACCTTCCAAGACTTGAAGGCTGTGATTTGATTCCATCAAACATTAAAACTGAACTCTTTCACCCTTAGACATTTTTATACTGACCATGTTTAAGGTTTTACAGGTTCAAACATTTTCAACTCTTCAAACTCTACCATCAAAGAAACACTTGATTCCTATCATCTAGCCAGTACATCTTTTTCTTGATTTGATTTGAATAGATTCAGTATATTGGTTGTTAAAAGGAAGTTCTTTAGCTTAGGATAGTGCTGTTGGTTAGAATAGCGCAGAGGAGTAAGACAATCCAAAACAAAATTAGGCTAGCTGTTGGCTAGGGTAGTGATCAGTAATGCCTGAGGACGAGATCCTGGTAGCAGACAGCAGGGACTATAGAATACTCCAACTGCAGAGGGGTAAGACCCTCCCCCACTTCCAATGAGTGTCCTCAAAATGATGTTAAACAATGTGATCGTGAGGCACCAGTAATACTGGAGCTTTGGGGATTGTGGAGTACCCCTTCATTGTCATTGCTTCCAAATTCAATCTGACCTGCAGTGGTAGCACCTGAGAAGGTCCTAACTGGGTCAAGTAGAACCATTAAACATTCCAACTGAGTGCAAACAAATGACAAACGTTATATAGCCAATTGTTCGAAATATAACTGTTTAACTGTGTAAACAAATGACTGAGGTTTAATTGAATGATTGGTGATAAATAGGAATACTTGAAACTCTTTAACTGTGTGCCTAAATTGAATTATTGATATTATATAGCAGTACTTGTAACCACTTCACTGTCTGCAAACAAATGATGAATTTTAAATACGATTATTAGTTTTAGATAGCAATAATTGAAAGCATTTAACCATGTCCTAAAAATAGCAATATGAGTGTGCAAAGAAATTAGTTTTAACTCATTTAAAAATGTAATTTCCTATGAGTTATTCACTTATAAATTATATGTATATCTATTTAAATGTGTGCGAACAAATGACTAATGTTAAATTGTACTTGTTACATCGCAATACTTGAACGAATTTAACTATGTGCAAACAAATGATTAATAGTCAATCGAATAAATCGTATTAGATGAAAAATTCTTGAAACCCTTTAACTGTGCCAAAAATGAACTCAGGCTTGTTTAAAAGTTTTATCAACAAAATGTGTTTACAAATCATGTTTGATGTGTATATATATATATATATATATATATATATATATATATATATATATATATATATATATATAAACAGGATTTGACATTAAGTAACCTACAATGGTTGATGTGTCATAAAACCTCACCCAACCAAATCATATATATTTAATATATATGTATTAAGAGGATTTGGCATTAAGTAACCTACAATGGTTGAAATGCCATAAAACCCAAATCATATATATTTAATATATATGTAAAAACAGGATTTGGCATTAAGTAACCTACACTGGTTGATATGCCATAAAACCCAACTTACCCAAATCATATATATTTAAAAACAGGATTTGGCATTAAGTAAGCTACACTGGTTAATATGCCATAAAACCCAAAGAAACCAAATCCTATATATTCAATATGTATAAAAATAGGATTTGGCATTAAGTAAGCTACACTGGTTGATATGCCATAAAACCCAACCAAACCAAATCCTATATATTTGATACATATGTAAAAACAGGATTTGGCATTAAGTAACCTACAATGGTTGATATACTATAAAACCCAAACCAACCAAAGCAAATCAAATCCTATATATCTCATATATATGTATAAAGAAGATTTGGCATTAAATAACCAACAATGACTGATATGCCATAAAACCCAACAAAACCAAAAATCTTGGTAGCTGAACAGTTTATGACCCAGTTATTAAGCAAAATCTGCGACACTCGAATTGAGAGGGGTCCAATTCGAATGGTCAGCTAGTCACACCAAGATTTATATACAAAACACTTGAATTGTGAATTGAATTACCATGAACAGAAAATCTTGTGAACACTTACGCACGACATACGGAAACATGGACAGCTTTTATGACCCTATTTGGTCTCATCAGCAGTGTATACCATGATTTCACCACTGGAGATCAAACCAGTCAGTCATCGTAATTCAATCACAATATAATTCCTCTACTTAAAAAAAAAAATAAAATAAAAATAAAACACATGAATATCCCAATTAAACTGTGTAACTCAAAACTAGTAAAATGTTGCCCAATCCATCATAACATCTCATAAACTGTGACATATAAGTTGACCTTAAGATTTTTAGCTGAAAGTTCTGGGTTAGATCTAAACCTACTGTATTGGTTACTCCATCCCTCACATACTGTCTGCTATTATTCTGGGTTTATGTTGGGAATGTTTGAGTGCTTGAGTTATGGTAAATGATGTATACTATTGTTAGGAGTACAGTTCCATTAGCTGACCACTCAGTGTAAGTCAACTCCTAATTTTTGTAGAGATTATTTCAGGTTTAAAAGATTGTCTTGTATTCCACAATCTATGGTATATAAGATTGTACTGATATAGAAGTTTTATAAGGTGTCAGCTTGGGTCATAAAGCCATGACATATCTTATATATTACTAATATTTCCCTCAAAAGGGGCAGTGAAGCAGAAGGATCACAGTTGCTCAGGGCAACTCTTTGATAAGCTTATGCTATTCTTAAATCTTTGTCATATCAGGTTGAATGTGTGCTTCCAATCCACCCCGAAAATTTCCCATTACCAGATTTCACAGTTGGTAGGGAGTAAGAATAAAGAAGAAAAAATATTAATTAGTCAGCAAAATTAGTAAAAAGATTCCACTGAGTAATTGCCCAGAATATACACACAATTTTTCTGCAGAAGGGTAACAACCCCCTCCCACAATTGTCTTAGATATGACACTAAACAATCTGATGGTGAGGTTTCAGCAATGCTGAAGCTTTGGGGAATACGGAGTACCCCTTCATTGCCATCGTTCCCAGTTCCACTCTGGTCCAATGTGGTGTAGCACCTGATAGGATCCTATCTACGGGTTAAATAGAACTAAACTGTATACTTATGCTAAACTGAATTGCTTGAAATAGAAGTGTTATGACATTTAAACTGTATTAGAATCAGTAGAAGATACACTGAAAACTAAAGTATTTCTATTCAAAATCAAATATAATACTATCAAGTAACTTGACATTAATATTGATCAAAAAATGACCAACAGGAAAAGCCTTGTAGAAGTCTCTTAGAAATCCTACTCAGACAAAATTCTAAAATGACAAATGGGACAAGACTTGTAGAAGTATTCCCCCCCAAAAAAAACAAAACAATACCTTCTTAACAGAGCTAAGTTTATCTCTTAATGCCTGAGGCTGCTTTAAAGGGGAATCCCAGGGGGGGGATCTAGCTTTTTTTTTTTTTTCTTTGTGACACATGAGCCAAGATTCATGTGTGCCCACCACCACAACTATAAAATGTTTTATCTGACTGAGTGGAAGTCATATTTTCATATACATACTGTTCTGATTCCGTTAACCATAGCCGAGTACAAGTGTTAAGTATTCCTGTATTGTTACTTGCCTGCAGTCAGGATTGAACCTGCAACCTCCAGATGATTGTCTCCTTAGAAGCTTAGGGAACCAATGCCTATAAACGTTACGCTATGTATCCTGCTGGATATAGATATATGTTGCAGGATCAGTCCTAACTGCAGGTAAGTAATTAGACTAGTTCAGTTTAAAAGTGCTGTAAGGGTTGTCAAAGCTAAAAACTTTTATACCATATTTTTCTGATGAAGGCATCATTGGGGAACGAGAAAATGTTTGATTAATGGGCCAAAGCTTTTAACCTGGACTAATGAGTTCAAGGTAAGTGCCTAAGAAATGTACTAGAAAATAAAACAGTGTTACGTAGGAGTGAATTGTAACTTTGTATAACAGAGAAATATTGTTGTATACTGGTAGAATGAAGTGACAACATTGTGTATAAGAATATAATCTGCTTCTTTTATTATGAAATGGTCGCACGAAGGAAAGAATCAGGATACACTAAGATGTAAACACAGAGGGAGATATGGAATCTCAGTGAACCACTTCTTCTTCATTCCGCTTTCATGAGACTGAGGCAGAGCCAACTGAAAACATTTAATCATCTCTGCTGCTTTCTCATTCTTCTTTCAAGAAAATGGTACAGGTCAACTCAAAACATATAACCATCTCAGCTTCTATATGTTTTTCAACTTCAGGGCCTTTGCAAGGTACCCCTTCGTTTTTTTTTTTGTTTTTTTTGGGATTATTCCCGTTTTTGACTTTTCTTCACACTTCTCTGCATTATTTTAAGTCATTTAATCACCTTTTTCAACTACGGGCCTTTGTGAAGCACGCCTCATTTCTTCTCCTGGGATCATATCTGCTTTCAACTTATGCGAGCATATTTCTTCCCATTTCTCTACCTCCCAACCCTGGGTCGTCTGGCACAAGGCCAGTGCCCATCTGAGCTTGACATCTAGTAACTCTCCTTCTGGCTCTTTGTTCTCACCTCTGGATCAAAAATCTTTAGTCATTATATAATTTTCCAGATGCTCTCACAATCGTTAAGACACAGGTGTACATTTTGTTTTGACATCTCTGTAACTTAAGATGGCTTGTCAAAAATATGATCTTGACTGATTTATTATTTTAACAATTATATGAACACAAATGAAGGGATAGACATCACCAAATGGCTGACAAATCTCAAGACTTACTACTGTTGTGCCCTTTTTAAGCTCTTAATAATAACTTTAGATAATGTAACTGTTGATGGTGATCCCCGCACCTTCCAAGACTTGAAGGCTGTGATTTGATTCCATCAAACATTAAAACTGAACTCTTCCACCCTTAGACATTTTTATACTGACCATGTTTAAGGTTTTACAGGTTCAAACATTTTCAACTCTTCAAACTCTACCATCAAAGAAACACTTGATTCCTATCATCTAGCCAGTACATCTTTTTCTTGATTTGATTTGAATAGATTCAGTATATTGGTTGTTAAAAGGAAGTTCTTTAGCTTAGGATAGTGCTGTTGGTTAGAATAGCGCAGAGGAGTAAGACAATCCAAAACAAAATTAGGCTAGCTGTTGGCTAGGGTAGTGATCTGTATTGCCTGAGGACGAGATCCTGGTAGCAGACAGCAGGGACTATAGAATACTCCAACTGCAGAGGGGTAAGACCCTCCCCCACTTCCAATGAGTGTCCTCAAAATGATGTTAAACAATGTGATCGTGAGGCACCAGTAATACTGGAGCTTTGGGGATTGTGGAGTACCCCTTCATTGTCATTGCTTCCAAATTCAATCTGACCTGCAGTGGTAGCACCTGAGAAGGTCCTATCTGGGTCAAGTAGAACCATTAAACATTCCAACTGAGTGCAAACAAATGACAAACGTTATATAGCCAATTGTTCGAAATATAACTGTTTAACTGTGTAAACAAATGACTGAGGTTTAATTGAATGATTGGTGATAAATAGGAATACTTGAAACTCTTTAACTGTGTGCCTAAATTGAATTATTGATATTATATAGCAGTACTTGTAACCACTTCACTGTCTGCAAACAAATGATGAATTTTAAATACGATTATTAGTTTTAGATAGCAATAATTGAAAGCATTTAACCGTGTCCTAAAAATAGCAATATGAGTGTGCAAAGAAATTAGTTTTAACTCATTTAAAAATGTAATTTCCTATGAGTTATTCACTTATAAATTATATGTATATCCATTTAAATGTGTGCGAACAAATGACTAATGTTAAATTGTACTTGTTACATCGCAATACTTGAACGAATTTAACTATGTGCAAACAAATGATTAATAGTCAATCGAATAAATCGTATTAGATGAAAAATTCTTGAAACCCTTTAACTGTGCCAAAAATGAACTCAGGCTTGTTTAAAAGTGTTATCAACAAAATGTGTTTACAAATCATGTTTGATATATATATATATATATATATGCATAAACAGGATTTGACATTAAGTAAGCTACAATGGTTGATGTGTCATAAAACCTCACCCAACCAAATCATATATATTTAATATATATGTATTAATTGGATTTGGCATTAAGTAACCTACAATGGTTGATATGCCGTAAAACCCAACTAACCCAAATCATATATATTTAATATATATATATATATAGGATTTGGCATTAAGTAACCTTGATATGCCATAAAACCCAACCAGACGAAATCCTATATATTTTATATATATATATGTATAAAGAAGATTTGGCATTAAATAACTCACAATGACTGATATGCCATAAAACCCAACAAAACCAAAAAACTTGGTAGCTGAACAGTTTATGACCCAGGTATTAAGCAAAATCTGTGACACTCCACTTAAGAGTGGTCCAACTTGAATGGTGAGCTAGTCACATCAAGCCATAAAGATTTATATACAAAACACTTGAATTGTGAATTGAATGACCCTGACCAGAAAATCCTGCGAACACTTACACAGGACATACAGAAAAAACTGGACAGCTTTTTCGACCCTATTAGGTCTCATCTGCAGTGTATACCATGATTTCACTACTAGAGATCAAACCAGTCAGTCATAGTAATTCAATCACAATATAATTCCTCTACTTAAAAAATAAAAATAAATCACATGAATATCCCAATTAAACTGTGTAACTCAAAACTAGTATTATCAAGCTATATAGATCTCTAATAAGATCAAAACTTGACTATGGCTGCTTCATATACGGAGCAGCCAGAAAATCCTACTTACAACGACTGGAAACCATACACCACCAAGGACTTCGCCTCACTTTAGGGGCCTTTAATACTTCCCCAAAGGAAAGTCTACACATAGAAGCAAACGAACCCCCTCTCTATTTAAGAAGACAAAAATTAGCACTACAGTATTACATCAAACTCATCTCCTCTCCACAAAATCCTGCTTATGACTACACCGGCAAAACAAAATATGAAAACCTGTATCAAAATAACCCCCAAAAAATCAGACCTTTTAGCTTAAGAATAAGTGACCTCCTCAACGAAATCAAAATCAACACTAAAATAGTACACCATACCATACTCTCCAAAACGGCACCATGGACCATAAGGCAACCAACTATAAACTTAGAACTGGCTAAGTTACCCAAAACAAAAACACACCCCATCACTTATCAAGAGAAACTCATAAAAATACAAAATAAGTTCCCAGATCACTATCACATCTATACAGACATATCCAAACAAGGAAAAAAAGTAGGTTGTGCTGCTATTTCTCAAAAAAAAGAAACCCTAAAACGCCTACCTAATGAAGCTTCAATTTACAGTGCAGAAACCACAGCCATTGATCTAGCTATGAATATCATAGCAAATCATAAAGCTTCCAAATTTATCATATACACAGACTCCAAATCAGTCCTGCTAGCACTACAGAACAGAGATACATCATCCCCCTTGATTACAAAGCTCCTAAACAAACTAAACACCCTCTCTAAAAATAATAACATCATATTCACCTGGATACCAAGTCACATTGGCATCCAAGGAAATGAAAAAGCAGACAAAGCTGCCAAAAAAAGCTCTTCAAATTGATATGTGCAAATCAAAAATCCCATATGCAGATCTAAAACCAACCATAAAGAAATTTATATCAGACAAATGGCAGAAATCATGGGACAATCAGACCCAAAACAAACTCCATGAAATACAAGAAGCTATCGGAGAGTGGCCAACAGGCTACAGAAGAGAAGAAGTAATACTTGCCAGATTGTGTATTGGGCACACCCACATTACTCATTCACACCTGTTAAAAGGGGAGGATGCCCCAGTGTGCCCATCATGCAAAATACAACTCACAACCAAACATATCCTTCTAAATTGTAACAACCTTAAACATATCCGCACTAAGTACTATCAAGCAAGAAACCTGAGGGACATCTTTAAGAATACAAACCCTGAAAACATTTTTAATTTTCTAAAAAAAAGCAACTTTTTCAGTAAGATATAACCAAACATCTCTATAGAACCGCTATTTTAATGACTGAAATTAAAAATAACCTTTTTGGCATTAAATGACCCACAGGGGTTGATATGCCATTAAACAAAACTCAAACCCAAACCCAAAACTAGTAAAATGTTGCCCAATCCATCACATCTCATAAACTGTGACATATAAGTTGACCTTAGAATTTTTAGCTGAAAGTTCTTGGTTAGATCTAAACCTACTGTATTGATCACTCCGTCCCTCACATACTGCCTGCTATTATTCTGGGTTTATGTTGGGAATGTTTGTGGCAGTGTGCTTGAGTTATGGTAAATGATGTATACTATTGTTAGGAGTACAGTTCCATTAGCTGACCACTCAGTGTAAATCAACTCCTAATTTTTGTAGAGATTATTTCAGGTTTAAAAGATTGTGGCATACAAGACAATCTATGGTATATAAGATTGTACTGATATAGAAGTTTTATAAGGTGTCAGCTTGGGTCATAAAGCCATGACATGGCTTATATATTACTAATGTTTCCCTCAAAAGGGGCAGAGAAGCAGAAGGATCACAGTTGCTCAGGGCAACTATCTTTGATAAGAGTATACTATTCTTATAACTTTGTCATATCAGATTGAATGTGTTGGTCCACTCCACCCTGAAAATTTCCCATTACCAGGTTTCACAGTCAGTATGGAGTAAGAATAATGAAGAAAAAATATTAATTTGTCAGCAAAATTAGTAAAAAGATTCCACAGAGTAATTGCCCAGTCAGTTGGGGCTGTAGAATATACAGACTGCTTTTGTGCAGAAGGGTAAGAACGCCCTCCCATGATTGTCCTAGATATGACACTAAACAATCTGATGGTGAGGGTCCAGCAATGCTGGAGCTTTGGGGAATACGGAGTACTCCTTCATTGCCATCGTTCCCAGTTCCACTCTGGCCCAATGTGGTGTAGCACCTGATAGGATCCTATTTACAGGTTAAATAGAACTAAACTGTATACTTATGCTAAACTGAATTGCTTGAAATAGAACTGTTTTGACATTTAAACTGTGTTCCTATGCTAAAGTAAATTATTTGAAATGGAATTGTTTTCGTATGCTAAACTGAATTGTTTGAACTTGAACTGTTTTTTTGACATTGAAACTGTACTTGTGCTAAACTTATAACATTTGGACTGTGTACTTTTAGTGAATTGAATTGTTTGAAATGGAACCTTTTTTTATATTTAAACTGTGCACTTAGGCTTAACTGAATTGTTTAAAATCAAACTAATTGATTTGGTATTTAATAACCTAGAATGATTGATATGCCATAAAACCAAACCAAGCAATCAATCAATCCAAAGAGTAACTCGCTCTAATAGAGAAAACCAAAACATTCCATGAATACATTATATTAGAATCAGTAAAAGATACACTGATAACTAAAGTATTTCTATTCAAAATCAAAAAAATACTATTAAAAATGACAAACAGGAAAAGACTTGTTGAAGTATCTTAGAAATCCTACTCAGGCAAAATTCTAAAATGGCTAATCAGACAAGACTTGTAGAAGTATTCCCCCCCCCCAAAAAAAAAAAACTATACCTTCTTAACGGAGCTAAATTTATCTCATAATTCCTGAGGCTGCTTTAAAGGGGGATCCCAATGGGGGGGGGGGTCTAGCATTTTTTTTTTTTTTTTTTTTTTTTTTTTTTGTGACACATGAGCCAAGATTCATGTGTACCCACCACCACTATAAAAAGTTTTATCTGAGTGGAAGTCATATTTTCATATACACACTGTTCTGATTCCGTTGACCATAACTGAGTACAAGTGTTAAGTATTCCTGTATTGTTACTTGCCTGCAATCAGGATTGAACCTGCAACCTCCAGATGATTGTCTCCTTAGAAGCTTAGGGAACCAATGCCTATAACTGTTACGCTCTGTGTCCTGCTGGATATAGATATATGCTGCAGGGTCAATCCTAACTGCAGGTGAGTAACAATACAGGAATACTTAACACTTGTACCCAGTTATGGTTAATGAGATTAGAACAGGCGACCCCCATGGATTTAATAAAGGACGTAGTTCGAAGTTCCATGTAGGTTCCCGAGTTCGACAAACACCTGAAGAAGGCCGGAGGAGATATTGGACGAAACATAGTGGAAATAACAATAAAGATAAAGACAATAGTCTGAAAAGCCTTAATGATAAAAATCATCAACCATCAGCTCAGAAATTCAGACCACTAATTACCCATGTACATATAAAAAAATGTATTGAGCATCCAGTGCTTTACCTCAGCCTAGAGCAGTGGTTAACATGCTAGTCTTGCAAACTATTTTGAGTTCAGTGGTTCACATTTGTTTTCCAGTGTAAACTGTAGATAAGTATACTTTTCTTTAGAAAATGATAAACAAAATAGAATTAAAGTGGATATAGTGTTAGCTTAATTAGATTAGTTCAGTTTAAAAGTGCCGTAAGGGTACTCAAAGCTGAAAACTTTTAGACCTTATTTTCTGATAAAGGCATCACTGGGGAACGAGAAAAGGTTTGATTAATGGGCCAAAGCTTTTAACCTGGACTAATGAGTTCAAGGTAAGTGCCTAAGAAATGTACTAGAAAATAAAACAGTGTTACGTAGGAGTGAATTGTAACTTTGTATATCAGAGAAATATTGTTGTATACTGGTAGAATGAAGTGACAACACAGTGTATAAGAATATGATCTGTTCTTTTATTATGAAATGGTCGCACGAAGGAAAGAATCAGGATACACTAAGATGTAAACACAGAGGGAGATATGGAATCTCAGTGAACCACTTCTTCTTCATTCCACTTTCATGAGACTGAGGCAGAGCCAACTGAAAACATTTAATCATCTCTGCTTCTTCATTCTTCTTTCAGGAAAATGGTACAGGTCAGCTCAAAACATCTTATCTCAGGTTCTATATGTTTTTCAACTTCAGAGCTTTTGCAAAGTACCCCTTCGTTTTTCTTCTGGGATCATAGCCGTTTTTGACTTTTCTTCACAACTCTCTGCATTATTTTAAGTCATTTAATCACCTTAGCTTTTATGTTTTTCAACTACGGGCCTTTGTGAAGCACCCCTCATTTCTTCTCCTGGGATCATACCTGCTTTTAACTTATGCGGGCGTATTTCTTCCCATTTCTCTACCTCCCAACCCTGGGTCGTCTGGCACAAGACCAGTGCCCATCTGAGCTTTACATCTAGTAACTTTCCTTCTGGTTCTTTGTTCTCATCTCTGGATCAAAAATCTTTAGTCATTATATAATTTTCCAGATGCTCTCACAATCGTTAAGACACAGGTGTACATTTTGTTTTGATATCTCTGTAACTTAAGATGGCTTGTCAAAAATATGATCTTGACTGATTTATTATTTTAACAATTATATGAACACAAATGAAGGGATAGACATCACCAAATGGCTGACAAATCTCAAGACTTACTGCTGGTGTGCCCTTTTTAAGCTCTTAATAATAACTTTAGATAATGTAACTGTTGATGGTGATCCCCACACCTTCCAAGACTTGAAGGCTGTGATTTGATTCCATCAAACATTAAAACTGAACTCTTTCACCCTTAGACATTTTTATACTGACCATGTTTAAGGTTTTACAGGTTCAAACATTTTTAACTCTTCAAACTCTACCATCAAAGAAACACTTGATTCCTATCATCTAGCCAGTACATCTTTTTCTTTCTGATTTGATTAGAATTGATTTAGTACATTAGTTGTTAAAAGGAAGTTCTTTAGCTAAGGATAGTGCTGTTGGTTAGAATAGAGCAGAGGAGTAAGACAATCCAAAACAAAATTAGGCTAGCTGTTGGCTAGGGTAGTGATCTGTAATGCCTGAGGACGAGATCCTGGTAGCAGACAGCTGGGACAATAGAATACTCGAAATGCAGAGGGGTAAGACCCTCCCCCACTTCCAATGAGTGTCCTCAAAATGATGCTAAACAATCTGATAGTGAAGCTCCAGTAATACTGGAGCTTTAGGGATTGTGGAGTACCCCTTCATTGTCATTGCTCCCAAATCCAATCTGACCTGCAGTGGTAGCACCTGAGAAGGTCATATCTATGGGTCAAGTAGAACCATTAGACATTCCAACTGAGTGCATACAAATGTCATACATAATATTCAATTGTTCAAAATAAAACTGTTTAACTATTTAACTGTGTAAACAAATGACTGAGGTTTAATTGAATTACTGGTGATACATAGGAATACTTGAAACTCTTTAACTGTGTGCCTAAATTGAATTATTGATATTAGATAGCAGTACTTGTAACCACTTCACTGTCTGCAAACAAATGATGAATATTAAATATGATTATTAGTGTTAGATAGAAATATTTTAAAGCATTTAACCGTGTCCTAAAAATAGCAATATGAGTGTGCAAAGAAATTAGTTTTAACTGATTTAAAAATGTAATTTCCTACAAGTTACAAATTATATGTATATCCATTTAAATGTGTGCTAACAAATGATTAAATTGTAATTGTTACATCGCAATACTTGAAATAATTTAAATTTGTGCAAATAAATGATTAATAGTCAATCGAATAAATCGTATTAGATGAAAAATTTTTGAAACCCGTTAGCTGATCAAAAAATGGGCTCAGGTGTCTTATCAATGAAATGTGTTTACAAATCATGTTTGATATATATATGTATATACAGGATTTGGCATTAAGTAACCTACAATGGTTGATATGCCATAAAACTCAACTAACCCAAATCATATATATTTAATATATATGTAAAAACAGGATTTGCATTAAGCAAACTACACTGGTTGATATGCCATAAAACCCAACCAAACCAAATCCTATATATTTGATACATATGTAAAAACAGGATTTGGCATTAAATAACCAACAATGACTGATATGCCATAAGACCCAACCAAACCAAAAAACTTGGTAGCTGAACTGTTTATGACCCAGGTATTAAGCAAAATCTGAGACACTCCACTTGAGAGGGGTCCAATTCGAAGGGTCAGCTCGTCACATCAAGCCATAAAGATTTATATACAAAACACTTGAATTGTGAATTGAATTACCATGACCAGAAAATTTTGTGAACACTTACACTGGACAGCTTTTTTGACCCTATTAGGTCTCATCAGCAGTGTATACCATGATTTCACTACTGGGGATCAAACCAGTTGGTCATAGCAATTCAATCATAATATAATTCCTCTACTTAAAGAATAAAAATAAAATAAAAGAAAAATACAACACATGAATATCCCAATTAAACTGTGTAACTCAAAACTAGTAAAATGTTGCCCAATCCATCACAACATCTCATAAACTGTGTCATATAAGTTGACCTTAAGATTTTTAGCTGAAAGTTCTTGGTTAGATCTAAACCTACTGTATTGGTCACTCCGTCCCTCACATACTGCCTGCTATTATTCTGGGTTTATGTTGGGAATGTTTGTGGCAGTGTGCTTGAGTTATGGTAAATGATGTATACTATTGTTAGGAGTACAGTTCCATTAGCTGACCACTCAGTGTAAGTCAACTCCTAATTTTTGTAGAGATTATTTCAGGTTTAAAAGATTGTCTTGTATTCCACAATCTATGGTATATAAGATTGTACTGATATAGAAGTTTTATAAGGTGTCAGCTTGGGTCATAAAGCCATGACATGGCTTATATATTACTAATGTTTCCCTCAGAAGCTGCAGAGAAGCAGAAGGATCACAGTTGCTCAGGGCAACTCTCTTTGATAAGAGTATACTTATCTTATATCCTTGTAATATCAGATTGAATGGGTGCTTCCACTCTGCCCCGAAAATTTCCCATTACCAGGTTTCACAGTTGGTAGGGAGTAAGAGTAATGAAGAAAAAATATTAATTTGTCAGCAACATTAGTAAAAAGATTCCACAGAGTAATTGCCCAGTCGGCTGGGGCTGTAGAATGCTGGAGCTTTGGGGAATACGGAGTACCCCTTCATTGCCATCCTTCCCAGTTCCACTCTGGCCCAATATGGTGTAGCACTTGATAGGATCCTATCTACGGGTTAAATAGAACTAAACTGTATACTTATGCTAAACTGAATTGCTTGAAATAGAAGTGTTATGACATTTAAACTGTATTAGAATCAGTAGAAGATACACTGAAAACTAAAGTATTTCTATTCAAAATCAAATATAATACTATCAAGTAACTTGACATTAATATTGGTCAAAAAATGACAAACAGGAAAAGCCTTGTAGAAGTCTCTTAGAAATCCTACTCAGGCAAAATTCTAAAATGACAAATGGGACAAGACTTGTAGAAGTATTCCCCCCCCAAAAAAAAAACAATACCTTCTTAACAGAGCTAAGTTTACCTCTTAATGCCTGAGGCTGCTTTAAAGGGGAATCCCAGGGGGGGATCTAGCTTTTTTTTTTTTTTTCTTTGTGACACATGAGCCAAGATTCATGTGTACCCACCACCACAACTATAAAATGTTTTATCTGAGTAGAAGTCATATTTTCATATACATACTGTTCTGATTCCGTTAGCCATAGCCGAGTACAAGTGTTAAGTATTCCTGTATTGTTACTTGCCTGCAGTCAGGATTGAACCTGCAACCTCCAGATGATTGTCTCCTTAGAAGCTTAGGGAACCAATGCCATAACTATTACGCTATGTATCCTGCTGGATATAGATATATATTGCAGGATCAATCCTAACTGCAGGTTTGTAACAATACAGGAATACTTAACACTTGTACCCAGTTATGGTTAACGGGGTCTGAATAGGCGACCCCCATGGATTCAATAAAGGAGGTAGTGCAAAGTTCCATGTAGTTTCCTGAGTTCGACAAACACCTGAAGAAGGCCGGAGGAGATATCGACCAAAACATTGTGGAAATAACAATAAAGATAAAGACAATAGTCCGAAAACCCTTAATGATAAAAATCATCAACCATCGGCTCAGAAATTCAGACCACTAATTACCCATGTACATATAAAAAAATGTATTGAGCATCCAGTGCTTTACCTCAGCCTAGAGCAGTGGTTAACATGCTAGTCTTGCAAACTATTTTGAGTTCAGTGGTTCACATTTGTTTTCCAGTGTAAACTGAAGATAAGTATACTTTTCTTTAGAAAATGATAAACAAAATAGAATTAAAATGGATATACACTGCTAGCTTAATTAAACTAGTTCAGTTTAAAAGTACTGTAAGGGTACTCAAAGCTGAAAACTTTTAGACAATATTTTCTGATGAAGGCATCACTGGGGAACAAGAAAAGGTTTGATTAATGGGCCAAAGCTTTTAACCTGGACTAATGAGTTCAAAGTAAGTGCCTAAGAAATGTACTAGTAAATAAAACAGTGTTACGTAGGAGTGAATTGTAACTTTGTATATCAGACAAATATTGTTGTATACTGGTAGAATGAAGTGACAACACAGTGTATAAGAATATGATCTGTTCTTTTATTATGAAATGGTTGCACGAAGGAAAGAGTCAGGATACACTAAGATATAAACACAGAGGGAGATATGGAATCTCAGTGAACCACTTCTTCATTCCGCTTTCATGAGACTGAGGCAGAGCCAACTCAAAACATATAACCATCTCAGCTTCTATATGTTTTTCAACTTCAGGGCCTTTGCATAGTACCCCTTCGTTTTTTTTTTTGGATCATTCCCGTTTTTGACTTTTCTTCACACTTCTCTGCATTATTTTGAGTCATTTAATCACCTTAGCTTTTATATGTTTTTCAACTATGGGCCTTTGTGAAGCACCCATTCTTTTTTCTCCTGGGATCATATCTGCTTTCAACTTATGCGAGCGTATTTCTTCCCATTTCTCAGATGAGCGTGAAATCTAGTGACTCTTCTTGTGGTCCTTTGTTCTCACCTCTGGATCAAAAATCTTTAATCATTATATAATTTTCCAGATTCTCTCACAATCATTAAGACACAGGTGTACATTTTGTTTTGATATCTCTGTAACTTAAGATGGCTTGTCAAAAATATGATCTTGACTGATTTATTATTTTAACAATTATATGAACACAAATGAAGGGATAGACATCACCAAATGTCTGACAAATCTCAAGACTTACTACTGTTGTGTCCTTTAAGCTCTTAATAACAACTTTAGATAATGTAACTGTTGATGGTGATTCCCGCACCTTCCAAGACTTGAAGGCTGTGATTTGATTCCATCAAACATTAAAACTGAACTCTTTCACCCTTAGACATTTTTATACTGACCATGTTTAAGGTTTTACAGGTTCAAACATTTTCAACTCATCAAACTCTACTATCAAAGAAACACTTGATTCCTATCATCTTCTTGATTTGATTTGAATAGATTCAGTACATTAGTTGTTAAAAGGAAGTTCTTTAGCTAAGGATAATGCTGTTGGTTAGAATAGCGCAGAGGAGTAAGACCCTCAAAAATAAAATTAGGCTAGCTGTTGACTAGGGTAGTGATCTGTAATACATGAGTCGAGATCCTGGTAGCAGACAGCTGGGACTATAAAATACTAAATCTGCAGCGGGGTACCCACCCCCTCACTTCCAATGAGTGTCCTCAAAATGATGCTAAACAATCTGATTGTGAGGCTCCAGTGATACTGGAGCTTTAGGGATTGTGGAGTACCCCTTCATTGTCATTGCTCCCAAATTCAATCTGACCTGCAGTGGTAGCACCTGAGAGGGTCCTATCTCTCAGTCATGTAGAACCATTAGACATTCCAACTCAGTGCAAAGAAATGACATACGTAATATATCCAATTGTTCAAAATAAAACTGTTTAACTATTTAACAGTGTAAACAAATGATTGAGGTTTAATTGAATTATTGGCGATACATAGGAATACTTGAAACTCTTTAACTGCGTGCATAAATTGAATTATTGATATTAGATAGTAGTACTTGTAACCAGTTCACTTTCTGTAAACAAATGATGACATTTGGACAGTGTACTTGTAGTGAACTGAATTGTTTGAAATGGAACTTTTCTTTTATATTGAAACTGGGTAATTATGCTTAACTGAATTGTTTAAAATAAAACTAATTGATTTGTTATTAAATAACCTAGAATGGTTGATATGCCATAAAACGAAACCAAGCAATCAATCAATCCAAAGAGTAACTAGCTCTGATAGAGAAAACCAAAACATTTCATGAATATATTGTATTAGAATCAGTCGAAGATACACTGATAACTGAAGTATTTCTATTCAAAATCAAGTATAATACTATCAAGTAACTTGACATTAATATTGGTCAAAAAATGACAAACAGGAAAAGCCTTGTAGAAGTAATTTAGAAATCCTACTCAGACAAAATTCTAAAATGTCAAATGGGACAAGACTTGTAGAAGTATCCCCCCCCATCTTTGTAGAACAACAACAGTGATTCTATTTAACTCTTACATTGGCCAGTTGACTGGGACTGAAGAATGCACCAACTGCTTCTTTGCAGAGGTGTATGACTCCCTCAATGAGTGTCCTATATAAAACAATCAGATGGTGAGGCTTCAATAATGCTGGAGCTTTGGGGAATGTGGAGTATTCCTTCATTGCCTTCGCTCCCAGGTTTACTCTGGCCTGGAGTGGTTACACCTGATAGGGTCTTATGTATGAGTCAAATATAACTGTTTGATATTTATATTTAACAGCTTGTAAACAAATGACTGATGTTTAATTGACTTGTTGTTGATACATAGCAATATTTGAAACCATTAGACTATGTGCAAACAAATAATTAACAGTAAATAGACTTATTTGTATTAGATAGAAATAAGTTAAGCCAATTAACTGTGAAAAAAATGAGCTCAGGCTCATTTAAAGATGTTATCTACAAAATGTGTTTAGAAATCATATATTCAATATATATAAATAAAAAGGATTTGGTATTAAATAACCTACAACAGTTGATATGCCATAAAACCCTTTGTGTAGCTTATTGACTTTAGACAGAGCCATCATTCAAGGATTTCTGGGACAGAATGTTCCAGCTGTGTAAACAGGAAGACGGTGATGTGTGGGTGTAAGCAGCTCACATGAGTTGACAGCCTGAAGCTAGGTTACATGGAAGGACAACCAGAAGAATGTGTAGGCGTTATGAAATTATATATACACACAGGTGCCCACAGAGTTACAGTCAGTCATAAGAGTCATGGTCAGTGAGTGCCCAGAGTGGGTGGGGCCCAAGTGGCTTCCTGGCATACCCTGGTCAAGAGGCAGAAGAATTGCTAAGTAAGGCCCTGAATATGGAAGCACAACATGGTTAAGAAAAAAAAGGGTTAATATAGCAGTCCTCCATCTGTCTCCGTCTCTCTGTCTCTCTTACGCTTATGCCAGTTTCAACCCTTATGAGAAATAAAGTCAGTTATATTTTTATACACCCATTCCTTCATTATGTTATGTAGCATAAGCTGGGGAGGTGTATAAGAGGGTTCAATCCCTCTCCCAAGGGTATTAGTCCATGAGTGAATGTAATAGGGCAACTGGAGATGAAATTCACTTAAAGGTTCTTTAGTCATTATACCACAGGAATTCTTCCTACATCATAGTGAGTTTGAACTTCAGTCATACTATTACATTTATTTTCGGACTAATACCTTTTAGGAAAGCTATGAACTCACTTATTCCCCTCAGTGATGAGCCTTGGTCCATTTACCGAAACTTTTTCCATTCCAAAATGATACCTGCTTTGGAAAAATAAGGTCGAAAGAAGTTTGATTTAGGTTACTGTTACCGTGCTTTTCACCTGGATGAAATACCCCTTGTGAGTTACCCTTAATTACAGACCTTCAAGCAATAACCATAAGAACTACACTCCATCATATAGTAACAATACAGTATCCCTCCGAAACAGAGATGGGATGCCCTGTTGTAGCATCATAGCTAATATACTGAACTGTGACATCATGATAAGCAAGTTCAAACTCCAGTCATGTTATTACATTTACTTTCGTACTAATATGCTTCTGAAAAGTATGAACCCCCTTATCCCCAAAGCTATAGGGTAAATAGTACTACTGCTGATATTCTATAAGGATATCTTTGCCATTAAATAACCCATGAAGATTTAAACAAAGAAACCAAATCAAACCTTAATTCTAAAGAATTAAATATGGCACAGAAAAAATGAAACTTAGTTTTATATCAGAAAACACTGAAAATTACAGCACACAATTTACAATAAATGAGTGAAAAGAATTGTAAATGAAATGCCATGTCACTGCAACTGGTCTAGATGATATACACAGTAAATTCATTAGACATCTACCAGAAACATGTCTTCAAGTGTTTCTAAACATAATCTATGATATATGGTACACTTGTAATTTCCCCAAAATTTGATGAGGGAGTCTAGTGTAGTGGCTAACATTCAGTATTACGACATCATAGTGAGTGAGTTTGAATTCTAGTTGTGCTATTACAATCACTTCTGGTCTAAATCTCTTGGGAAAGGTATGAACTCCCACCCCACTCCAGCCATAGGTTAAATATTACCATGGATGCTCTTCTGCAAGTATAGCTTTGGCATTAAATAACTCATGAAATTTGATATGACATTAAACAAACTAAACCAAAATATAGCAGGAAGCTATAATCATCCCCAAATGAGATAAAGATGTTTGTATTTACCCACCCTTCCACACAAGCAGGATGCGACGCAAGGTCAATTTTTAAGCAGAGTTTAACAAGTTTGAATTCAGAGTTTTCCTCCTCCTAGACTGGTTGCCATGTCAAAACTGAAGAGCCCAGTTTGCCCTACAATTTACCGATGGCTGGAGAGAATAGTTGAATTCATACCTTTCCCAAGGGTATTCATGTTATGTGAAATGCAAACAGTCTCATTGAGGATTTGAACTTGTATCGCTGTGTCCATTTCCTACGATGGTTCTCATTACACCATGAATGCCTCCATGATAAAGGATGTATAAAACTAATTATCAACCCATTTCTTTAACGAGCTGTTCTGGTAAAATAATGGAAAAAATGGTAATTGCTCATCCAAGTTAGATCTTGGAAAAAAAAAAAAAAATTTCATCCAAATAAGAAACTGGTTTCTAACAAAATTGAAACACTAACAATCAACCTAGAAACCTTTATCCAAGAAGGCCTTATACATATTTACCGACCGCCTCCGCTCAGGCAGGATATGACACAAGGTCAATTTTTAAGCGGAGTTTAACAGGTTTGAATTCAGAGTTTTCCTTCTCCTAGACTAGTTGCCTCACCAAGGCTGCCCTACTATTTACCCATAGCTGGAGGGAGAATAATTGGATTCATACCTTTCCCAAGGGTATTAGTGCTATGTTAAATGAATTAGCCTGGTCCAGGATTTGAACTCGTGTCGCCGAGTGCATTTCCTATGATGATAACCATTTCGCCACAGGCAAGATGGCCTTATACAAATGTGATAGTGCTACCCTAGTTTTGAGTAAGGGTGGTTGCATGGTGGTAAACGAAGCGTGAGTATGGAGCATTTAAATCAGATAAGGATTTTTAAAGTTTAAAAAGTGAATTGGATGGAAAATTGAGCTCTGAGTAGCAGCCATTAAACTGGACATAAAAAGCAAACAAATTTATGTTGTGATCAGCACTGAACAGTCAAAAAAAACAATTTTTACATTGTCAAAAATCTTTAAATCTAAAGATTACGTTGAAAAAGTCAGGTTCAAATTTAAAGAGTGGCTAGCCTTTGATAAAGAGAGATAAGAGAAGTGAAGACTTTTTCTTGAGTAGTCAAAATTTATTTCTTTAAAAGAAGTCAGTCTTTTGATTGGTCCAGGTTGGAGTGGCTTCTGCTGAGTGGAAGCAGACATTGTCAGAAAGTATTTATTATTTGATCCTTTTCTTCCATCTGGAGAAGAGAGTTGGCCAGGATAAAATAAGATGAAGACATTCTACATTACCATTGCAAAAATATTAAGTACTACCAAGGCAGGACTTTATAAATGGATCCTTTTCTTTTCTTGTGTAGAAGAAGCAGACTATAAATATTATTATGTTACTCAGCAGATTTAATCATTTTATTGAAATTGTTCCAGTTCCGATCTGACCATATAAAGGATGCAAGAGATACAAGTTATCATTCCACACAAGGGACCTGATATACATAAATTATTCTTGGGGTTCATCACTAGACCTTGCCATCATACCAAGACTTCAGAGATGCTATGGAGACTCCCTCCCCTGAAGGGTTGGATAAATACATAACAGATCACTCAATAAGTCTTGGGCCTGACATATAGATGTCACCACTAATAAAAAGGAAATCCATATGATTTTTATAAAGTGCTAACCTTCAAATAGCACATGTCAGAATTTGAGACCAATCGAATTATTAGTTTACAAATTACAATTATTTAAGTGAAGCTACTGTTGCAAATTTTCAAAACAATGGAAAAATCTGAATTTTGTATGTTGATAAAACATAGCTTTCCAATGGGAAAAACATACTGTTCAAGCAAAGCAATGGCTTGATAAGTGTTATTTAGACTTTGGTCTGTCGGAAACAATGGTTAAGAGGTGATATGCTGATTTTAAATGCAGTCGTACAGACGCAAATGATGTTGAACAGTCAGGTCTCCCAAATTCAGCAGTTTTGGAAAATACCATGAAACTCTACAAACTCGTTTTGGCCGATTGTAAATTGAAGTTGCATGAGATAGCAGAGGAGTTGAAGATATAAGAAGGCAGTATATTCACTATTTTTGCATGAATATTTGTCAATGAGAAAGCTCTGTTCAAAGTAGGTGCTGGATTTTCTCATAATTAATCAAAAACAACAATGCGTCAATGATTCAGAAAGAGATTTGGCTCCAATGAAGAAGTGATATCGGAAACTGAGGCATATTTTGAGGCCAAAGACAAATCGTTCTACAAAAAGGCATCGAATTGTTAGAGAAGCATTGGAATCTGTGTATCACCCTAGAAGGAGACTGTTGATGAATAAAGTCGAATTTTGCCTAAAAGTTGTTGTTTTATTAGTTAGGCCCAGGACTTATTGAGTGATGTATTACTTGGATGTTATCATTATGATATAAGGTTTTGATAGAATTAGAAAACATCTGTTCATGGATAGGGCACCTTAACCTAAGTGTACTGTGTATTTCAGAAACTGTCCATGGTGACATTTTACATTTAGAAATTTATCATGAAAAAGTATTTAAAAGAAATTTTTTTTCAATAAGCACAATAACACTAAAATAGGAATATTGTTTAATAGTGTATTACGGTACTTTAATGATTATACAATAGGCTTCCATTTATTTTGTCAGCCCATTTGCTGGGGCTGTAGAATACACTGACTACACCCCCTCAAATGAATGTCCTATATATGACACTAAACAATCTGATGAGGAGGCTCCAGTAATGCTGGAGCTTTGTGGAATGTGGAGTACCCCTTCATCGCCATTGCTCCCAAGTCCACTCTGGCCCTGAGTGGTAGCACTTGATAAAAATTCCTATCTATGGGTCAAATAGAACTAAACTGTATACTTATGCTAAACTGAATTGCTTGAAATAGTCAAATTGAACTGTTTGACATTTAAACTGTGCAAACAAATGACTTATGCTAAATTGAATCATTTGAAATAGAACTGTTTGATCATTTAATTGTATGTAAACAAATGTCTGATTCTCAATGGTCTGGGAAACCAGGGTTTAATCCCAGGTTGAGTCATACCTAAGACTCAAATGATGGTACTTGATGCTTCCTTACTTAACACTCAGCATTATAAGGTTCAGATCAAGGGTAAGTGGGATAATCCAGAGAAAGGAGTAGTGTCCTTCCCCAACACCTCAGTGTAGTAGCTTTAGAAAAGGGTGCCTTCAGGTTGTCCTCGGCTATGGTTGGTCATCTTACATGGTTAGTGATACATAGCAATATTTGAAATCACACATAGGATAAAATTTGTTATTACTTTAATCTCACAGTAATAGTTTTATTAACTACTGATCACATCTTTTTGATTTACAATGCATTTATAATAAAAAAAATTATAAACAATGCATACACCCCACAAAACAACAGCTGTACAGCCACTTACCTTCCATCTCAAAAACCATCCAAGTAAGACAAACAAGATATGTGGGACACTGCTGGAGGATGAATTCATAAGTGATATTCTCTTATGGACTCCTACACATGGACATGCCATTGTTTGTCAACCAGCAAGAACTTACTAACAACAGTTCTGTGCAGACACAGGATGTGGTTTGGAAGACCTGCCAGAAGTCATGGATGATTGGAACAGATAGAGAGAGAGAAAGAGAGAGAAATCTGTGCTTGCAGTGCAACTTGATGATGATAATACGCATATATATATATATATATATATATATATATATATAAGTAACTGTAACTCAAGAAAACAGCAAACCATTGTGACATTTTTATTTAAATGTTATTAGTGAAGAAACATTTTCTTGTCCAATTTGTGACTAAATTTTGTGAGGTCCATTTTTGAGTCCACATGATTTCTTATTTGCCCAGTCAGCTGGGGCTGTAGAATACACCGACTGCACCTCTGCAGAGGGGTAAGACTCCCCCCCAATGAGTGTCCTGGATATGACACTAAACAATCTGATGGTTCCAGTAATGCTGGAGCTTTGGGGAATGTGGAGTACCCCCTTTATTGCCATCGTTCCCAGGTCCACTCTGACAGCACCTGATATGGGTCCTATCTATGGGATAAATAGAACTAAACCGTGCTTCCTTCACTATACTGATTTTTGCATTTAAACTGCGTACTTATGCTAAACTGAATTATCTGAAATAAAACTGTTTTGATATTTAACTCTGTATTGCCCAGTTGGCTGGGGCTGTGGAATAGACAGACTGCACCTCTGCAGAGGGGTAAGACCCTCCTAATGAGTGTCCTGGATATGACACTAAACAATCTGATGGTGAGGCTACAGTAATTCTAGAGCTTTGGGGAAAGTGGAATACCTCTTTATTGTCATCGCTCTCAGGTCCTCTCTATCTTGAAGTGGTAGCATCTGATAGGGCCTTATATAATAGAACTATTTGACATTTAAACTGAGTGCAAACAAATGACTTATGCTAAATTGAATTGTTTGATCATCTGTGTGTAAACAAATGATTGATGTTAAATTGAATTGTTAGTGATACGTAACAATACTTGAAACCATTTAACTATATGCAAATGAATTACTAATAAATCATATGTATATCCATTTAACTATGTGCAAACAAAAGACTGATGTTATATTGTATTACTTGAAACCACTTATCTGAGTGCAAAAGAATGGAGCTCAGGCTTGTTTAAAAATGTATCTACAAAATTACTTTACAGGTCATATATTTTTAATACATTTGTAAAAACAGGATTTGGCATTAAATTGCAAACAGTTGATATGCCATAAACCCAACCAAACCAAACCTCCCTGTGGCATCAAGGATTTTATAAGCAACTATTTATTTAATAGTAATTAGTGGGTAGAGTATTCACTAATGGTCCGGGAGACCTGGATTCAATCCCTGGTCGCGTCATACCAAAGACTTTAAAAATAGTACTTGATACCTCCTTGCTTAACACTCAACGATATAAGGTATGTATCAAGGGTAAAGTGGAGCAATCCAGGGAAAGGAGTAGCACCCTCCCCTACACCTCGGTGAAGTAGCTATTGAAAAGGGAGCCTTCTGGTCACCCTCGACTACAGTCAACAACTTTTACTTTTAGTTTTAGAGAGCTACCGTAGACAAGTTCACCTACCTAGGAAGCAGTATCTCATCAACCGAGACAGATATCAACACGCGACTAGCAAAGGCATGGACAGCTATTGATAGGCTATCTGTCATATGGAAGTCAGACCTGACTTAAAAGAAAACAGTTTCTTCCAAGCAGCGGTCGTGTCAATACTGCTATATGGATGCACTACATGGATGCTAAATAAACATATGGAGAAAAAGCTTGACTGCAACTACACAAGAATGCTACAAGCAATATTGAACAAGTCATGGAGCCAGCACCCCACAAAACAGCAGCTGTACTGCCGCCTACCACCCATCACGAAAACTATTGAAGTTAGACGAACCCGACATGCAAGACCCTGTTGGAGAAGTCGGGATGAGTTCATAAGTGATGTACTCCTGTGGACCTCTTCACATGGACAAGCAAAGGCAGGACGACCAGCTAGAACCTACATATAGCAGCTCCGTGCCAATATGGGATGTAGCCCTGAAGACCTGCTGGAAGCAATGGATGATAGGGAGGGGTGGCAAGAGAGGGTCAGGGATATCAGTGCCGATGTTGCGACATGATGACGAATTATTTACTCTTTTTGTATTGACTAATTTTGTGACTAATTTTAAATTTATATTTCTTTCTTCATTTAAACTCTGCTTGTTTATTGTAAAGCTGTATAAACACATTATTAGTCAAAAGTTATAATAGCATTGAATCTTTTTTTTTTTTTTAGACTTAGTGATTGAAAAATATCCATAATATTGTATTCGTTTTTCTCATTGTGTAGCTTAATGCTTCAGACGATCGAGGTATTGGTATAGTCCGAGAAAACATTTTGAGTTTTGCAAGTACCAGAACCATTTTCAAGTAAGTAGTTTCGCTTTTGTATAGTACTACAAAGAAGAGGTGTTTTGAAATTTAAAAATCATTTATTCAAAAAAATGTTTAAACTACCATTAATTGTGACATACAAGCTGATCTGGCATATAATTTGACTTGAAAATTCTTAAGTCAAAATTCTGGGTTAAACCTGTACCAGTTTTATAGCCCCCCTCTCCATATACAGTAGGCTAGTGATGAACCAAAACTTACTCAGTTGGCCAAAATTAGGACAGGCTCTGATAACCAGACCATAGGCCTAATGAGTAGTGTGTTCACCAAGGGTTCAGGAGACCGGGGTTCAATCCCACGTCGAGTCATACAAAATGTGTTTACAAATCATATTTAATATATTTGTCTAAACAAGATTTGGCATTAAATAACCTACAATGGTTGATATGCCAGCAAACCAAACCAAAGTTACTTTGAGTCCACTAGATTAGCTAAACTGGACCCTTATTTTGAATCCACTAGATTAGCTAAACTGGACCCTTACTTTGTATCCAGTAGATTAGTTAAACTGGACCCTTACTTTGTATCCTGTAGATTAACTAAACTGGACCCTTTCTTTGTATCCACTAGATTAACTAAATTGGACCCTTACTTTGTATCCACTAGATTAGCTAAACTGAATATTAAGCTTTTTGCTCAGATATCTGCTTTATATAGTTAAGCAAAAAGCTGAAAATTTCTTTGCTAAAAACCACAGTTATGACTTTCTTTCCTTCCATAAGTTTAATTTTCGCTGGAAAATTTTTTTACCCCCCCCCCCTCATGTATTTACATTTTTAGTACAAGCAAAAGCCACCAGAGGGCCAGAAACTTTTTTTTTTCAGTAATGTTTCTTAATTTATAAATTTTCACAAAAAATGCATAGTTTGGGTTTTATGTTTGTGTTCATCATTTCTATAAAAAGTGGGACAGATAAATTTCTGAAACAAGGTGTTTATTTAGATATCTTAAACTATTGTTCTCATCTTTGTTATAATATTCATTGTTTCAACTGTTATCGCCTCCAAATCTGTTGTTGTTGTTGACCATCAATGAATTTTGAACTGAACTCTTTATTCAATCCACAGGGCTTGACTATTTTCATTTCACTATTCTTGCTTTGTGAGGTATCATGTTGCCTTTTTACTTATTTCTCTTTTGTAATGTTGCTGTTTCTTTCTGATGAATCCAGACCTAGAAATTACATTCATGACTTCCTAGTAAACTTCAACTAGAAACTCTTAATCTAATGTTTTTTATCCTCCAGACCATTGTCCCATAGGACAGTTCAGAAACCATTTTTAGAGCCTTATGCCTAATAGTATTTTAATGAGAGTATGTATAGTTTACCAATTGGATTTTTTTGCTAATAGATTAATAGATTTTTTAAACAAATTGCCTAATCAGATCAAAAAAGCCATAGTGTAAAAAATTTATGATTAAATTGGATGTTTTCAGAAAAAAATGATAAGAGGGCATTTTGGGGAACTATCAGATGAATTACTTAACTGAATTTAATTTGTATATAGATATTGTATTAATTGTGTGTATGTTCTATGTAAAGATTCTCTTCTTTTTTTTTTTCTGAGGTTGATGTGAAGATAGTAAAAAGGGAAGATGCCTAAGGAGGCATAACTAACTAATAAATGAATAATTGACAAAAGACTCCTGATGAAGGTCTTGAGACTAGACTACAAAGGCTGAAACTTGAATAATGTGTGTGTGAGTGTTATTTAGAATATTTAATTATTTTATATATATATATATATATATATATATATATATATATATATATATATATATATATTTGACTTTTGTCCAAGATATGTGAATAGTGTAGATTAATTTTTGGTCAGCTTATGAAACTTAAAATCTCATCTGCAAGTTGGTTAAAACCAGCTAGTTTGTACTTTCATTTTATTTTTATGAATTATATTCATATTTATATGGTCAACTAAAAGTTACTTTTTAAAAAAAAATATACACATAAAAGTTGCATTTGTTTAGTGTATACGTATCAACTTATAACTCAGAATAGTGGTGTCATTGAGCCATAAAATCGTGCATACAATTTAATATGTTTATTATAAGAAAAAATACAAAATTTAGTTTTTGAGTTTTACTGATTAAGTCTATAATTAAATTGCCCAGTCAGCTGGGGCTGTAGAATACACCAACTGCATCTCTGCAAAGAGGTAAGACTCCCTCGATGAATGTCCTGGATATGACACAACAATCTGATGGTGAGGTTCCTGTAATGCTGCAGCTTTGGGGAATGCAGGGTACCTCTTCATTGCCAAATGAATGTCCTATATATGACACTAAACAATCTGATGAGGAGGCTCCAGTAATGTTGGAGCTTTGTGAAATGTGGAGTACCCCTTCATCACCATTGCTCCCAAGTCCACTCTGGCCCTGAGTGGTAGCACTTTATAAAAGGTCCTATCTATGGGCCAAACAAAACTAAATGGTGTACTTATGCTAAACTGAATTGCTTGCAATGGAACTGTTTTGACATTTAAACTGTGTACTTAACACTCAGCATTATAAGGTATGGATCAAGGGTAAAGTAGAGCAATCCAGGGAAGGAGTAGCGCCCTCCCCTACACCTTGGTGTAGTAGCTATCGAAAAGGGAGCCTTCGGGTTACCCTCGACAATGGTCGCCAACTTTACTTACTTGTGCTAAACTGAATTGTTTGAAATGGAACTGTTTTTGTATGCTAAACTGAATCATTTGAAATAGAACTGTTTTTGACATTGAAACTGTACTTACGCTAAACTGAATTGTCTGAATTACAACTGTTTGACTAAACTGAATAGCTTGAAATAGAAATGTTTTTGACAATTAAACTGTGTACTTATGCTAAACTGAATTGTTTGAAATAGAATTGTTTATTTGTATAAAAATGGATTTGGCATTAAATGACCTACAAAGATTGATATGCCATAAAACCCAAACTAACAAACAATAATTAAAAAATCAATTGATTTGTGGAGCTTTTCACAGTTCTTCATAAAAAGGGGTAAAGAACTCTTCAGTTCTTCTTCTGACCTGCCATGTTTAAATAACACATAGACAAAATTTGAATTTCATGTTTTTTCAAAAATTGTTTTGTAATTTGGTACTAATTGTCAAAAATTGATTTTTGGGAGAATTGAAAAAAAAAATAATGAAAGTGTTTTAAACCAAGGGTTATGTTTGTTTTTTTTGTTTTTTTTTTTTAAATACTATTTTAAATGTGAACCTAAAAAAGAAATTGTGTTACAAAAAATTTGACATTTTTAATTATTAGCTTCTTTTTATTGTAAGGACACATTTTTATTTCTTAACTTATTTTTATTCTACCTAGCTATAATGTTAGATTTTTAGAGAGTAAAAACAAATATTTAGAAAAAAATATACTAATTTTTAATCAGTATAGCTCAAAATCTTTTCTTTCTTTTTAATAAAAGAAAAAAAAAGATATTCATATTTCATTTATAAACAGGTATTCATATTTCACTCATAAAGATATTCAAATATGAATTTACTTTCATTAATATTTCACAATTCAGAATTAAGTGACATCTTGGCCAACTTATCTTATTTTGGGGTCAAATGAATACTATCAACCTCAGTTACTCCTACATCCATATCCATGCAGTCATGTATCAGAATTTCTTCTCACCAACGTATCCCTTCAGTCTTGTCATGAGTGTTGCCAGTAAATAAGAAAGATTGCTGTGGTCCATGTGTTAGCCACATTTATTGAATTTCATTTGATTTCAAATAGATCTAAAAGTTAGCTAAAAACAAAATTTGTTATATCAAAGGTTTACAGTAATTTTCAACTATAGCTTTTAGCCAATCCACAAATAAATTATTTTCATTTTGTAGTCTTTGCTAGCAGGCATCTCATATCAATTCTTCTTTGTTAAAACATCATTTTTTTTTCTGTCAAATTGGAAGGAACAGCAGTTGAAACATTTGGATGATGACAATGAATATGAGACGTTAGTCTAAAATGATGTGTATAATATTGATCCCTTTTTTTTTTTTTTTTCATTCGGGTTTTCCTTTCTTTCAGGTCAGGTTTCAAGTTGGTCATTCTTGATGAAGCAGATGCAATGACACGTGATGCACAAAATGCTCTGAGACGAGGTCACTTGATTTTTATTTAAAAAAAAATTTTTTTTCTCTCTCTCTGTCTTTAAAACATACGAAATGTGGATTTGACCTTTTTGGGTTTCTTCAACTTCTCCATGACAGTGTTTACATTTTGTATGGTGACCTTCTTACTCTTGAATAATGAATTAGAAAGAAAATAAAATTGTCTTTAGAATAAGACAAATGAAAGCACTTCATCAAAAAAAATTTTTTTTTAATATAAAACTACAAAAACAGAATTTATGAAACTCTAGTTGTTTTTTGACTGTTGTCTTTTATATGAAATTTTATATTTAGCACTAAAATTTGATCCACAGTCAAATATTTTTTTTGACTTATGATTTTGTGACTTATACTGAATGGTGAAGAAGGTTAACTTGACAGTAATGTTTTACTTAGCAATAAAAAGTTAAGAAATCTAAGAATATTACTTTGAGGTAGATTCCTTGGTCTCATCACATCGTTTGGCACAGGTTATGGCTAATTTGCTTTCTGTACTTCATATCATTTGACATAGAACACCATCAATATCTCCTAAAACTTCAGAACAATCCTCTTCATTTTATAATTAACTAATATCAAAAAATACTTGTCAGTCAACATATCAGAAAACCATTCTTGTTGACTCCTTTATATGATAATGCTGTCTGAATAATTTTGGCCTTTACAGTCCATTTCTATGATAAAATTATTTACAATTCATTTCTATAGTAAAATCATTAGCATTACATTTACACTATAAAAGTCCTTTTGTGCCCTGAATGCTTGCATTAATTCCTGTCTGCAGACAATACATTTTTTCCTGATATGTGATGCATTTTTTATTGTAATGAATTTATATTTTTATGTATATAACAGGCTTGTGTATCTATCAATGCAATCTAACTGTTATCAATTCTTTTCTGGTGTTCATTCTACAACATAGAGTATTGAAACTTGCTAAAATAAATTTTAGGTCTAAATTTGCCAAATTCATTTGTCACTCATTGAATTTCACATTTAAGTATGAATGTAATTTCTGCACTTGTTGAGTTCATATCTAATTTCAGTTTGTTTTCTCTAATTATGAATTATTTCTTTCCCAAAAAGTTTATCAGAATCTAAGAAATAATTTTGATTCTCAAGTTAAAATTTTAAATTAAAAAAATTTAAGTTGCTTGTATCACTTTATTTTAAAATTCTTTAAAAATTATTACCATGTAATTCTTTGAAATTTTGATTTTTAAGATGTATATGTATTAGTGTATAATCGTAAGTATATTTCTGTGTACTTTTTGTTTGAATTATTATGAGCAAAATCTACTAAAAAAATGATGTATCCAATTAATCCTTTTAAAAGTCTCTAGTGGCTTAAGATGTATAGGTTTATAATTTGTAATCAAAATCATTTTTTTATGTGACTTAATGTGGCTTTTTTTTTTTTTTTTTGCATTGTTTATAGTGATAGAAAAATTTACAGAGAATACTCGATTTTGCATAATTTGCAATTACCTGTCCAAGATCATTCCTGCCTTGCAGTCCCGCTGTACTCGTTTCCGGTTTGGGCCTTTGAGCAAGGATCAGATGTTACCCAGATTAAAATATGTCATTGAACAAGAAAGGTAAGCATTGGTGTAAAGCGGAGAAAAATGAGCAACATGCTAACTGATAACTCCCAATAAAAGACAAATTCTGGTATTTATCAATGCTTCTGTGTTTTGGTTCTCTCTCTCTCTCTCTCTCATACAAGTGTCGGCTAAAAAGTTGGTTGGCTGACCATGATACTCTAATGGAATATGACTAAATTGGGTTTATTTTTCAACATACTAGGGTCAGCTGAAAATTTCATAGGCTGACCAAGATACTCATGAAATGTGACCAAATGAGGTTTATTTTTCAACATACTAGGGTCAGCTGAAAATTTCATATACTGACCAAGATACTCATGAAATGTGACCAAATGAGGTTTATTTTTCAACATAGTTACCATTGCAATTAACACACTTCATATATCACTGTTGCAGTGCTTGGATCCCATTCAACAGCAGATATATCATCATATGAACTTTTCAGCCCATCATCATATATATTAAGACAAAAGTCTTTCATTAATACAAGTTTGATTAAAGACTCTAGATAGGGAATGTTTTTTTTTTTTGGTTTTAAGTACCAAAATTATTTGTGTATAAGACACACTATTATTCCATATTTGGGGGCTCAAAAGTTAAGCTTGTGTATAAAAAACAAGAACTATATAATTAGCTTCTTTTTTTTTTTCTGGCCACAAATCATATCTAGAGTCTAAACTAATGTGTTTTATGCTTTTACGTATAAATATCCACTGGATTTTGTTTGTTTATGGTTTTGATTCTTCTAATGGGAGTTTATTTTTACTGCAAGTTTGTTGCATTTTTGTGTGAACATGTTTGTGTGTTTGGTCTAAATTTTGTGTTTTCAGACATCATTTAATCTATGTAAATTCTTATTTTAGTCATTATGAACTGATAAAAAGTTGAACGGATGCTAAATTTTGGTTGAATTTAACTGCTACAAATTCTAAAAAAAATCAGTGTATATTATACATGAGAATATGTTTTTTTTTTTCAAGAATTTCATTGTCCAAAATTAGGGGTATGATAATTTTTCTTGTTTATATACAAGAGAATTAATTTTTGGATCTCATAAATGTAAATATTGTCAAAACATTTGAGATAAGTACTTTTGATAATATTTCAGGCCTTTACTGTTTGTTTTTTAATTTCTAGATAGTTTTAAACTTATTTATCGCAATGTTTTGGCCGATGCGTCCTTCAGCCTTCTTCTAATCTCTGTAGATTAAATAAAGGGTTTGGTTTGAAGTTCTGTGTGGGCTCCTGATTTGGACATGATAAACCTGAAGAAAGCCAAAACGCTGTGAATATAACAATGAAGATGAAGACAATAGTCTGAATACTCTAAGCGATAAAAAAGAAAACCCTATTTCATGATCATCAGGTAGTATTATATTCCATATTTAGTATTGCTTGATTATCTTGGAAAAAAGAACTATTAGTCACAATATGTGCTTGTGATTTTTATTATATTACCTATATATGCTCTATCTCAGATATTAAACATTGTCAGTGTTAAATTTCTACAAACTTTATAACATTCTCTGTGTGTGTGTGTGTGTGTGTGTGTGTGTGTGTGTGTGTGTGAAGGGGTGCTAAGAAATTCTTGGTCCTAGAAGTGGGTAACTTTTTTTTTCTTCTTAGGAATAATCAAAGAAACTGAAGAAACATTGTGCTTGATATGTTCAACTGCAGAATGAATATGTAGGATAGCATTTCATGTGTGTTTTATGGCTCTAAATCATTGTAGTCTTGATCAGGCCGGGAACCTTTTGGCACCTTCCTATGCGTGTGTCTATATATATATATATATATATATATATATATATATATAATAAAATATATATTAGATATATATATTTAATTCATGGAATTTAGACTGCGACCCCTGGGTTTCATGGAGTTTTTTGCAAAACAACAATCATCAGGCAGTTAAGAAAATGAAGTGAATTGAAAATCAACACGAACCCACATAGTGATTTATTGACAACCAAAGTTGGCAACCATAGTCGAGGGCTACCTGAAAGCTCTTTTTTCAATAACTACTACACCAAGATGTAAAGGAGGGCACTACTCCTTTTCCTGGATTGCTCCACTTTACCTTTGTATTGTACCTTATAATGCTGAGTGTTAAGTAAGGAGGTATCAAGTACCATTTTTTTGAGTCTTTGGTATGACTTGGCCTGAGATTGAATCCCAGTCTCCCAGGCCATTACTTGGTCAATAGGCTGGTCATATATATATATATATATATATATATATATATATATATATGGGGTTCCTTCAATATATGAGAAGAAATTTTTTTCCCAAATATAAATTTTATTGTTTAAAATTGGTTTATAACAAAAATTATTTTAATCTTGAAAAATATTTGTTTTGAGACTATTCAAAATGGTGCTCTAGGTTTGAACAGTGGTTGGTTATCAAATTTTTGGTGGCTGAGAAATGCAAACTATATGAAATTTACAGAAGAATGTGTGATATGTATAGGGAAACATGCTTTACTAAAAAAAAATCTTTACAAATGGGCTAAACATGGGTTTGCCATTATGAGTCTGAGTTAAAAAGACAGTCCATGGAGTGGAAACACTCTATGGTAAAGAAAACAGTACTTCCTATTGCCCACTCCTTAGATAAAAGTTCACCTTGTTTATTGAAGGACTCTCATATATAAAATGGCCCAGTCAGCTAGAGCACCAGAATACACTTGCAAAGGAGTAAGACTGCCCCCAAATGAATATCCTGTATATAACTCTAAATGATCTAATGGTAAGGCACAAGTAATGCTGGAGCTTTGGGGAATCCTGAGTACCCCTTCATTGCCATCACTCCTAGGTCTACTCTGGCCCTAAGTGGTAACACCTGGTAGGGTCTTATCTATGGGTCAAATAGAACTAAACTGTATAGTTATGCTAAACTGAATTGCTTGAAATAGAACTGATTATTTGTATAAAAATGGATTTGGCATTAAATAACCTACAATGGTTGATATGCCATAAAACCAAACCAAACCAAACATATAAAATTTGCTTCACTTTCATTAATACATTCACTGTTACCCAGAATGTTTGAATCTTTAGAAAATGTCATATTTATTTTTGTCAGAGTTACCATTAGAAATTGATATATAAGATTAATTCTGCCTTATTTTGGTAAATTGAATTTGTTAAACTATAAAGAATGGAAAAGGCCATATACAGTGAAATTTTTCCATTCTTTATAGTTTAATAGTGACCTCAGATGAATATTTTTATAAAGAATATCATAGAATTTAAGTGAGTTCTTAAAATAACCATTTTTTAACATAAAGGCATCACTGAAATCTAAATTTACATAATATTGCTTATTCTATGGCTATTTAAAAATGAATTGAAAAGAAAGAAGAAAAGAAACACTCATTTAAATATTCATTCTATTGAAAATACATGCATAAATAATTTAAATATTAAAGATAGTCTGTTGTGAATTTGTATTCATTTTATTTATTTATTTATTTTATCAGCTTAGTGCTGCAAAGCAAAAACATAATTCTTCTAGGTATTTATTTTACCTTAAATAAAACTACAAAATGTTGTATACGTGAGAGTGTGATTAGAAACAATGTGAAATATGCTACAAAATCCTTATGTAGTAAATATGTCTATCATAAAATAAAAGGAACTTAGAAAAAGAAAGGAAAGAAAAAAAAAGACCTGTTAAGCTTCAGCAAAGTATTATTAGCATTTTCCTGTGATTGATGTTTTTCTTTCTTTACTTTTTTTTTTTTATGGTGCTTCTATCATCAAAGTTATTTTCTTTTTTAATTGCTTTTTGTTATTGTTATATGTTCATTTGTGTGGTGGTTTGAAATGTTCTCTATCAATTTTTTTTCAGTGTGAATATTACACCTGATGGAATGGCTGCCATTGTAACTTTAGCATGTGGTGATATGAGACGATCTCTCAATATTCTACAGGTTTGTTTCTCTTCTCATTTGAACAACTGCTTGTTTAGGGTTTAAGTTTTCTCTCAGTTTATCTTGTGGTACAGGTTTTTGTTAGATCTCCTTACCATAATATATAGATACAGTAGGCTCCAACATTTTATGCAAAAAAGAAAAATTATTATAATTATGAAACTAATCGTTAGAAAGTTGCAGAATTTTGGTAAAATATCTCTTTTTTTCTATGTGAAATTATTTGTTATGCCTCTTTGGGCATCTCCACTTTTTACTATCTTATATCAACTTAAAAAAAAATCTTTGCTCAGAATATATATACTATTAATAAAATATCTATATATTGGATCAAATTTGGTTATGTAATTCATCTGATAGTTTACAAAAATGCTCCTGTAATTTCTTCTTTTATTGTTATTTCTAAAATCATCCAATTCAATCTTGAATTTTTTACACTATTGCCATTTTTGACCTGATTGGACTATTTATTTCAAAATATATTACTCAATTAGCAAAAAAATCCAATTGGTTAATGGACTTAGTTTTTGAAATCAGTAAATTTCCAGTTTGAAGAGAAATAGTGAAAAAATGTCTTCCATAATTAGAAATTCCATTAATTATTTTGAAAGTTTCAATTATATCACCTCTCATTCTTCTTTCTCATAAAATACTTAATCCTGATTTCTTTTATATCTTCCAGTAACTGTAATCTAAATCTTAGGCTGTAGCATGAAATAGAATTAAGTTTATGCTTATATATATATAGGGTTGGTTAAAAATACTGAAATTCACTGAAGCTCCTTACTCCATATGTTTACTTGTTTAAAATAATTAATTTCACTGAAAATTCAAAACTTGGAAAGATAAACTTTCTTATCTGAATGATGCTTTTTTAAAAAGTTCTATATCATTAACAATCACACCAGTTAATTCAATTGTTTGGTTGTAAATAGTATTTATTTATGATACTGAATTTATCATTAAAAAACAACACTTCAGTGAATAAAGATGAATATTTTTATAAAGATAATCAAAGAATTCAATTGAGTTTTTAAAAAATACCATTTTTTGCCATAAATTAACCACTGAAATCTAAATTTATGTAATGTTGCTTATTCTCTGGCTATTTAAAAATGAATCGAAAAGAAAAAAACAAACAAACCCATTTAGATATTTATTTTATTGAAAATAGATGCACAGATAATTCAAATATTAAAGATAGTCTTCTGTAAGTTTATATTATTCATTTTATTTATCTATTTATTTTTGTTGCCTGTTGCAAAAAAAAAAAAAAAAAAATTTTCTGGCTTTAACTGATTTCAACATTAAGTAACTCATTGATATTCTGTTAAACGAATCAAACTAAACTGTTTCATTCATTTCAAATGATTTTTTTTTTTCACTTATGAAATATTTCTAACATTAATTATGTGAATGAATATTTCAGTGATGAATTTATGAGGAGAGTGGGTATTTGAAAAATATTTTTTTGTTGATTCAGTTCTTGTAAATAAATACTATTTACAATGCCCAATCAAATTGACTTGTGTAATTGTTAATGATACTGAATTTTTAAAAGCGTCATAATTTAATAAGTAAAGCTGGCAACCTTTGTTGAGGGTGACCCGAAGGCTCCTTTTTCAATAGCTACTGCACCAAGGTGTAGGGGTGGGTGCTACTCCATTCAGTGGATTGCTCCACTTTACCCCTGATCCTTACCTTATAATGCTCAGTGTTAAGCAAGGCGGCATCAAGTTCCATTTTATTGAGTCTTTGGTATGACTCCACCTGGGATTGAACCCCGGTCTCCCTAATCATTGACAAACACTCTACTCATTAGGCCAATTAGTAAGTTAAGAATTTTTTATTTAATGAATTAATTCAAACAGGTAAATATACAATGTAACTAGTTTTGAGTGAGTGAATGAATTTCAGTATTATGAGTTAGTATATCAATTGTAAAGTTAACCGTGATAAGTAATGGAATAATATTCTAACAGATTTGGGATTTATGTATCCAAGAAATCCTAACTTTTAATATAATTACTGAATCAAATAGCAATTTCAAATATAAATTTATTCAGTAAAGTTGCTAAATGTTTGTTTACATTTAAAACAGTGTAGTATGAAATTGAATTTTTTTTTGTTTGATTTTATAAAAAATGTTTTCTCTCTGCATGTGAGTTTCGATGTATTTTTAATCTGAAGTTGATTATACATTTGATAGCTGTTGACATTGAGCACTCAATTGGATATTCCTATTCCCCTTGGATTATTACTTAATTGTCTAATCCTTAGACTATTTTCCTCTAATTGTGTGTGTGTGTATATATATATATATATATATTATTCAGTCCAGTTAAACCGGAGTTGGAAGTAATTCCATCAGGACAAAAAAACCATTCAACAGTGAACATTTAAATTTTCCTGGTAAAGAGCTCAATGTAACTGACATTACAGAGCAATAATTTCTTTAAGAAAAAAAACAAAACCGGTCACATTAGGATTATAAATTTATTTCCATCCTGTTATGTGTTTTTGATATAAATCAAAAACACGGAAAAAAAATTTAACAGTACTCCTTCAGATCTTATGGATAAAATAATTCAGAATAGACACATCCATAAGATCTGAAGAAGTCCTGTTAATTTTTTTTCGTGTTTTTGATTTATATCAACAACACATTACAGGATGGAAATAAATTTATAATCCTAATGTGACTGGTTTTGTTTTTTTCTTAAAGAAATATATATATATATATATATATATATGCAATAAGTTTTATATATGTATATTTTCATTTATATATATATATATAAAACTTTGAAATAAGTAATATTACTTATTTAAAAACTGAAAACTATAGCATTAACTTAAAAATGAAACAGCAATGCTAACAAACAAATGAAATTGTTTACTACAAAAATATCAAAAGGACAAAAATTACCCAACTCAAAAAATTCTAAGTTTCACAATCTTTTAATCATCAGGTAAGTTGGCAATTAAACGTGCAAAGCTCAGAAAACATATTTTATTGTGTGTCTTTCTCTCTTTCACTGTGCTTAGTACAAGTGTATCTGAAAGAACATGCAGTGTGTTTATCACCTTTTTATTGTTTTATTTCTCTATAGATTTAAAAAATGAAATAGAAGAATGACTATTTTCAAAAGGAAAGGTAATAAAATAATAATAAAAAATAATCAGTTTGACTTAAAATCATTTAGGAACCTGGTTGGAGGTAGGAGAACAAGTAATTTTTTAATTTTATTATTTTTTCAGAGTGCGTCAATGGCTTTTGACAAAGTGACAGAAGATAATGTTTATATTTGTGTGGGTCATCCACTACGAAAAGATATAGATAACATTATACGTTGGCTGCTCAATACCAACTTTAATGAAGCTTACAACAGTATCCTTTTACATCTATATGTACAGTGCAATAGAACATTGATTACAATGATTAATCACTCTGTCAGATCAATTGTACAAGAATGTGTGTATAATATTTGTCCTTTTTATAAAAATCTTTTTTAAAGGAACATCCAGTTATAGGTACAAAAATTTTTAAGTCCTGATGTGTTTCGGTTGAGTGGAATTTCTCTTTTGAATGATTTATTTATTTATTTTGTTTACCTTGACAACTGTCCAGATATCCTCAAATTAAAAACTGCTAAAGGTTTAGCATTGCAGGACATACTTACAGAGGTTCATCTCTATGTACATCGAAGTAAGTATATAATTTTCTATTTCTTATGGAAGTAATTTCTTATAAAGATGTCTTTAGCTCTTCTAATACACATACAGAAAACATGCACTTTTTATAATGTCTTTGAAAACATTTGCACTCCTGAAGTTAAAAGTAAGTGACAATCTGGCTTTCTGGCACAGGAGTTAACTCCCCTGAGGTACCCAGCCTTGGGTGGGCCACCTAGCATTTGCACCGTATGGAGTATCAATGACAAGCATAGATTCACATTGCACTAGACCTTTGGGTCAAGTGAATCTATGACCAGCAAAGTCACCTGGCATATTTGCTGGAAGACTTGACAAAGGTTAGCATAGTTCTCATTGCATCTAGTGTGATCCTATGATGAGCATTGACCAGCAGTGCACAAGTCTCAGCATGTGTGTGTGTGACCTCCCCCTCCTTAATTCCTACTATAAAATTACCTTATGGAGGTGCCCATGGTGTAATAGTAGGAAAAGGACATTGTAGGAAAAGGACACGGCGACACAAGCTCAAATCCTGGACTGGGCTGATTGCATTTCACATAGCACTAATACCCTTGGGAAAGGTATGAATCCAATTATTCTCCCTCCAGCTATGAGTAAATAGTAAGGCAGACTGGGTTCTTCAGCCTTGGTGAGGCAACTAGTCTAGAAGAAGGAAAACTCTGAATTCAGACCTGTTAAACTCCGCTTAAAAATTGACCTTGTGTCATATCCTGCCCGAGCGGAGGGGTTGGTAAATATGATAAAATTACCTTATGTCAAATCCTGCTGTATGGAGAAGGGAAGGGCATTGATAAATATTACCTGGTCTTTTGGCTGGGATTAGATGGTAGTATCTGTTCTCCCTAGCCATATTCTTGTCTTCAGACAGGGATCAGCAATTATGACAAGCAAGTTTAGTTTGGGGAATTCCAATCCTGTGGTGGCTTCTCACTCATTGTCTTGCACCAAACTTTAAAAGTAGACTGTTGAAAATCTTTTTTCTCTTCTTCTCGTAACTATGACAAGATAGGTCTACTTTAGGTAAGTGCTAAAATCTACAACACTTTCTTTCTCTCTCTTTACTGTAGACATTTACTCATCTGAGGAAATTCAGGTTCACTCTGAGTGGTAGTACATTTTGGGGTCCCACATCTATGGATCAAGTAGAATTGTTCTATCTTTTACTAGGGATTATTATCAATATTAAATAGAACGATTTGTATTAAATAGCAATACTTAAAACCATTTAACTGTGTACAAAAAAAAAACTATTAGTGTTAGAAAGCAATACTTGAAACCATTTAGAATTAGTTATGTTAGCAATACTTGACTTTTTAACAGTAAGCAAATAAATGATTTATGTTATTAGTGTTGGATAACAATATTTGAAACCATTCAACTGTGTACAAACAAATACAAATGAGCTCTGGCTTGTTTAAAAATAAAGTTGCCCAAAAACTATTCACTTATAAATTATATATATATATATATATATATATATATATATAGAGAGAGAGAGAGAGAGAGAGATTTCAAGTTTGTCTCATATTTTTTGTGATTCAAGATTGAGTGAATGGATGTTATTCTTACAGAGTGTAATTTATCTCTTCACGAGATCACGTCTGTATTCCAAAGTGCTGTTATATTTATGAGCTGCAGGATCATGGAGTTTAAAATATGTATATTTAAGCAGCATTTCTTTGTTAATGCAAATTTCATTCAACATAATAGACATTTTATGTCTACATATTTTCTTCTGGATCCGTTTGAATTCCCGTATTACTTTTATCGTATTAATTGAGCTTTCAAGTTTGTCTCGTATTACTATATTAATACGGGAATTCGAATGGAAGAGACAAATTACACTCTGTAAGAATAACATCCATTCACTCAATCTTGAATCACAAAATATATATGTAAACCCTTTAGTAAGAACGATTCCGCCCCCAGATACATAAATATTTCCTTGAACCACCCAAGATTGGTACTAAGACAGATCTCCAATGCGGTGAACCAAAGAATTAATAAGCTGTCCTCAGGTAGGAAAATTTTCGAGGAAAACAAGAGTAGATATGATGACGCCCTGAAGGACAGTGGATTCCAAGGTAGACTGGAATACTTAACCCCGGTGGACCTCAATTCGAGAGCTAGGAAGAATAATGGTGGGACCCACACACCCCTCAAGGTAGGTGAGATTATTAATAATAGTAGTCACGGAAACAGACGAGGAAAGAATAGAAATAGAAAAGTAGTCTGGTTCAATCCGCCATTTTGTAAGCTCACTAACATTAACATAGGTAGATACTTTCTACACCTACTAGATAAACATTTTAATAGAGACAACCCATTGAGTAGGATTTTTAATAGAAATACAGTGAAAATTAGCTACTCTTGCACCAAGAACATGTACAACATACTAAGCAACCATAATAGGAGGCTACTCAATGAGCTAACCACGAGGGATAGGAACCCAAACGTGGAGTTAGGCGGACGCTGCACCACGAGGAAAGTCGTATACCAAGCATGCATTTCCCCTATGGAACAGCAAAAGGATGGGGAGAGAGTCTATATAGGAATCTCCGTGGGAAATTGGAAGCAAATATGGTACAGCCACAGACACTCATTTTCCAACCCAAAACTTAGATACCAGACTGCTTTATCAAAATACTTTTGGGGCCTTAAGGATCAGGGGCTATCCCCACAAATTAAGTGGAAAATAATAAGGCACTCATCTGCCGCCAACAGCTTCAACGGTAGATGTAACCAAGGCTTAGACGAAAAAATTAGCATAATTAATTTCAAAAATAGAAAACTTTTGTTGAACGAGAGAAATGAGCTTGTCTTTAAGTGCAGACAGAGAGGAAAATTTAAATTATCTTAATTGGGAGTCACTGTGAATAAATAATCGCAAGGCCTATGATAAAGAAATATTAGTAAATAATAGAGATCAACCCAACAGCAGATATCACCAAGACAGGGAAAGATAAAGATAGATAGGGGCCAGATGAACGCAGAATATTAATCCAAAAATAGGGCCTGTGATTCGGGAGTGGTTAATTCCCCTTGACCATTTTTAGGGTAATTTTGAAAAAGACACTTGACTATAATAAATGTCCCCACCTTATCCGGTTTAACTATCTCGATCCTAATTGAAACAAGAGGAATATCTCGGATGGCAACAGCTGGGTTAATTAACAGACATATTAGAAATAAATGTAAATCATATATGAGATAGCCATTAGTTAAACGATCTTAGTCTGTTTAGAAAAGCACACCTGCCAAGTAGAAGAAACCACAAACAGAACACAAAATTAGAAGGGACTGACCAGTAGATTAATTCCACTCCTGTTTCTTAATCGTTCTAACATATAACATGTTAACACCCTCTGCTCACGCCTATGAATGAAAGAATTTGTAACTTTTTAATTTGATTTCCCCTTTATGTTTTTTATTTTTATTTTTACTTTTATCTTTATTTTCTGATTTTTAATTTATTTTTTTTAATTTCCTTATTTTATCTTCTGAATATGAACTGTAACTCCTCATTCGCATCTCTGTGACAATACAGAGCATGTAAAAGAGTCATCTGACGAGACGGAGAATATACCAACAATATTCTCCGCCGAAATAAATTCATTATGCCAGCTTAACCGAGTTTGAGTCTCCATTTAATTGTACTATATATATATATATATATATATATATACACACACACACACACACATATAAGTAAAGTTGGTGACCGTAATCAATGGCTCCCTTTTCAATAACTACTATACTGAGGTGTAAGGGAGGGTGCTACTCCTTTCCCTGGATTGCTTCACTTTACCCTTGATACATACCTTATAATGCTGAGTGTTAAGCAAGGAAATATCAAGTACCACTTTTTTGAGTCTTTTGGTATGACTAGACCTGAGATTGAACCCCAGTCTCCCAGGCCATTGGTGATGCACTTTAAAATGAATAGGTTCACAAGTGAATTTGCTTCAGAAGCTAATTTACTTGTGGACCTATTCATTTTAAAGTATCTACTTTTTTCTCTTATTGGACCAACGAAAAAAATTTTATATATATATGAACGAACTCAAATGGTTTTCATACTAAAAAAGATAATTTTTGAGCAAAAAAATAGGCTTGAGAATCTGTAATTTTTTTTTCTGTATTTTTCTATTTATTGACCAATTGGCACATTTTGTGCCAGTTCAATAATTTCAAGATACTTTGCAGACAACAATATTTTACTTGCCGTGAAAAATTTGAATGATTAAAATCCAAAATAATTGAAGAAATCTTTTCTCTCCAAAAATATTAAAAATACAATTTTTTTAGTCTGTTAGATTCATAGATCAACCTTTTTATCTAATTTCAAGCCTTCTTAAATTGTAGGAATAAGTAAAGAGATAAATAGTTTTTCAGTATGTATCGAATTGTCTGTACTGACCCAACTAACACTAAGTAATGAATTATTACTTACTCAAATATCTCTTAATTTATTTCTTTTGAGTAAAAATCTTCATTCTTTTCTTTCAAGAATGATATTTCATTTTAACTCATTTAATTTTTTTTTAGATTATATGAATGTTTGTTTACATTTATATTTGTATTTCAAATATTTGTCTATCCCTGCTGATATGATATCAGCAGTAGTTTACATATACATTAAACCATGAATACATTTCTCCCTCTACATAATGACACTCTCATACAATGATTATTACAAAAAATTCAGAATACGAATTGGGCTTCAAAGAAATTTCCATCCCATTTAACAAAAAAACATATAAGATACAAAAATGAAAATCAAAAGTGCCCAACTCAAAAGGTAAAGTGTCATTATTTGTAATTTTATTATTTTATTGTTTTTTAACATTTATGTAAATGACTCTGTTGTCATTAACAAACATATTCCTTTGGGTGGGTATAATATTTATACTTTATATGACTGCTTCTGGGGGTTAGAGTGAATTATGCCATTTATAGAGTAAATCTTGCTTATCCCATAATATGAAAATTCCAAGATACAAAATTTCCTCTGGAATGAATTAATTTCATATCTCGAGGTATCGCTGTATGTCCCATTTATTTTAAGACAACAATTCCTACTATATTTCATTGGATGAATCTTAACTATATCTATTAAAAATATCTACTCTGACTAATTTTATCTTTGCTTACAAGAAAAGATTTGATTTTTCTTTTTTTTTCAGCAAACTTTTCACTAAATTTCAATAAATAAAATTTTCAAATTTGTAGATAGAAAATTTTTATTCATTTATTTTCTCCTTTATCCACAAATATATGAAACCATTTAGAATTATTTGTGTCGGCAATACTTAACCTTTCTGTGTGCAAACAAATGATTGATATTATTACTGTTGGATAACAATACTTGAAACAATTAAACTGTGGGCTTACAAATCAGCTCTGCCTTGTTTAAAAATGTTACTTAGAAACTATTCACTTACAAATCATTCATTCATATATATATATATATATATATATATATATATATATATATATGAATGATCGTTGCTCTGTGATGTTAGTTACATTGAGCTCCTTACCAGGAATATTTAAATATTCAAAGTTTGAATTATTTAATTGTCCTGACTGAATTATTCCTGACTCCGGTTTGACTGGACTGAAGAATACATATATGTGTGTGTTTGCGTGTGTATATATATATATATATATATATATATATATATATATATAATTTTTTTTCGTGTTTTCGGATTTTTCAAAAACGCATAACAGGATGGAAATAAATTTATAATCCTAATGTGACCAGTTTGTTGTTTTTTTCTTAATGAAACTTGTTCTGTAATGTCTGTTACATTGAGCTCTTTACCAGAAAAATTAAAATGTTCACTCTTGAATAGTTTTCTTGTCCTGATGGAATTACTCCCAACTCCGGTTTAACTGGACCAAATAATACTTATATATATATATACAGGATTTAGCAATAAATAACCCATGCGAGTTGACATGTCATAAAACTCAACCAAAATAAGGCAATTCTATCTTGTGTCATTAAAATTAAGAATTAGAGCCTTTTACCAGAAATGAGCTCGACAGCCATTTCTTGGTGTAGTGGCAAATAATTATCTGTTACAGTGCAGATTGTTATTTTGATAAAGAAAAATGAAGTTTTTGCTTGCTAAATTTATTTCTTAATTTTAACAATATTAAGCTTTGTCAAATTTGGATTAGAAACAAACTTTTATAGCCTAAATCTCTCTTCGGCAAAGTTAAATTTTGTTGTAAACTAACTTTTGTTTTGGTGAGCAGATTTGAACTAATTGTATTGAAAAGTTTCAAATAAAAATCCAAATTTTGTGGTAAAATCCAAGGGAAGCAATTCCCTTTATTTCTAAATGTCCAAGGGGGGTAATAAATAATTGTCGCATTTAAACGCGATCCGAATATTAAAACTATATATATATATATATATATATATAGTCTGTGTCTGTGTTGGCCCAGTGAGAGAAAAAAGTAAATATTTTAAAAGGAATAGGTTTGAAAATGATTTCAAATTTGGTGTTTAATTTTTTTTTTTTTTTTTATTCTGTATATTTGTGCAACATGTTTCTAACATTCTCATTGTCCTCAGGCATTTGGATCATTGGTTGTGTCCCAAGTTTCTTTATACTTTAAACTGTCAAGAAACTCCCCTCACAAATACCTGAGGAGGATTAAAATGTTTGAAATATGTGACACACAAATATACAGAATAAAGAAATAAATAAAATTTATATACCAAATTTGAAATCATTTGAAAACCTATTCATTATATATATATATATATATATATATATATATATATATATATATACATTGTAGGTAAAATTCATGTCAATGACCATCACAGAGTATCAGTGGCATACTTGGCAAGAATTGAACTCCCAACAGTCGTAAAGGCCAGTTAGGAAGTTTGTTCTCTCTTGCTTCATGGTGACATGCAAACCATTTCAAAATATCCTTCTGGATCTTGCAAACTCCCAGAATTACTTAATATCTAATGTCGAAATAGGAATTTAAAAGAATTTTTCAAAGTCCTCCATTAGGATGAGTACATAATTTATTGAACTGAAATAAACTAGAAATTTGTTAAATTATTTTGGGGAACAAGTTTAGGGATTGTAGAGTAGAAATGGACTATAGGCAAGCGTTAAACTACAGAAGCCACTTCCTCTGCTAATATAAAAGAGCACAGTCTTTAGAAGCAGAACTTTGTTTTCGTACAATTGATACTGAATGAAGTAATTAAGTGTTAATACTACTACTACTACTACATCTTTACTACTTCACAGGAATGAATTTCTGGGTTTAAACCAGCTATATTGCTAAATATAATATGAGTATATTCAAAATCCTATTGAGTGTTTCAATTTTATATTTCTATAAACGTTTGTGAAAAAGAAAAGAATCTGGTTGAAGTGTGGATTAAAAAATGAAGTTAGAGGAAATAATGAAAAAGGATTCAAAGTTCAGTCATTTGTCTCCATTGCTTTTTACTTTTAGGCTTGTTTTACTTTTAAAATAATTTTACAAAACTTAATAAGAAATCATTTAGCTTCGTCAATGTTGATTTTGAATAACAATGACAAATGTCTGTTTTATTTTTCAGTTGATTTTCCGATTCATGTCCGAACACATTTGTTGATAAAAATGGCTGAGACAGAGTGAGTAGAACCTACTTTGAATTGTTTTCCTAATTACTATTAAAAAAAAGGAGTTATCTATTTAAAATAGGTGGTTTCCAACTGATTTTGGGCCATGTCTCACTATGGTATTTCTAAAATTCTGATGTCCCGTGTCATATTTAATTCTTACATAATCAAAATTTTTCAGCAATTCATATGAAGAAAGCTTAAAAGGCCATTATCTTAGTCTCTAACCAAGCCCCACTAAAATATTACCATGGCCCACCAGTGATTTAAATGATGTATTTGAATTATTTTGTTAAGAGGTGGCTTTACAGCTTTGTTACGGTTGTGTTGGTTTAGTTTCTTTGTATAATGGCTCACCAGCACAATTGGTTTGGTTTCTTTGTTTAATGGCATATCAACCTTTGTAGGTTATTTAATCCCAAAGCCATTCTCTTAGAAGAACAGTAGTGGTACTATTTAACCCATAGTTGGGAGGATAAGGGGGTTCATACCTTTCCCAAGGGTATTTGCCCGAAAGTGAACATAATAGCGCGACTGGAGTACAAACTCGCTTACTACGATTCTACATCCAGCACAATTAAAATGGTGTGTATATCTAATTAGGAAAGGGATTTCCCGCTTTGAAGATCAGCCTTCTTAATCTTGGTTTATGGTTAACAATGATTAACTTGTTAATCTAGGTAATCTCCTATTCTTTTATGTTCCAAATATTTGATTAAAAAAAAAGAGGATATAAATTGAATTATACAAAGTATTGGACCCTCTCATATAGAAAAATCTTCATCATTAAGGTGTGCTGACAGCACTGACTCCTTTGGCTTTCTCTTGCCATCACACTTGATAAGTCCTCTCTACGGCACCTGGTGTCTGCACAGAGCTGATGAATGTAAGTTTTTGCTGGTTGGCCAACACTGGTGTGTCCATATGTAAGAGTCCATAGGTAAACGTAGTGTATGAGTTTATCTTTTATTCTCCTGGACATTTTGTTTGTATGGTTTGCAAGATTGTTGGTAAATGGCGCTGATAACACAACTGCTGTTTTGTAGGGTGCTGCTTCCAGGATTTGTTCAAGATAACATGCAGCATCTTTGTGTGGTTCCTGTCTAGCTTTTTCTGCAAGTACTTTTTAGTCTAAGTGGTGCAACCAGACGGTAGTACTGACATAGCTACACCTTGGAAGAATTCTTGTTTTATTTTATCACAGAGATCAGAATTCCACATGGTTGATAACTTGTCAATAGAATCAACTTTTTATCTATGCCTATGTTGAAATTGCTTTCAGTAGATGAGATATTGCAACCAAGGTATATATATTTATCTACTAATTTCAGAGGCTTCTGTTCTTTAATTTCTTATATACACCTACATATGTATATGTATCTTAGAACATCAATAAATCTGTAGTTTGACAATGAAAAAAAGCATTTTTCACAAGTAATATTTATTTTTCAACATGATCTCTTTTTTTTTTTTTTTTTTTGACAATGCAGTTTATTTAATGATGAATATTAATCACATAGCTTGAACATCAATGAAAATTTCAAATCAAAATCCACTTTATAAGTACATGTCAGGTTATAAACTTTTGATTTGTCATTTGTGTGTTAAGTAAAAAAAAAAAAAATTGAAAAAATAGATTGACATTATTTGTCTAAATTTCTGTGATGAAGCTTGATAATTTTCATTATTTAGGGTATTCGGACTGATTTCATCTCTATTATTATATTCAAAATGTTTCAGCCAATGTGTCCTTTGACCTTCTTTAGGTGTTTCATGTTGAACTTGAGAGCTTAAATGAAACTTCGAACCAAACTATTAAATCCAGGTTCTAATTGTTCTAATTCCATTAACCATAACCAGGTACAAGTGTTAAGCAGGACACATGACACATTGGATATAGGCGTTTGGTTACACTGCTTCTAAGTGAAATCATCTGGTGGTTGCAGGTTCAATCCTGACTACAGATAAATAACAAGGAATATTTTCTATAGCGTAACACTTGTACCCAGTTATGGTTAACAGAATTAGAACAATCTACCCGCAAGAGTGCAGTTCAAAGTTCTGTGTAGGCTCCTAAGTTCTACATGAAACACCCGAAGAAGGTATTGGCTGAAATGTGAATATAACCGTATAGACGAAGATAATAGTCTGAATACCCTAAATGATAAAAGCAGATTGATATGTTTCGCTAAAGGTCTTGCATTATCAGAATGTAAATGATTTTATTAGCACAATGGATCACTATCAATGAAATTAAAAATTATTGGTTCAGGTACTTTATATAAATTATGTTTCTCTCCTTTTAATGTAGATTCATTTTTGGTAAAATCATTTGCATTTTAATGATGGTAGATTCCTATCAAAATATGTCAATCTGATTTTTCAATTTTCTTCTACACACATACGCAGATCTTTCCTAGACATTTTATTAATCCCAAATAATAAGTTTGAAATTAAAAATCCACTGAAAACTCACAAATAAAAAATACTTCATGAATGTTTGCTCACACCCCAACAATAAAATCTGGAATAATTATTGTTTTTTATCAAAGAGCCCTTAGGATTTGAAGTCTTGAATGACTACCAGAAGAAAACAAAAAGTTGAAAACCTTTTACAAACCCTATAGTATCCTAATCTCTTTATATTCAATACTAAAAGAAAGGCTGAATTTTGCTGTAGCCATTTGCTAACACTTCCTATAAATCTAGAAAAACTAATTTAGATTTTTCTAGTTTCATAAGAAGTGTTAGCATGTCACAATAAAAATGTCCACCTATAGCTCTTCTTTCTGAATGAAACTTAGAACTTTTTAAGTGAGCCTCGTACAAAAAGCAATAAATTTCTTTAAATTTAACTTCCAAACTTTGAAAAATTGTTTTACTTTCCTGAAAAGATAACATTAAAACTGTTTGCCAAATTATCATGTGTCTTTATATAAAATAACTATAATTATGTGTGTGTACGTAACTGGTCCATTGGCCTAGTGGGTAGAGTGTTTGTCAATTGCCTAGGAGACTGGGGTTCAATCCCTGGTTGAATCATACCAAAGATTCAAAAAATGGTACTTGATGGTTCCTTGCTTAACACTTAGCATTATAAGGTATGGATCAAGGTTAATGTGGCGCAATCCAGGGAATAGAGTTGCGCCTTCCCCTACACCTCAATGTAGTAGCTAATGAAAAGGGTGCCTTCAGGTCACCCTCGACTACGGTCGCCAAATTTACTTACATAATAATTTCATCTGAACAAAAAATGTTTATAAAAAATAATCTCTATCTCTATATTTCAGCACTTAATTTTATTTTTATTTTATATTTTAGATATCGTCTTATGTCAGGAACGAATGAAAAAATCCAGCTAAGTTCTTTGGTCTCTGCCTTCCAAATTGCCCGTGATGTGATTGTTCAAGAAGCATCATAAATACTTTCTTTCATGCCATTCATTTTTTTCTCCATCAATGAAAATGTTATTTTCAACACCTTGTTAAGCTGCTGTTATTTCACATGTGCCATTTTTTTTTTTTTTTTTTTTTTTTCCCCAAATAAATGAACAATTTTTATCTAAAGTTTCCTCTTATTTATTCAAACAAAGAAAAAACTCATTTGCATGAAATAAAATAAGAGTTTCATTTTTACTTAGTTGTCTTATTGACAACATAAAAAAACTGGATACCATATTGGTTCAACTAAATTAAAAGAAGTGCAGTGGCTTGCATGCTGCACTGTGATATCATAGTAAGCGAGTTCAAACTCCAGTTGTGCTATTACATTCTCTTTTGGACTAATACCCTTGGCAAAGGTATGTAATCTCTTATCCCCAGTTATGGGTTAAATAATGCCACTACTGTTTTTCTACAAGGATGGGTTTAGCATTAAATTACCCACAAAGGTTGATATCCCATTAAAATAGAGAAACCAAAAAAAAATTACACTTAGAACTGATTGATACTGTGGGAGAAATTTCTTTATGTCTGGAATGGCTGCTAAGATATCTTGTTAATATCATATATATATATATATATATATATTAACAGGTCCTCTAACTTGTAATGTTGTATATAGCCTTGTCGACAAGACTTAGAATATGGTGATTGTATCCCTTGCAAAGGTCTTAGATCTACCCCCAACAAAAAAAAAATGAGGGTTGTCCTGGATATGACACTAAACTGCATCTGATGGTGAGGCTCCTGTTCTGGAACACTGGGTAGTGTGAAGTACTCCTTCATTGCCAATTACTCTGACCTGGAGTGTTTGTACTCGTTAGGGTCCTATCTGAAGGTAAAATAGATCTGTTTAAAAATTATTTGTATTTGATAGAAGCATGTAGAAAAAAAACTTTTTTTGAAACAACTATGCAAAAAATATAAATATCAATATACAATGTGATTCCCTAACCTCTTAAGAATAACAATGAATGCGATTCCCTGACCTAGCCATAAATAACCCTAGATAGATTGACATGCCATTAAAACAAATCAATCTGTCAATCAAAATGCTATTTTGTCAACAATGCAATTGAATTTTCCCATCTTTGTTCACAAGTTGCTGATGCCTGATGCTGTCTAAATATGATTGATGCTACACTTAAATTTTGTCTGAATTTTCTTATTATTGAGGGATTATTATTACCTTCTTCAGTCATTTAGTTAACGAAACTAAACGGCTGAAGAAGAGGCTAGACGGCAATTACACAAGAATGCTGCGAGCAATATTGAACAAGTCCTGGCAGCAACACCCCACAAGACACAAACTATACGGCCACCTGCCTCCCATCATGAAAACTATCCAAGTTAGACAAACCAAACATGCAGGACACTGCTGGAGAAGCAGGGACGAGCTCATAAGTGATGTACTCCTATGGACTCCCGCATATGGCCAAGCAAAAGCAGGATGACCAGCTTGAACATACATACAGCTGCTATGTGAGGATATGGAATGTAGTCTTGAAGATCTGCCGGAGCAATATTGAACAAGTCCTGGCAGCAACACCCCACAAGACACCAACTATACGGCCACCTGCCTCCCATCATGAAAACTATCCAAGTTAGACAAACCAAACATGCAGGACACTGCTGGAGAAGCAGGGACGAGCTCATAAGTGATGTACTCCTATGGACTCCCGCAGATGGCCAAGCAAAAGCAGGACGACCAGCTTGAACATACATACAGCTGCTATGTGAGGATATGGAATGTAGTCTTGAAGATCTGCCGGAGGCGATGAATAATAGGGAAAAGTGGCGAGAGAGGGTCAGGGATATCTGTGTTAGCGGCACAACATGATGATTATTATTACCTAATTGTGTTCTTTTTATTGATTTTTATAATCACAGTGTTTTGGCTATTGTACCTTCTGACCTTTTTCAGGTGTCTCTTGTAATCAGAAAGCTTTTGGGGAATTTTGAACTGAACCTTTTATTCAACCCCTAAATTGTTTTCGTTCTGCCAACCAGGTTAAGAGGAGGATATTTCATATCTGTTAATATCTCCTTGTGATGTCATTTGTCTCTCTCTTCCACTGAACTACAGAATATGAGATTTTATGCACTACCTGACTCTAGAATTTGACTCAAACCATGTATTTGCCGCTGCCTCCCACCAGACACGACTTGACACAAGGTCAAAAGCCCGAAGCCCGATTAAAGTGGGGATAAAGGGGAGGGGAAGGTCGGGAACGAGCCGAGACTCGAACCCTGCTTGTCTGTGCTGCTCATCGGCTCACTTAGTGCAATGTGAGCCTGATGAGGCAAGCAGTTTCACGAACCCAAATGTGGGTCCGGGCACGTATGCCAGTTAACGGCTTAAACTAGACGCTTGGTCTAGTGCCGTGCATGGGGGACAAAGGAGACAAAAATGCAGCTCGCCCACCCGAAGGTAGCCTAGTCGAAACTAGGTGCCTAATTAAAGGCCCCAAATCTGCCATTGTTCCTTTTCCAGGGCCACGCTCCGGACCGAAGTCCAGATCAAACCACCAGGTAAGTAGACACTTTAACTGTGACAGCCTTAGAGTTGTCCAAGTGGATATCTGCTAGCTGTAACTTGAAGATGTAAACCTAATGTCACTTGTCTGCCTCTTCAATTGAGTTAAAGTGTAGGAATTGTGACAGTGGTGGTAGTAGTAGTACAGTGTAAGAGAGTTGTCTGGACTGGAGAATAAGTCTCTTATATCCGGGTTTGATCTATTTTGTTTGGTAACACAGGCTCTAATTTGGGACCATAAAAATCTCTCTTATATCCGGGTTACACTATAATCCCACCACCACTTTTATGTTTTGGCAATGAAAGATGTTTTATAGATTTAGGACTATTTTAAAAATAGTTCATATCAGATATATTTGATGTTTTATTTTGTTCTTCATAAATCCTTTGATGTTGCAAAGGTTTAAAAATACCTAAGTTGGGGTTTTCTTATTTTGTTAAATTTCCATGAGTTTTTTTTTTATTATCTTAAGTTTGAGTTTTTATTTTTATTTTATTCAGTTTACAAGAGATTTTTTTCTTTTGTTAAATTTTCAAGTTTTTAAAAAATTTTGTTAAATCTACAACAATTTTTTTTTTAATTTTCTTTTGTTAAACTTAAAACATTTTTTTTGTTAAATTTACAAGAGATTTTTTAAAAAATTCTTATTAAATTTACAAGAATTTTTTTTTTTTTTTTTTTTAATTTACAAGAATTTTTTTCTCTCCAATCCTCTTTACTGAAGAGTTCCACAGCAGTTGATGAATCTAAGCATTAAACACTTCAATGTTACAGTCTTATCAACTTGACATCTAATATTACATTTTAATTAGGAAATTCCAAACAATTCTTTGATGTTCAAAGAGGGGGAATTATTGAAGCAAAATGTGCTGTCTAAAGTCCTTATGAAAAAATATCAAGACTTAATTTTCAAAACCTGAGCAGCTTTTACAATAAAGTCATCAAGTCTGTTCAAATTTATGTCAATTATCAATACTCTCGGATCAGCAGTCTGAGTACAGTTTTAATGAAACGCAGGATTGTGCAAGTGCTCACTTGTTATTGTGACCCCATACTGTATTTATTACACAAAAGACAAAGAAAATAAAAGATGAATTCAATGTTTGATGGACTAGACTCGCTCACAGAATGGGTGGAGTGTTACCTTTGCTCTTCCCTCTCATGTGCCCGTTGTGAATTCTATCTTGCCAGATCCTAGCATATCACGCTAGTTCCTGTAGACTCTGATCACATCTGACTCCAGTACCTTTGTCTGATTCCTCTGACCAACTTTTTACCTCCAGCTTCCACTACTTTCAAGAAAGCAGAAAGTGCTTAGTCATTTCCTGTTTCTTTGTTCCCTTTTCCCTGGAAAATATAAAAATCTGCTGTTTCCAAGATCTGAAAAGAGGGTGCCCCTTTGGTAGTGGTCAAGAAGGTTTGTTCTAGAGTGAGTCAAAAGTTTTGCAATATTTTTAGTAACGTGATAGTTTGTTGTGCATATATCACATGATTGAAGCATTTCAAACTGTGTAAGTTATTTGCTGTGGTATCATGTTTGTTGGCGCATTGAGACATTATGCATTACATCATTGTGTGATTTGAAAGCTGCTCAGATGAATATTCAACATTGTCTAATTTGAGAACTGTTATATACCCTATCTATGAACATTAATGGGTATGTCCCATTCCCATAAATATGTGGGGTGGGGTGACGATACCCCCTCGGCCCCTACGTTACATCAACTTCTTCGAACCATTTCACTTTATGGCCGGTGATCAATTAGTGGTTCCGATAGGGGTATCGCACATTTCCTTACCGCTACAAGAAATAAAATCGAGAGAGTGGGAGAAAAAAGAACAAACGAACAATATGCTTGGGTTAATTCAAGCGCAAGAAGGGAGTTATGCAACACTGCATTTCCTGTGTGCATGTGTAGACTAACGCTAGCGTGGATTCTAGCAAAAATTCTACAACACTACTAGGAATGCCAACCTATCCTGACCGGTCTTCCTCACTGTGGCTGGAACCTCATCTCATCTGACTGGTCTCTCTGCTCTGGTGTTGACTGCCTCTGTCTGTCGTCCCTTGCCAACTTCGAGCCCCTTTGTCCAACTCACTGACTGGCGTTCCCTTCCTACTTCCGGTCACGCTGAGATCTCAAGTCCAAAACCCTTTGTCTGGTTTGGCGCCAAAACAGACAAAGGAATCGTCTGCTTGGTGGACCACCTACATAGTGTTACAGGGTGTCCTCATGGTGTAATGGTTAAAGCACTGGACTGTGGAATCGTAGTAAAGAAGTACAATCTCCAGTGGCACTATTATGTTCACTTTCGGACAAATACTCTTGGGAAAGGTATGAACCCCCTTATCCTCCTAGGTATGGGTTAAATAGTACCACAACTGTTTTTCTAGAAGGATGGCTTCGGCACTAAATAACCTGTGAAGGTTGATATGCCATTAAACAAAAACACCCAAACCAAACCATAAATATGTTGGACACTTTTGTGAGGGAGTGAAAATATACTAAGAAGTTCACCACTAGTAGTGTGTACTTTCTTCATGCTCCTGGCAAGTATTGTATTTTGTTAATGTTATAAAGATTTCCATTTCATTTCTAACCTATGTTTTGGTTATTTCTCATTCAGTAACCTTTTTGTTAGGTTACAACAAGAACCTATGCTTTATGAGTTAGAACTGAACCATAATACTATGGAAGCAATCCAAGACGTTTGTTAAGTGACAGGTGGCAAGTGCAGTTGATCACAGTATGGTAACCAGAGGGTTCAAGAGATTTTGCTTGGGTTTTAAGACCCTCACTGATGAAGCAAGGTCAAGTAGGTCTAAAACTGGATTCCAAGCCATAGTGGTGAATTCAGAGAGTATCAAGCGAGTTCAGCATTTCTCAGTTCAATGTGGTTCGTCACCTTCACAACCTCGGCAAAAATATCCAGAGCTGCTTAATTGTGCCTCGTATTACCAAAATATTGCAAAACTTTCGACTTACTCTAGTATTTTCTGCTACAAAAATGCCTAGATGTACATGACTGTCTTGAGGTCACATCTACCATCCATGCACTATTTTCATACAGAGTACTGCTCTGTGCCATATTCCTACACACGTAAAAAAGAAAAAGAATATTTGGGATCATAACACCAAACTCTTGTAATGACTTGACTCACCATATTTCAATCTGGTAGAGAATCAGTAGAATGATTGCACCAATGAAAATCACAACTGTAAACTATCTGGAAAAAAACCCAAAAAATCAACCACCATAATGCTCATGTGAAACACTATATACAGTGAAATACATTTTGATGGAATGCAAAAATTTTGTTTGTACCTGAAAAAAATTCTACAACATAGAAAGTATGAGGGAAATATTTGAAACTATATTGTTTTTTTTTTTAACCTCCAACCAGAGAGATAAGTTCATAGACCAAAACCTCACTGAAATATGCTTGGATGTACAAACCCTCAATAGAAAAGCTGACTTCATCAGATAGCAATAACTTCATCATCATGTCGTGCCGCCAGCACGGATATCCTTGATTATCTCTCGCCATTTCTCCCTATCGTTCATTGCCTCTGGTAGGTCTTCAGGGCCCCATCCCGTATTCTCACATAGCTGCTGAATGTATGTTCGAGCTGGTCATCCTGCTTTTGCCTGGCCATATGTGGGGGTCCATAGGAGTACATCACTTATGAGCTCGTCCCTGCTTCTCCAGCAGTGTCCTCCATGTCTGGTTCATCTAATTTGGATAGTTTTCATGATGGGAGGTAGGTGGCCGTATAGTTGGTGCCTTGTGGGGTGTTGCCGCCAGGACTTGTTCAATATTGCTCGCAGCATTCTTGTGTAATTGCCGTCTAGCTCCTTCTCCAGCCGTTTGGTAAGCGTCCTAGTAGTGCATCTATACAGCAGTATCGATATGACCGCTGCCTGGAAGAAACTGCGTTTCATTTTATCTGTCAGATCTGATTGTTTATGCGGGTTGCCCTCTGCTTCTTTTCTTTGTCAGCTCAAAGCCGTTTTCTCTGATTTTATCAATCGATGTTCTAAGCATGTAATCTAGACAGATGATAAAGAGGTATGGGGCTAGCGTGTCTCCTTGTAGTACTCCTGCTACAATGTCGAAGTATTCTGTGTCTCCATCCGGTGAACTTACTTTCACTTCGGTGTTTCTATAGAGAATCGTTATTGCTGCTATGGTTTCTTTAGGTATGCCGTATGCTAGTAGGATTTGTTCCATCTTTCCTCTGTAAATGGAAACGAAGGCCTTGGTAAAGTTGACAAATAGTAATGTCGCTTGTGGGTTTTTTGCCCGTACACCCTCAAGGATTTTACGGATGGTCAATATTTGTGAGGTCGTGGATCTATTTCTTCGGAAGCCATTTTGGTTTTTCCTAAGGATGTTGTCGATTTTGGGTTCTATGCAGTTTTGTAGTAGGGCATTGTAAATTTTGGCTGCTATGGATGTAAGTGTTATGCCGCGGTAGTTCTTGGCTAATCCAAGGTCACCCTTTTTAGGGAAGGGTAGGATGCATACCTTCATCCATCTGTCTATTGTATTTTGATTACCAAATATTCAATTACCAACAGAAATATCATTTGAAATAATTTACATGTAGCTGCTCAACTAACAAGCATACTTGACAAAGAATGAATAAAACTAAAATGTCTTTGGCATCAAATGACCCTAGGGTTGACATGCTGTAAAAACCAACCAACCTTGGACACAAAAGTGATTGATCTCTACGAAAGCTTTGTAGTACCTCTGCCTTCCAGATTCAAGGTAATGATAAAAAGATACTTGTAAATACTAACTTTTCAACTTCAGTACTTGTAATGTATCATTAAATAAGTTTCCAGACTTAAATTAATTGATATTATCTAACTAGATAGACCAGGTAAATATGAGGATCATTAAATAAGTTTCCAGACTTTTTTCGTATGGGCACTTTTATTGATAGTATACACATGAAACTCTAGTCCCCTTCGAAGTAATCTGCTCCGGCTGCAATGCACGTGTTGTACCATTCCAACAACTACTAGAAGGCCCCATGGAAGTCCTCTTGTGCCAGTGTGTCAATGACCTTCGTCACAGCCTCTTTCATCTCCTCAATTGTCTCATAACGACAGCGTCTGAGCTTAGGGAATAAACAAAAGTCACAGGGAGCAAGGTCTCGACTATAGGGAGGGTGAGGAACTGTCTTGATGCCCATCTTGGTCAAATAGTCTGTGACAAGGATGGAGTTGTAGACTAGTGCATTGTCCTGGTGGAAATGCCACCGATTTGAAGAGTGCTGACCTCTTCTGACGGAATCTCTTCCTGAACTCCGTTAAAACCTCAACATAGTAACCCTAACTCTTTGGCCAATTAACTCTGGTGTATTGACTTCCTTACTCCTCGCACACCTCTCATCATCCCTCACAGACTCCCTGCCTTCCTTGAATCTCTTATGCCACTCAAAAACTGATGCTCGATTCATACAAGATGGTCAAAAAGCAATCTGAAGCATTCCATACGTTTCTGTGGCATATTTTCTAAGTTTAAAACAGAATTTTATTGCATATCATTCTTCTAAAGTGTCCTCACGTCCAGATTGCATTTTTGCAATTCACCAGCTGTGACAATCAGGCTTTAGTAGGGTGTATTCCAATTCCTGCTGTAACTGTTCATTTGAACCTGAAATCCTAAAAATTGGTCAGTCAACTCATAAGATGTATAGCAATAACATACTGAATTTTCACGAGTCTACAACAATTTTAAATGCCTGTACAAAAAAATCTGGAAACTTATTGAATGCACCATGTATGTATAAGCCTGTCAATTACTCATTTTATTAACTGATTAATTTTTTTCAATTTTTATTAATTGTAGCTGTAACATTTTTCATTCATTTTTTTTTTTGGGTCGATTTAAAAAAACTTTTTGGGCAATTTCTTTTTTGCTTATATAAATAATTATAAAAACCTAAATAAGGTTTATTTTCATTTTGTGAGTGGGGAATTGGGCAAAGGAGAATACCTTTATGGTAAAACCATCCTCTGGCACTTGTGTAATGGTTATAGTCATTGGAAATGGACATGGCGATCCGAGTTCAAATCCTGGACAAGGCTCTATGTATTTCCCCATAGAGCTGATACTCTTGGGAAAGGTATGAATCTTAACTATTTTCCCTCTAGCTACAGGTAAATACTTGGGCAGATTGGGCTCTTTAACCTTGGTATGGCAAGTGGTCTAGAAGTAAAACTGAATTCAAACCTGTAAAACTCTGCTTTAAAAATTGACCTTGTGTCACATCTTACTTGTGCAGAGGGGTTGGGTAAATATTTAAGAAGAAAAAAAAAGGTGGCCATTTTCATTAGAGTGCAGTTTCAAGTAATTTTCATTTTTTTGTCTGTGTGAATGATTTTGATAATATCAAATATTCTTGGAATACACTATGTCTTAAAGCTTCCATGAGTGTTTGAATTAAACTTAATTCATTAATTTGTTTAATTTTAAATAACTTTATGTATTGAACTGTGCCAAGTTATATTCTTATTGGGTCATAGCTTTGTATTGAAGAAGTGGGGTGGATTAGGGTTTCAGCTAATTTTCAAACACATTTTATCTTTAGGTTGAACAAAATCTCTAAAGTACAAAGCTCATTCAATAGATAAGGTGAAATATTGCCGAAGGAGTTGGCAATAGGAAGCATTGTTTATAGTTGCATCTTTTTCAAGAAAATCAAACAATTGGTTCTTTCATGTCCTTGCCCAGTCGGCTGGGGCTGGAGAATATGCCGACTGCAACTCTACAGAGGGGTAAGAGTGTCCTGGATATGACTAAACAATCTGATGGTGAGGTTCCTGTGATGCTGGGGTTTGGGGGAATGCAGAGCACTCCTTCATTGCCATTGCTCCCAGGTCCACTCTGGCCTGGAATGGTAGCACCTGATAGGACCCTATCTAGGTGTTAAATAGAACTAACTGCATACTTACACTAAACTGAATAGCTTGAAATAGAAATGTTTTTGACAAATAAACTATACTTACATTTAAACTATGTGCTTATGCTAAACTGAATTGTTTGAAATGGAACTGTTTTTGACATTGAAAATGTACTTACATTAAACTGATTTGACATTTAATTGTGTGTAAAGAAAATCTGAACTTATACTAAACTGAATAGCTTGAAATAGGTACAGTTTAATTGTGAAAAACATTTCTATGCTTAACTGAATTGTTTGAAATAGAACTATTTTCATAAAACTGGATTTGGCGTTAAATAACCTACAAACCAACCAACCTTTCATGTCCCTGAATACTGTCAGAATGATTCCTATGACCAGAACTTTTTCTTTACCAGAGAGTCATTGTGTTTTCACACCATCGACTATCATTTTGATTCAGGCTCATTATGGTAAACATTTATTTGTTTTTGAAAATGTCACATGGTTTCCACTTCTCACCTACCCAAAATTTGATGACAGACCTCTGTTCCAGACTGGAACACTGATTTTTTTTTTTCTACAATTTTGAATAGCATCAAAACAAATATTTTTTTAAAAAATTAAGCAGAGTTTATATTTATAAATTGGGGATGGTGCTGGAACTTTAATTTAAAAAAGAAGAAAAATACCCCTTATTTATTGAATGACCATTGTATTTAAAACTTACATAAACTGGTCGTCTATAGAGGACACACACTCTTCCCAATTATTTATATAAATAAATGTGAAGCCTATTGTATTCAGCAATCAAACTTTTCCAAAATAACAACAAAAAAAAGTTGCATAACATTAAAACTGTTTTATTTTCATTCCTAATCATAGAAACGATACAGCTATATACACCTACTCATACTGAACAATAATTTACAATCAGTGCAAACATTTTGTGTCTTTTTTTTTTTTTTTTTTTTCAATGCATTTGAGTTTATTACACAATATGAAACATTTTTGCACAATTTGTAAACAAAGTGGTAACATACAATATTTTGATGAGATACAGTTATATAACAACCACTATTTGGATTGTTATGTAAAAATAGATATGTTCACACGTCAACAGGTTTAAGTATTGAAGATATGACAAATGTTCACAATTTGTTAATTGTCTGCCCTTGGGAAGACGAAAAAAAAGTCAAAATATGTGTGGCAGTGAAAGTGGGTGTGAATTTGTTTTGAAAGGGAGATAATCCAGTATATTTAAAGTCTGCATTTTATATTTTGACTATTTAAACATGCAAAGACAAAATGTGTGACTGGAAGGCGGGTGATGGAAGTGAAGAATTTATTTTCTTGTCTAACCAATCTGAACACAACTTTAACTCTCCCCGCCTCTTTAAAAAAAAAAAAAAAATCTTAATATTGGTTAAGAGTTGATTTGGAGATTTTTAGGCTTTATTTTTTTTTTTGCATCTTAAATTTTTTATTAACAGCTATCATGTAATTTTTAAATGCTATTAAGTTCAACCCAAAGTTACAAAAAATTTTAATTACTTTTTAAGATAGAATGAAATGCAAAAATGTTTTGTGTAGATTATTAACCCTTTCCATCCTAATTATATATCCTGAGAAAATTTCTGCAAATAATCCCTATTGATTGTTACATAATACTGTGGGGACATTTGTCCCACAAAAAACTTTTTAGATACATTAAATCTTAAAGAGATGTATTTTATTGAACATCTCATCAACACACAGATTATTTGGAAAGATAATGTCTGAATTCATATTTCAATCAGTTGAATTCAAAATATTGTACAAAATTCAGATTAAGAGTTAAAAACTATTGGAACTCATAATCTTCTGAGCTTGTTGCTCTTTCACTGCTTTGTGTTGTTCTGTGCTCAAATTTTCAATTACATTGAAAATCTAAGCACAGAATTCCTGCAGACATTGTCTCTTGGTAGAATGATTTTAAACAGACTGAATATTCATTATATTAACCCATTTATTATAATATAAGATCTCCACGGACTCGAAATATTAAGCTTCTATTGAAATTGCTTACAGGTTGAGAAGGGTTAATATTAGCTCTCTGAATTGATTTAAGGATCGTCAAATTCTGCCAACTGATAGTGAATGTTTCTGTGTATGGCATGGCATAAAGAGGCCTTTAAATGATCTTATATTAGTTTAATAATTATCTGTCAAGGTAAGGCAGCTTCACAAAGAATTTAGCTACCTAATTTATTTGATGCAAATCATTGTAGATATATTTCTACAATCTTAATATTCTGTTTTAGAAGCCCCAAAATGTACATAGAGTATATAAAAAAAAAATTAGCTTGGATGTAGATTTTTAGAGGCAAATATTTTAATCATTTTATTTTTAATAATTCATACCAAACAGAATTATTCAAATTTTTTTTGTCTCGGGATACAGCAAACTAATTTTATTTATTGTATCCAAGTGCATGCATGTACAATAATTTGGGATTTTGAGGTGAGTCTCTGGAAAGGAAAGCAATATTTTCTTGAAAAAAAATATGGATATTTGAGCAAAATTTTGATTCACTCTGATTTATTAAGTTTACCAAATAGAATGAAATGATGTCTCAACACAATCTCCTATATGAGGAATGGCCTGGAAAATCTTTATTGGAATTTTTTTTTTTTTACTAGTTATCATATTGCCTTTGACACAAGTCAGAAATATAAGCCAGTTTTGATATTTGCTATTGCACCTGACCAAAATCCATCAAGTGCAAAACAAGGATTGAAATGATAATCCATGACTTGTGATAGAAACTTGTTAACTATCACTTCAGTGAGTGTGTGTGTGTGTATGTATCAGATGGGTAGAAATGATTGTATATATTTGCATATACACAAAGTGCTACGAAAAAAGTTTGAGGAATTGTAGTACAGTTTTGTCACTTTTCATTTAAGCCAATGTCGAAAGTATTTTTTTTTTCACCCCCCAATGGTAAATTCTGTGTGTTTGTTTTATTTACTTAGCTTAGTTGAACAAGTATGGAACATCCAATGAAGATCAAATTCACTTGATTCAATAATTCTTTTGATTCTAACAAAAAAAAAAAAAAAAAAAAAAAAAAATCACTGCAAAAAAGATTTTTTTATGAGTTGGTAGTGGGAATTCTAACTGATCTTAAGAAAAAAAAAAGTTATTTTCCTTATGAAAAAAAAAACAAACACCCTCCTTCCTATAATAGTTGTTATATGCAAATATAACTATTATGAGAGAAATGATACAGAGTTTATTACCTATTGGAGAAAAATTAACTTTAAATTTTATATTCTTTGTGATTTGGTTTTAGCCACAAAATTTATATTTATGGTAAAATTTAATTGTAACTTGAGGCTTTTGAATAAAAGCCGTTAATATAATAATCAGTTAAAAAAATAAATGAAAAGGAAGCCCCAGTTAAAAAGAAAAATTGTATTCATTTGTAGAACCCCCCCCCCAAAAAAAAGCAAACCATTGAAACATAATACAATCATTTAAAAATCTTTTAAAGTAATATCTTTGGTTAGATTTTAGTATATAAAATCTTTAACACCTTCCCATTTTTTTTCCCAAAGCAATATACACTGAAAGTATATACTAAGAGCTGATAAATATAGAAAGATATAAATTTGGTTGATAGAATAAACAGTAACTTTTTTTTTTTTTGTAAGTAATTCTCATCTGTCCAGAATTAGATTTAATAAAGGTTTCAATGCAGAGTCTTTACAAAGGATAAAATTAAATAAATATAACAAATAAATATCCAAAGAGTTGTTGAAAGATACTTCAACATTAAAACTTCATTACTTTGTGTATGGTACACAAGACTTAAAATGTGAACATTGATAATTATTAAAAAAAAAAAAAAAAAAAAAAAAAAATCAGCATTTAAAATATGAAATAAAAACAAAGTTTTTTGTCAATTGCAGTTAAAAATTTTTTTTTGAAATTGCAATAATATATTGCCACTTTATTTTTAAAGAGATCACAAAAATGGTAGATTAAAAAAAAAGTTTTTTTTTTTGTTTAGATATCTACCATTTAGATATCCTAGGAGGATCTCTCAGCCCAGAAGGCATGTTTATTTTTTTTCCCCTCATACAACCATGCATAGTGATAATTTGCTGTCATTTTCTTTAAGTACTCTCTCAGAAAGGAGAAGGGCACAAAAAAAAAAAAAAAAAAAAAAAAATCTTTTCTTTGTTTTCATATCACAAAAGTCTCCAATATTTGTTGTACACTGAACTCAAATACAACCTCAATTCTAACAAGTCAACATTTAATGCGTGGAATTTATATGCAAATTTGATAACTATCATAGAAAAGAGATTGTACAATTACTGTGAGTGACTTAAAAGTCTTCATGTTGTTTTGTTATTTACAACATTGAATACTGTGTATATTAGACAAATACACAAATGGGCTTAAAAATAAAAAAAATGAAACCCAATGAAAACAATTAGGGTACAATGAAGCTTTTATTGTCCACTTTGATCCCAATGTACAAAATATCGTCTTTTATGTAGTTCTTTGTCTTTAGAGTCTCAAGGGAGACAAATTTGGGATAACCAAAACCTAATGACTCCATGTCAGGATGAGGCTTTTTGAATTGTTTGCGTGTTGGGTCAGGCATAAACCGCTCAACTATGTTCTTGCGTTTGTCTGTTTCTGCCGCCTGATCATACAGCGTGAAAGTCACAGGTAAACGAAAAGGCCATTCAAGGAGGTTGTCGTATTCACCAGGCAAGATCTTGAAATACAACGAAAGGTACTTGCTGTCTGAATTTCCATAACCGTTAAGGAACACTGAGGCTGAAACTTTATAGCCATGACGTGATGTGTAGAAAGGTTGGCAGGCAAGTTCTTTAGCACCTTTGTATGCAGACTCCAGATATTTTGATTTGTAGTCAGGAATGCGCCAGATGTAACTGCCGTTTGTTACTTGAGTGCTGGCATGTAATGCATTTCGTAACTGACGGATCTCTTGTTGCTGTTGTTTTACCAAATCCCAAACCATCGACAGATGTCGTTTCATGTTCTCATCCATGTGGCTGTCCAAGTGAAATCGCTGACACTAAAAAGATAGGAGGAAAAAATTATTTAAAAAAGTATTAGTTATTTACTAAGCTAAGGTTTATATAGGTTTAAAAAAAAAAAAAGATTGGGCAACTTTCAGCAAAGGATATTTGGTTTGGCAGCATATCAACCCTTGTGGGTTATTTAATGCCAACAGTAGTGGTACCGTATAACAAATAGCTGAAGGGATAAAGGAGCTCATGCCTTTTTCAAGGGTTTTAGTCTGAAAGTGAATGTAAAATAGTACAACTGGACTTTAAACTTGCTTACTATTATGTTGCAGTCCAGCATATTAGCCTGTAGTGGTTGATTTCAATGTGGGACCTTTTTATATGTATGTAAGGTTGGTGACAAAATAGCTGTCAGTTTTACCCCTTTTTGGGGTCACTTCAGGCATCAGAGATTGACCCTGATCCTACTTTGTTTTAGTGCATTTGGGTAGATTGCAGCCTGGGGGAAGGAGTTGATAGTTACAAATAATTGGTGGGGGTGATTTATAATACATTCAAGCTAAATTGTCTGGCCAGCCTACCTTTGAAAATCAGCATTTGAACTTCTGGCTTGGATACTGGTGATAAATATTCAACTATCTCAGTTGCCAAGCAGAATTGAGCATTAGACTAAATTCAGTTTTTCACAAGAGCTTTGATAATCTCACTCAATTTCTTCTAACCAATGAAAATGGACAACATGTCACTCATATGAAGTGTCCAATGACATTGGTTCTATTTAAAAGGTCCATTGCAACTTTTTCCTTGAAATCATTCTCAACTTTTTACTTTATTTCATGTTTTCTTTTTCACTTTTTACTTTCATCCCCTCCCCTGTTTTATTTTCTGTCATTTTTCATCTCTTGCTTTTCTTTTAATAAACTGAAAACATTTTTTTTTTTTACAAACCTAAACATTTGGAGTGTGGTGGGTGAAGAGAGATCCCGTGTATTATTTTTAGTTTTACTACAAAGTGGACTTGGTTTTGATGTCTTACCTTGACTTTACAGCCAGCTTCCCTAAAAGCACAAGTGACAGATACTGAGGGGCAGTGTTCCTTGATGTGTCCATCAACCTCCTCTCGTGGAATTTTTGCAGGATCGCATCTGTTAGGACACTGTACAGGAAATCTGGGACACTGATATTGATGTGTCTGCAATAAACACAAATAAGAATCAACATTTTAAAAATTCTACATTCCAAACAATAAAAAATTTTTTTTATTTATCTAAACGTTTGTCTTTGGGTCACTCTTATTGCACTTTTAACTTGGATTTTAATTCACATCTTCTAAATTTACAGAGTTTGCTACAAAAGATTATTAATTCAACAAATATCATTTCCATATTTGTTTGCTTTTTCTTTTTGTTGTATTCATTATTTGGTTCAGATTTAGTCAATTTGAAACTATACAATTATTTTAAAATAATAATATTACAAATTTACTTTTTAAATCATTTTAAAAATTTATATATTTCATTCATTCTAAAGAAAAGGTTTGGTTTCTTTTTTTATTGACATATCAACCTTCATAGGTTATTTAATACCAAAGCCATCCTTGAACAGTAGTGGTACAACTAAACCCATAGCTCGAGGTGGTGGGTAGGGAATTTATACCTCCCCAAAAGTATCAATTTGAAAGTGAACATAATAATGAGTTTGAACTAGTCACGCTGATGTTGCAGTCAAACACATTAACCACTATGCCACAGGAATACCCACCCCTTCCTGAAAAAGAATACTACACTTAGATTAGATTCCATCCTGAACAACATGAAATGAGATAGATACAAGTGTAGTTCCATTTTGGCAAAATTTTGGACGTTTTTTTTTTTTTTTTTTTTTTTTTAAAGTTAGAGAAGGATGGGGGGGGGGGAGAATTAATTCTACGCACTTGTTCAGTAGTTTAAAATTTGAAAAAAAAAAAAAAAAAAAAAAAAACTACTGTATTGTCACACTATTTTATTCTCTTGTCATTTGCCAAAAATGAGAGAAAGGTCACCACCATCTGCTAAATTCCAGACATTGCAGATGTGTGTGTGTGTGTGTGTAGAAGAATAACTGTTTCTGCCCAACACTCTAAAGTACATGTGGTTTTGACATACCTGAAGCGTCTCCTCCACAAACTCTCTTTTACAGAACTGACACTGAACTGTTCGCTTGTGACACTCATTTTTCATGTGATTGGAGAGGTAGCGTCTCTCAAGCCGGGCTCCACACTTATTTTCACACCATACTGTCTCGAACGGACAGTTCCCTGAGTGAGTCTGCTGAGAGAGAACAAATTTCAATCTGTTAGAAAATCAGCCATTGAATACATTTGTAGTTGGAGCAGCTGCAGACCTTATCAATACTCAAACTTTTTTTTTGACTTTGTTCAAATGAGACCAAATCGAGATAAGATTGTGTTTCACTCGTCCAAGTTGGAAGAGACCTACATTCCTTGAAAATCAGCATTCAAAAAAAGCTTTCTAAAATCTTCAAGACTCTTAGAACTACAGAATTTTGCACCAATACTCCCGGGAAAGGCATGAATCTATCTCTTCTCCCTATCTAGCTATGGATTAATTGTAGGGCAGACTGTGCTGTTTAGTTTAATTTCCCTGATCTCCAAGGCTGGAGCCTCACCATCAGAGAGTTTAATGTAATATCCAGAATACTCATTGGAGGAGGGGGAGGTCTTACCCCACTGTAGAGATGCAGTTGGTGTATTCTACAGCCCCAGCCAGCTAGGCTCCATCATTGAGGGATTGGGTAAATACACACATCAAATGCATTAACACTGTAATAGCCATGTTTATTTGTATGCAGATGAATACACTTATCCAATTATAGAGAAAAGCTAGGGGCCTACCTTTAAATCTTGAGACTAATAATATTCATTTTGATTGTTTAATGTTTCTACTAGAAAATAATGAAATCCTGGTATCTTTCATTTCAAAGAAAATCAACTTTTTATATAAAGAAAAAGGAAAGGAAAAAAGGCCATGAGTACTTCTGATACTGCAGATTAGCAAATGAAGCAGGTAGAAATGCACTTAGAGAAAGAAAGGAGTTATAGTGCATATTTACTGTAAATCTTACAATGAATATTTTGTTTTCTTTTATGTGTTGTAGTCATTCATTTCTCTGCAGTAACGTGTTAGAGAATGAGCTTGATTTTGTTTAATGTACTCTTTAAGGATTTGTGTAAAAGAGACAACATCTTTTCTAACGAAAAAAAATTATAAAGTCAGTTCCTGGTTATCAACCCTCTGCAGGTTTTTAAATAAAAAAACTCAAGAACAGATACATTATCCTGAATGGGAAGGTACAACCACTATAAAGAAGTATTATCTAATGAAATTTCAAAAGTTGTTAAGACACTGAACATGACAAAAAATGAGAAGAGCAGATTGAAGTATTTTACCAAACATAGCTAGAAATTTTCAAAATATGAGAGCTACCTTGGGGGTGGGGGGATCAGAGATTAAATCAGCCAAAATGTGACAAAAATGAGAAAACTAACCTGAACAAAATATTGATCTAACAAGTAGAGTGTTCGCCAATGGTCCAGGAGACTGGGGTTCAATCCCAGGTCGAATCATACCAAAGACTCAAAAAAAAAAAAAAAAAAAAAGGTACTTGATGCCACCTTGCTTAACACTCAGCATTATAAAGGTACTGATCGAGGGTAAAGCGGAGCAATCCAGGGAATGGAGTAGTGCCCTCCCCTACACCTCGGTGTAGTAGCTATTGAAAAGAGAACCTTCGGGTCGCCCTCAACTAAGGTCACCAACTTTACAATATTTTTTAGATTCACTCCAGCAAAATGAAGACTATACATAGGTTCTATTAAAATATCTGACCAACTTAGAGTTTGAAATCAAATTTAATCGCTCAAAAACTTAATCCTTTACTATCTCCTGCTTATAAAAAATTTTAAAATATGATAATTACACATAAATTAAGTACACTGAGAATAACTATCATGAGAGATTGTATTTTAAATTAAATAATAAATTCAAGATGTAACAGACTTACCTCCCTTAATGCAATCTTCAGTTTTTGATTTAAGACCAACCCAAATGAACCACTGCTCATCTTACAGGGTGGTTCATTATAGAGTAATGCTCAGCATCCTAATCTCACAGACCATGAATACTAGAGTGAATTAATTCATTACAGAGTTCCTCCATACTTGTGCAATATTAAGCCAAATTTGATAAATATCAAATTGGGATTCCTATTGTGAAGTTATAGTGTAATGGTATACAAGCTAGATTCACTGATAATTGTCAGTGAATTTTAGTCTTGTTCTACAACCAAACTAAGCTCAGTAAACATCTACTGTGAAATCGTGATTAGTAAAATTACAGTGAGTTCAACCCTAACTGTGTGCCCCCCTCCCCCATCTCATACTTCTAACTTTGAATAAAAATTAATCTCGTAGAGATTTGCTTTCCACTAAAATTACAACTTTTGCAAAGACAAAAAAAAAAAAAAAAAAAAATTAAATTAAAAAACATTTTGTCGATACTTATTTAAATTAAAAATATTTAACACTTGAAATTTATCAATTTAAACATTTTTTTTATCCACGTTATTCTAAGCAAGCAATAAATGCTATGTAATTATTTCATATTTACAGCTTTCAGAATTGCTAATAAACCTAATTATTAGGTTTGTTGGAGGTAGGGAAGATTATTCACTCACCAAGGACCATTTAGTGAGTGAATATCTCATGAATTAGTTATAGGTTGTTAGGAAACTACTGTCCAATTTTAGTATAAACTGTTTAAATTCTGTTCTAACATATGTTAATAGTATTGGTTTGGTTTTATGGCATATCAACCATTGTAGGTTATTTAATGCCAAATCCATATATATAAACAATTATATTTCAAACAAATTCAGTTTATTATAAGTACAGTTTTTTGTTTACACTTAGTTAAATGTCAAAACAGTTCTATTTCAAACAATTCAGTTTAGCATAAATATGCAGGTTAAATGTCAAAGCAGTCCCATCTGAACCAGTTCAGTTCAGCATAAGTACACAGTTTAGTTCTATTTGACCCATAGATAGTCCTATCAGGTGCGACCAAAGTGGACCTAGCAGTGATGGCAGTGAAGAGGTACACTGCATTTCCAAAGCATTAGTAGAACCCCACCATCAGATTGTTTAGTGTCATATCCAGGACACCCGTTGTGTGTGTGTGTGTGTTTGTGAGGGGGTCTTACAGCAGTCGGTGTATTCTACAGCCCCAAAATAGTATTTGTATAAATAATTCACATCCTCTTTGTTAATTTTCAATCACTTCTTTCAGAATTTGATTTTGAAAGTTATATGCTTTTAAATCATGTTTCAAAAAAAAAAAAAAAAAAGGTAATGTATGTTTACTTTTGTTTTTTTTGGAAGAGTTCAAGATCGATCATAATGCCTCTAAAACCAATGTCAACAGAGCATGGGCTGAAGGGTCCATCTGCAATTGGACAGTATGGCACTGGTTTCAGAAGTTCAATAGTGAGGATACAAATCTCAAAGATTAAGAGGGTCTTCATCTACAATTGATGACCAACATCTGAAAATACTCGTTAAACAAAACCTTATGTCAAAATGTCAGAGGCAAAGTAAAAAAAAAAATTCGATAAATGGGTTCCACATGAACTTGTTGTTATGAAGCATGTTTGATGCGGTTTCTGTGGAACTTTAATGATCCATTTCTTAATCAAATAATGACATGTGATGAACAATGAATCCTTCATGACAATCGTAAATGATTGGCTCAATAGCCTGGTCATGATGAAGCACCCAAATACTTTGCAAAACTGAAATTGCATGAACAGAAGATTATAGTGACTGTTTTGTTGTCTGCCATTTGTACTGTCTATTACAACTTTCTGAAGTCTAACCTGAGCATGTTCAGTTAAACAATATGCAGCTGACACTGGTTAATCAATTTTGCTTTATGACAATGGTTGGCCCCTTGTTTCCTGGATGACAGAAGCTCACCGACTTGGATGGGATATGAGGCTTTGCCCCATCCACCATATTCTCCAGATCTCTCACCCACCAGCAACCATTTTTTCAAGCATCTGGATACATTCCAAAAAAGTAGAAGCTGTATTTAAAGATTTCTTGGCATCAAAACCTTTAGAGTTTTATCATACAGGCTTAAATAACCTTGTTAATTGAAGACAAAAATGCATAGATGTTCAGCAATCATATCTTGACTAATTAAAACACTGTATAAAGTCATTAATTCATGAAAAGTTACCTAATATATCCGTGATATTAGTCAAGGGTAAACCGAAAGCTCCTTTTTCAATAGCTACAACACCGAGGTATAGGGGAGGGCGCTACTCCATTCCCTGGATTGCTCCACTTTACCCCTGATCATTACCTTATAATGCTGAATGTTAAGCAAGGTAGCATCAAGTACCATTTTTTGAGGCTTTGGTATGACTTGACATGGGATTGAACCCCAGTCTCCCAGACCAATGGCAAACACTCTACTCTTTAGACCAATGGCCCAGTTATCTGTGATATATTAACATGGAATAAATAGAAGGAAAGACAAGATAAGCTCATTTACACATACAGAATTATTTGATATATACATACAAAATAGTATTGAAAAGAATACACATGTCCCAACAGCTAGAAATAAGCAGATATTGTTCTATGAACAAGCGTTATATAAAAGGGGTACAAAAATGGAGAAAGGCTTACTATTATCAAGTAAGCCTAAGCCTTTTCTGTTAAAAAAAACTGAGGCAAAAGAGGGCAGGAATGGGTTTCTATGATTGTCATGTGACATTTGACAAAGTACCTAACAGACATGCCCATTCTCTAAAGGAGATAAAATATTTATTGTCTCATTAAATGTATATAAGTATTTCACTAAGAAAATTAATTTTTTTTTTTTCTTCAGAAATTTGAATTCTCTATGATTAGTTGTCTTGAAGCAACATAGCTTCCTGTTGATTATTGTTTGAATGATCCTACACTTCACCTTTTAATGAGCACCCACTGCTTTCCAAATGAGGGCCTACCCCCTCAAAATCTTCATATAGAGTGTAATAAGTATGTATGCCTAGTAAATTTTGTAGTTCTATATCAAGCTGTTTGGCTATCTAAAAGGACAGAAAAATCAAACTCTTAATTATTAATGGAGTAATGATGTTTTTTATAAAGTCTACGGGGAGAGGGTGAGAGAAAAAAAAAAAAAAAGAAGCTGGTTACCTCCATCTGCTCTCCTGAAAATTCATTGCCACAGAATTCACAGAGAACCCGTCTCCGTGGGCAGGTATATTCAAGATGGTCATGGACACACATACGAGATAAAAGAGCTGAGCAACTGTTGGGACATGATACAGCATCATAACGGCAAACATCCAGGTGACTCTGAGTGAGGAAAGGCGACAAGAAAATCAATCATTTGCAGCAGATTCATTTATGACAGTTAAAAAAAAAAAAAAAAAAAAAAAAAAGAAATAATTAAAAAGGGTTTTTTTTTAATATGTTGAAAAGGCATCAAATCTTTTCATAACATAAAAATATAGAGCAAAATAGGCCGCAAGAAAAATATTTTTGATGGCAAAATCTTATTCATCTAGTGCACACTGAGAAGAGAAAGTTTGGTTTCTTTGTTTAATGGCATATCAACCTTTAAAAGGTTATTTAATGCTAAAATCTTGAACAAAAACAATAGTGATACTACTTAACCCTAGCTGGAGGGATAAGAAGGTTCAGACCTTTTGAAAGAGTAATGAATAAATAGTCTGAGCTCACGATCCAATACACCACAGGAACTTGTTAGAATATTCTGGTTTAGTAAATGGTTCATATTTTCAGGTTAGTAAACAAAATGTTAATATCAGTATAATCAGATAATTATATAGCATGTCTATTTTTGCATTAGCAAACAATGTGTTGATATATTTGTTATGATAAAATACATCAAATCTCTTCTGATTCACCTACTTAACTCTTCACACACCTAACTACTAAAACACACAAAACACAGACCGACAGACATTGACACTACTGAAGAAAATAACATCTACCGGATGTTGACCCAACAACAGCCAGTGTCAGACCAAGAAAATCATGGCATAGGTTCCACGCATTATCTATTAAAAATCCCCAGAAAATTCTCCGTTATAAAATAGGTCTATTTTTCAACCAATCATTTTTTCCCCCACAAATAGTGTTTTCTGGATCCAATGTTTGAAGTCTGGAATATATGAATAGGGCAAGCAGAGGTCACACGAGCAGTTGAATCCCCCAGCCGTTGCTGAGAGCGTCACCTGACAACACCGTCAGACCAGATCAAAGCAACCACTTGCTGCCGACCAGATAACCGCCTGTCAGCTGGCTTAGATATTCCATTCGCTTGTTTATTTCAATAAACAAAATAAAACTAAATCTTGTCAGTCTTATTTTTCTTGCAACCACACGCTTGTATATGACATTCTAGTTAGTAAAATTAGTAGACTGATGAGCTGTTAGTATCAATCTAGTTTGGTTTGTAATGACACATTACAATAGGAAAATTAGTAAACAATGTGTTAGTGTTTTCCAATTAGTAAGTGACATGTTACTGTTGATATTTTCAGTTTCATAAACAATGTGAATGAATTGAGTTAAGGAATGATTGGTTAGAACTTCTGATTAAGCAAAGGAGTGTTTAGGTTAACAAATGACATCAATATATTGTGATGTTATTCATCACAATATATTAATGTCATTTGTTAACCTAAATGATCTTACACCATTATATTCCAGTTAGTGAATATTAGATTTAAATTCGGGAATTATGTAGTAATTTAATCAAGTTAGTAAATAATATGCCAAAATATTCTGGTTTAGTAAATGACCTAAGTATATTAGTAATATAGTGTGTTTGATCTAATCCATATGTTAGTTTGGTTTGGTTTGGTTTTATGGCATATCAACCTTCGTAGGTTATTTAATGCCAAATCCATTTTTATGTAAATAATCAGTTCTATTTAAAACCATTCGGTTTAGCATGAGCACACAGTTTAATTGTCAAAAACATTTCTATTTCAAACTATTCAGTTATATATGACAATTCAGTTTAGGGTAAGTACAGTTTCAGGGTCAAAAATAGTTCAATTTAAAACAATTCAGTTTAGCAAAAGCACGCAATTTTTAATGTAAGTACAGTTTAATTGTAAAAAGACATTTTTATTTCGAGCTATTCAGTTTAGTCAAGCAATTCTACTTCAGCTAATTCAGTTTTGTAAAAGTACAGATTTTGTTTACACACACTTCTATGTCAGAACAGTTCTATGTTAAACAATTTCGTTTAGTGTAAATACAGTTTCAATGTCAAAAAACAGTTGCAGTTATATGTAACAATTCAGTTAAATGTAATTAGTTTTAATGTCGAAAAAACAGATCTATTTCAAACAATTCAGTTAAGCACAAGCATGCAGTTCAAATGTAAGTACGGTTTAATTGTCAAAAACATCTCTATTTCAAGCCATTCAGTTTACTCAAACAATTCAGTTTAGCATAAGTATGCTGTTAGTTCTATTCAACCCATAGATAGGGGCCCTATCAGGTGCTACCACTCCAGAGCCAGAGTGGACCTGGGAGCAATGGCAATGAAGGGGTTTAGTAAATTCTACAGCCCCAGCCGACTGGGCAATACACAGAGTTAAATGTCAAACAGTTTTATTTCAGATAATTCAGTTCAGCATAAGTATGCAGTTTAGACGTCAAAAACAGTTCTATTCTGAGCAATTCAGTTCAGCACTAGTAAGCAGTTCCAATGTCAAAACAGTTCTATTTTAAACAATTCAGTTTAGCATAAATACGCAGTTTAAATACAAAAATCAGTATAGTGAAAGAAGCAAGATTTAGTTCTATTTAACCCATAGATAGGACCCTTATCAGGCGCTACCCCTCCGGGCCAGAGTGGACCTGGGAGCAATAGCAATGAAGGGGTACTCCGCATTCCCCAAAGCTCCAGCATTGCTGGAACCTCACCATCAGATTGTTTAGTGTCATATCCAGGACACTCGTTGGGGGGTTCTAACCCCTCTGCAGAGAAGCAGTCGGTGTATTTTACAGCCCCAGCCGACTGGGCAACCATATGTTAGTGTCTCCAAGGTGTTATTATTATATATATATATATATATCTATCTCTCACACATGAGTTAGTAAATGAGATTTTAGTGTCTCTGGCATTGTAAATGTACATTTTCATGTTAGCATATGATGTGTAAGTAAGTACCATATAATTTAGTAAATATGTTAGTATATTCAGGTTAATAAACAATGTGTTATATTCTGGTTAGTAAATGTTAGTATATAGAGTTATTAAATGGTATGTTCTATCATAGGTTTAGTAAATGTGTTTAGGTTTGTAAACAACATGATATTATATTATGGTTAGTAAAACGCATGATGATATATTCATATTATTAAACAATGCATTAGTATAAGGCTTCTTATGTAATATAATGGCCGAGGGATTTCGTTTTATATATCTTGGCTTTCGGTTTACTTAGGCTGAGAACCTTTTGCTTAGCTCATGGGTTAATTTGGTGCGACATGAGCGCAGTTGTTCATGCGCACACGCGGGGGGAGGATGTGTCATTCAGAGATGTCAAAATAAAAATCCCAGATAGAAATGTGACTTGGGGATGTGAATGACATCATGCACCAGAAGCGTGCGTGGAGGATTTTGGAGGATTTGAGAAAAGTCAGTTAGTTGAGTTTTGCCTTGGGAGAAGAAGGTTGACTTTTGCTAGCTCGCCGAGGTCTTGTGTCGGGTGCGCACATGGTTTGGGGCAGATGGAAAAGTCAGGTGTATCTCTCTCCTTATATCGAAAAACCTTTTAACTCAAAGGTAATAAAGTTTCGTACCTGAACTAAGAAGTCTTAAGTGTTTTGGGATTCATATATATATATATATATATATATATATATATATATGTGTGTGTGTGTGTGCGCGCATTATGGACATTATGAACGTTTTGCGTACTGATATGAATATGTCTATTTCACATATTCATATCTGGCTATATAACACATAGTTTCTACAGGTTAGTAAATATGTTAGCATATTTGAGTTAGTGCTCATTTTTAGTAAATATTATCAATATATTCCAGTTAGCATATGTTAGCATATTTGAGTTAGTGATCATTTTTAGTAAATGTTATCAATATATTCCAGTTAGTAAATGATATGTTCATATACTTGAAAAAAAACAAAAAAACAAAAAAAAAACAAACAAACAGTGTATTAGTATATTCAGATTAGTAGAATTAATAAATATTATGTTCCATTTCTAGTTTAGTAAATATATGTTCAGGTTAGTAAACAACATATTAGTATATTATGGTTAGTAAATGTTAGTATATTATTGTTAGTAAAAGGCATGATAAAGTTGGTGACCTTAGTTGAGGGTGACCCGAAGACTCCTTTTTTGATAGCTACTACACCAAGGTGTAGGGGAGGGCACTACTCCTTTCCCTGGATTGCTCCACTTTACCCTTGATTCTTACTTATAATGCTGAATGTTAAGCAAGGTAGTATCAAGTACCATTTTTTTGAGTCTTTGGTGTGACTCGACCTGGGAGTGAACCCAGGTCTCCCGAGCCATTGTCAAAAGTATATCTAAATTATTAAATGATCCTTTAGTATAAGGCTTGTTACTTTCTGCAGGTTAGTAAATGTGTTAACATATTTGAGTTGGTACCCATGTTTAGTAAATATAAATGTATTCCAGTTAGTAAAACAATAGTATATTAGAATAGTAGTCCAGAATGTTAGCCCCTACATGACAGGGATGTCCAATCTTCAACAGAGAGAGAAGTTTGTACGTTTAGAAAGGCACATACTAACTAACTTCTCCCTGTACTCAATCTCACCACCAAACATCAAAGCCAAAATAGTATGACTAATGCATGTCTTTTGTAGACAGCAGAAACTTTACTCCTTCATACATAATGTTTCCATTTTTAACTTGAAACAAAATGATTTAAAGCAAATAGTCTAATGAGAAATACTGAGATCATATATACGAGAGACATTAAAAAAGTTCTTAACCTCACCAAGTAAGAAGAGCTTAACCGAATATTTTTATAATTGATAATATGTTGCCATAAAAAAAATGTTCAGCTAGGTTTTTCTTACTAAGTGAGACTTTGAACTCTTTGAACGATCCTCATATACAAGTCACACATGCACACACTATAAGCACCCTGCCTATTTTAGAGAAAATTCAAACCATTAAAATTAATATAACCAGGAAAGAAGTGGAAAAGATATTTTCCTATAACCAAAATGAAGCCAATTTGTTCTACTTTGATGAAGGATTATCGAATCCTCTTAACACCAAACTTGACTTCCATTCTAACAGCCTCTTTTACTGCATTGTGGATCAAACAGCTCCAGGAATATTTTCCTCAGGGTTAATAAGCACTTAGCTGTGTTTTAGTGTAGATTTCTGCTTTGCTGTCCCTTTTTAATAATCTTTTGTAACTTTCTTACCCATCATGTCATTTTGTAACTCCCAGTTGACTTTGGGAGTTATATATTCCCCCCAATTAACCTTGCTTAGAGTGACTGAGTATTTTAAAAAAAACTTTAGTTTCAATGGACAACAACTGATGGGTGATCCTAATTACCTGTAATGCAAGGTAAAAAAAAAAAAAATCACCCAAAAAGCATTTAAAACTTGAGAAAAATAAGGAAGGCTTTACTCACTTGTAGGCTTGAGAGTTGATCTACCCATTTACAACCTTCCTTGTAGTGTTTACAGCGGACCATGCTAGATGTGATCTCTTTGTATAAATTGTTATCAGGAAAAATCTACAAAAAAAACAGATGGCAAAGTTTGGATTTTTTTAAATATATATTTATTTTACAGATTCACTATTAAAAGCAAAAAAATTTAAAAGATGTAGGAAAAAAGTCTGACATGATATTTGTAAGAAAAAAGGATAACTTTGGTTAATAGAAAAAGAATTGAAGAGAATTCTTGTGTGTGTGATATATATATATATATATATATATATATATATATATATAGCAGCTGTAGAAATAAAACTAAAAACAAAAAGAAATGTAATATGGTTCAACCCACCTTTTTGTAAATGATCTATTAATATAGGCAATTACTTCCTAAGGCTTAAAGATAAACATTTCAATAGAAATAACCCATTGAAGAAAATTTTTTAACAGTTAAAATCAGTTATTGGTTTGGTTGGTTTGTTGGGTTTTATGGCATATCAACCTTTGTAGGTTATTTAACGCCAAATCCATTTTTATGTAACTAATCAGTTCTATTTCAAACAATTCAGTTTAGCATGAGTACACAGCTTGTCAAAACATTTCTATTTCAAACAATTCAGTTTATTCAAGCGGTTATATAACAATTCAGTTAAAATCAGTTATTCTTGTACTAATAATTTATACAAAATCATTTGCAACCAATATAAAAATTTAATTGAAAAATCATGTGTTGATAGACAAAGTTTGACTAAACCATTTATGTAACTGCAGGGTTAGAGAAGAATGTCCTGTTGGTGGTAAATATAATTCTGAGAAGGCAACCATTTTCACAATGGAAAACAGAAAGGACACAAAAATTTATTTTGGAAATTGAAAGCAGAGGCTTTATAGTCATAGACATTCTTTTTCTAACCCTTTATTAAGAAGCCAAACAACCCTTTCTGAATAGTTGTGGAGATTGAAGGATAGTGGCCTTACACCACTAGTTAGATGGAATTTTAAAAGATCAACTACTCCAAGTAATTTCAGAAGTAGATGTAGTCTCTGTCTAGAAGAAAAAATTAGTATTATAAAATATAGAAATACCAGTAAATTACTAAATCAAAGAAATGAATTGATATTTAAATGTCACCATAAAAATAGATATAAGCTTATGTGAATTTATTTTAGGCATATATATATATATATATATATATATATATATATATATATATATATATATATATATATATATATATGTGTGTGTGTGTGTGTGTGTATTTAAAAAAGCAACGGCAATAATGGCAATTTTAAATATGGATTTGTATAGGTTTTAAATTTAATTAGAGTAAATGTACTTTGGATTTTAGTATATGTTTTAAGATTTGATCTAAATTGATTCATTTTTTTAACAACTGTTTTTTTTTTTCATTTATCTAAATTATGTAATAAGCGACATAAGGTATTAATTTATTTTGATTACAGAGTGCATATTATGAATGATTTTTTTGTAGTACATAGTAATAATCATTAATATTAATTAGAATGATTTGCTATGGGTATTTATTCTTTAATGTTAATTATTATATCTAGTAATAACATTGTGGTAGTTGTTATCTTGTTTTTGATGGCATTGATGCTATTTATATTCATTATAACTATCATGTTAACGATTACTAGTAATAATTGTAATAGTAATATTAATTGTGATGTTAATTCTTAATATGATATTATCTATAATACTTGGTATGAGTTTATTGATAAATTTAAGGATTTGAGGTTTAGTAATAATATGAATATTATGATAATATGTATGATATAATTGTAATTTTGAGGATATATAAATTTATGTTGCATTTGTTTATAATTTTAGATAATGTCTTAGCAAATAGTATAATTTTTTAATGTGACCAGTTGTATTGAATAGTATTAAGATGACACTTTTCTAAGGTTTTTTGATAAAATAGTATTAATATACAATATGATATTTTAAAATATATTTTTATATTTGTTAATAGGTTATTAATTCCCATGTAAGTTGTTTATAGGAGATAATTTTCTCTCCCTAAATCAATTTATTACTTTATTCTATTTTTTTTTTTTTTTTTTACTTATCTCCTTCATTGAGTTTAAGAGTTTGTTTGCATTACATAAAATAAGTGAAAAGAAAAAAAAGAGTTCAAAAATTGATACATCTTGATACAGGAATTGAATGTCATTTGTCAACCGGACAGGAAAAACGAATCGTCTGGTCTTCACTTAATAAAAACTAAAAAAAAAACAAATGAAATTTGGGTTAGGAAGATTGGGTGACCTGAATTTTGTAGGTCTTTCAAAATCTTCATTAGAAATTTCTCATTATGCCTTTGTCTGAAGATGCAGATTGTTTGAAATATAAAGTCTGCTGAAATAAATATTATTACAAAAAATATGAGTAATTTTTAAAGGTTTTTCTTATATATATATATATATATATATATATATAATATATATATATATATGTGTGTACACAAATACACACACACACACACACACAAGTGTGGGTTGAAGCATTCATATGATGACATATCTAATGTTGAGTATATCTTTTGACCAATGGGATCCAAGCACTGTAACAGCAACGAAAGAAGTCTGAACCACAGAGATTATGTTGAAAAATAAACTTCATTTGGTCACATCCCATAAGAGTATGTCAGTCAGCCTATAAACTGTTCAGTCAACTCTCTCTCTAATATATATAAGTATTGTTAGTGGCTGTAGGGAAAGGTGCTACTCCTTTCCCTGATTTGCTCCACTTTACCTATGATAGGTATCTTATAATGCTGAGTGTTAAGTAAGGAGGTATCAAGTACCATTTGGTATGACTCGACCTGGGATTGAACCCCGTTCTCCCAGACCATCAAAATATGTTCACACACACACACTTTTTTTGGTAGTGTATGTTTTTTTGCATACAGTTATGATATCAAATATTCCTATCTAATACAAATAATTTGCAAATGGATCTATTTGACCCATAGATGAAACTTACAGGTACTACTACTACAGATCAGAGCAGACCTAAGAATAATAGTTATGAATGTGGCACTCCACACCTGGAGCCTCACCATCAGATGCAATTTAGTGTCATATCCAGCAGAGGATACAGTCAGCATATCCAAAGCATAATGGCATATCAACCCTTGAGGGTTATTTGATATCAATATCTGTTTACATATGAAAGGATACTGTTGTAATGCGTTCTTTACGGTACAGGAAACAACAATCCGCCGTAGCAAGTCATAGTACACAGTTTATTGCCCAACTCCGAGCCGTGCCAAGCAGATTCATTGCTTAACGTGGTAACTTCCACTTTATATTAAGGGTGGACTATTCCACTGTAACAGATACATAGCTACTTATAACAAATATGGATTGAAACTATAAATGGTGTTGTTATCATTATTTAATGAGATGTTTGGACTTTCAGTCAAAGAATGTATCAGGTCAAAAAAAAAAAAAAAAGAAAAAAAAAAAGCCATCAAGAATCGGAAATCAGATAAGAAAGGTCTTAAGGTAACTTTTTTTTTTTTTACTTACTTTGCCATAGTCCAATGGTTTTTCATCTTCTGGACACTTGAAAACTCCAGCACTAAAAATGAAGAAATGGGGGGAAAAAAAAAAAAAAAAAAAAAAAATTAAATTCATAAGTTTGTTTTTTGTCTTTGTTCTTTTAAAGCTTAGTTTTCAATGAAAATGTTAAAAAAAATAAATAAATAAATAAAAAAAATGCTGACAGGAAAAAACATTTTTTTTCAAAAAAGATCAAACGTATTTAAGAAAAACATAAAATAATAAGAAATAAATATATCATTCTTTTAATAGCCATTACATTTATTTGCATAAAAATATCATACACTAAATGTAAGTAGTGAGTAAGTTGGCTGACCATAGTCAAAGGCAACCCAAAGGCTCCCTTTTCAATAGCTACTACACCAAGGTGTAGGGGAGGGTGCTACTCCTATTCCTGAATAGCTCCACTTACCCTTACATACCTTATAATGCTGAGTGTTAAGCAAGGAGGCATCAAGTACCATTTTTGGAGTCTTTGGTATGACTTAACCAAGGATTGAACCCTGGTCTCCCAGACCAATGGTGAACACTAACTATTATGCCAATGGGCTACACTAATAATCATTTATATCATAAATCCTGAGTTACTTTGCTTCATTTTGAATTTGTCACCGACCAATGGCATCTCTGAGAACAACAAAAACTAATTCATCAAATTCACTCTTGTCTATACTTTCTGTTTGTCACAAAAAATGTATAAAAACATATCCATACTATGACTTAAGTACTTATAAAGCTTTACTAGCCTGGCACACAGACCACTGTTTGCTTACAGTACCTGATGTTCTTAAGTGGTCACCCATTTATTTACTAAAAAGGTCATGAATGCTTAACACTTGGTGACCTGGTGCTTTACAATGTTACTTGACTAAAAGCACTCTTGAAATATACACTTAAGTGTTGTACTTTTTCCTCCCATTATATAAGCACTTCTTTTCTTCTCTCCATATTTCACTGTTCTCTTTTATTTCTTTATCTAGCTACCTATCAGTATTCATTTCATTTGTCCTACCTTCTTTCTTTCTTTCTCTCTCTCTCTGTGTATATAATTTATTTATTCAACTTGCTCATTTATAAAACATTAATATAAAGTCCTAATTTATTAATGATTCCCCCATTGCATTGTGAACGAGAATCTTAACTCTATTTAATAGTAAGATACTTATCTTCACTTACAAAAGAAATTTATGAATTTTTTGATAGGACAATTATATTAAGTAATATTACAAAATATAAATAATCATTTCCTCTGCTTTCTACAAGAAAAAGAAAGCAAGGGGCAATTTTAATAGCTATATTTAAAAAAATAATATTGAGACAGATATAGATATTAAATTGAATAGCCTATTAACAATCTATTAATCTGTCATGTGATCCTAATCCTCTTAAGCCAAGATGTATGAAAGCAAAAAAACTAAACAGTGTGGCCATAATGAATAAAATTGCATCTGGAAAGATTGTTTTTCTTGATCCCAGATTAAATCTAAACAAATCAACAGGAATTAAAGCAAATGGGACAAATTAGATTCCTTGTTCTGAATAAATACATAATGCAACATCGAGAAATAATCAGTTATGGTAATCATTATTTCAAAATAATTTATTGAACAAATCTTAGAACTTTGTTTTTGTAAATATTTATCAATTGAAAGCATGAGAAACTTAACATTAAAATTTAATAGATAAAAATCAAACAACTGAAAATAAATGCAGAATGAGAACAGAAGGAGAGAGAAGAGAGAAATAAAGTGACAAGAGAGAGAGAGAGAGAAATAAAGTGACAAGTTGAGAGAGAGAGAGAGAGAGAAATAAAGTGACAAGTTGAGAGAGAGAGAGAGAGAGAAATAAAGTGACAAGTTGAGAGGGAGAAAGAGAGAGAAATAAAGAGACAAGTTGAGAGAGAGAAAGGGAGAAATACAGATAGGAGTTTTTTTCTGGGAGGCAGAACCTATATAAAATTATTAATGATAAAATAAATATTGTCTCTTCTATCAACACATTTACCAAATGAAGGCAATTGAGTCTGAATTATTTTTTCTAATTCTAACTATAAACAAGACAGTATTTCTATGAAGGAAAAGTAATAAAATAAAGTTAAACTAAAATGTTTTAAGGAAAAAAAATGGAAACATTAAACAGATAATTTGAGTTTTCCTTATAAAAACATTGCAAAACACTTTGATAAGAAATTCTTAGGCATTCACCAATTGAAAAATATAGCAATACTGAACTTTTATCATCGAAATCTGAGAAACATTTTCCCACATTCAAAAAAAAAAAATAAGCCTGATTATTCTGCTCTTGTTGATGGTGGGGTCAACTGAAACAACTCAGAAGGAATGGTTTTATATATTTAGTAAATAATGGAAAATAATCCGACAATGTAGAGAAAACATTTTCGTCAAGCATCCATCGGTAATCTATGACAAATCATAACATCTTTTTTAAGTCCTGATAATGGTTTATCGAAACTGAAATGTTATAATATTGACTTTTCTTCATGTTAGAAAGATTGCATTGCTCCAAATTTTAAGTGAGAAGGGCCTGCCTTCCTAAAAATTTCACATCTAGTTTTTTTAGTTGGGCTTAAACATTAATTTCTAACATAGGCAGAAAACACATAACTACCCTGGACACAGGGAAGTTAAGTTTAAATCATTGCACAATAGGCAACCAAAATGAAATCAGTTGTCTCCCTTGTCATATAGGAAAAGAATGTTCAAAAGAATATTTGAGGTAATAATCATAAGTAAACTCTACTTTTTGTTTGTACATCTTAAAAAAAAAAAAAAAAAAAAAAAAATTCCAATCTTGAATATTCCACTTTTCTTCATGTTGCCAAATCCTGTTTTATAAATTGCTATTTTCCTATTCTTTGCTACAGAGTTCCCCTTCCAATGAATTGGATTGTTTTCTTGAATTACAATAAGCAGTTCATATGCACAAATATCAGCAAGTACAGCAAAAATTACCAGCAACTAGTTTAACGATTGATTTATTTTTTTAAATTGATTTCATTATATATCATACCAGACATTGGCATGATGGTTAGAGTGTTCGCCAATGGCCTGGGAAACCTGGGTTCAATCACAGGTCAAGTCATACCAAAGACTCAAAAAATATGTACTTGATGCCTCTTTGCCTAACACTCAGCATTATAAGTTACGGATCAAGGGTAAAGGGGAGCAATCCAGGGAAAGGAGTAGCGCCCTCCCCTACACCTTGGTGTAGTAGCTATCGAAAAAGGAGCCTTCATGTCATTCTCGACTTCGGTTGCCAACTTTACATATATCTCAAGTAAATAACAACTGTGAATATCCAAAGAAAGAGTGCACAATGTACAGCTATTTAATACAAAATAAAATCTACAGAGTAATATATATATTTTTGTTTAACCCCCCCACCCCCCAAAAAAACAAGAAATTTAAAAATAGTATTCTATTTCATAATAGATCTACTTCACTTGAATAAGCCAAGTAGATCTATTATGAAATAGGCTACTATTTCTAAATTTCTTTTTTTTTTAAATAAAAATATATTTTTTTCCTTGCAGGTTTCTTTTGTAATATATATATATATATATATATATATATATATATATATATATATATATATATGAGAGAATCTATTTTCCTGAAATCTACAAAAAAAAATATTAGAAATAAGAGAGAGAGATAACTTTTAAGCACACTGCATATGAGCTGATATCATATTACCACCATGAAAAAATATGCAGCCATTTGTCTCTTAACATTTGTCAAATTATTAGACTGGGGATTCCAAATTTGGTGATGCCATAACATTTGTTAAAGCCTCATTTTGGTTATAAGGTTAAACTAGAATCAAAGAGAGCAAGAAACTTATCCTTGGGATTTTATGGGAAGATTCTGACTTGAATATATAATTATCAGACATTGCTGTTAAAATAAACTAGGGAGAGAGAAAGTAAAGGAAAGAAATGAAGAAAAAAAGAATAGAGAGAGAAAAAGAGAAGAAAATAAAGGGGAGAGAAGAGAGAGAGAGAGAGAAAAAAAAAAGAGTTTTATTACTTGAAATTAATAATTACACTAATGACATTAATTCTACAACAAAGAATTTTAAATAACTTATATTGATCTAAAGGAAAAAAACAAAACAAACTCTTTAGACAACCAATAATTGTGTGTGATTTGTTCAATGTTTATATCTTCAAAATGATATAAGTTAATTATGTTTTACAATTGTTTATTGTAAAAGATATAAAATGTGTAAATGTATATATAAATACACATACACTGAAAGTTTCATCTATACAGCATGCATATTAAAGAAAAAAAAAACAAAAAAAAAACAAGGTACAGATAGTCACCAACTTCCAACTAGATTGAGTCCTGATCAAATGATCAGAAGTTGATTCAGTTGTATAATGGACTAGAATATCATTTACAGTCCCTCTACTGTTTTATTGGGGTTTTTTTTCTTTTATATACCAATTTATATGATACACAGTACAGTCTATTTTCCCTTTTTTAATTTGATTCTATAATGGTTATCACTTTATATCATTTTATCAGTATATTCTATAATCTTTATTGTAATTCTATCATCTTTCAGTAAATCTTTTAAATTTTCAGTTATAAGTGTTGTAAATTGACAACTATCTGTATAATTTTAGAAAATTGTTTTGTGTTAATTTATTTTTCTCATAAATATAGAAAACAATATTTGTGAAGACAAGCAAATATTTATGGAAGGAAATCAACAGACAAAAAAAGTTGCCACCAAAAAGCAGATACAACAGCCATGAAAACAAATATGAAATAATGGAATACGGGTTAGAGTAAAATGTTATAAAAAGAAAAGAAAAAAATTAATTTAAAAAAAAGGTGAGGAACACCAAGCAAGAAGCAAATCAACGGAAAGTTAAATGAAACTCAAGAATTCATAAAAAGGTAGATAGAAAGCACAATATGTATAAGAATTTTTTTTTTTTTTAAAGAGGGAAAAAACAACAGAGAAACAACCATAATTTTAAAATTGGAAAACTCACCTTAAAATCAGAAAAAAAAGAGAAAGTGAAAAAATAGGTGAAATTTAGCACAAGCAAACTTGCCACGAGTCAGTGTACTTTATGCCGATCAATACAAATTTTCATGGATCCTCAAATTGAGAGTCATGAAAGGATTTGAAGATCATCAAGTTACTTATCTAGTGTATTCATACAAAGTGAAATCTAACTCAGTTTTAGCAAAAATCTCATGAAAAAAAAAAAAAAAATATGTTCCTCAGAGTTTACCAGAGACACTAGGAAATTCTCTTGATTGTACTTCCTTAGACTTCAATGAGAGAGATAAATTCCGAATTCATTCCTTGTCACTCTTGTAGAGGAAGGTTATATTTTCTCTCTGGCACTAATACCTATCTTGAATTCATAACCTGACTATCAGGATATCTTATATACCACACTGATTGACAGAAGTGTAGATAAGTATGGAAGAAAAAAAAAAGTTGTTGCACCTATTACTACTTCATCATATATATGGTTGTAACACAAGCATTGGTAAGAAGAATATTACAAATGTTAATAGTTTCATTCCTAATTATCTATAGATAAATATCTAATTATAACCAAGTATAGTTAATTGTATTTATTACCTCAACCATTGAGCAAAGATTTTATTAGAAACAGTAATTTTTTTTCTTTTCCATGTTTGTCAATCACACCAAAATATTTTTTTTTTTTTTTTTTTTAAGAGAGGGAGCATATTATTAGTAATTATCATAACTTGTGGTATGTAAGTCAGCCTAAGAATTTTAGCTCAAAATTCTGGGTTAGAACTATACCTGGTGAATAGGTCACCCCCCCCCCCGACACACACACAAACAAACATACTCTAGGTTACTGTGACATTCTGGTTAGTGTTTAGTTTGAGCATCAGCTGTTGGAAATGGTGTATGATATAACATTAATATAATACTTAATTTATATTACAGTTTTATTATTTTATATTAATCTATATGTAAATTTGTTAAACTCTTGTTTGGTGAACATACTTAAGTTGGACATGTTTGTAAGAGTCTGCTTGAATTACAACAAGTGATATTATATATCAATTGTTAAGAGTACCGTTTCACTGGTTGACTATTCTATAGTAAAAGTTTGAATTTTAGCCCAGCTGTCTAAGTTGACCCATAGTTTTGTAGAGATTATTTCAGTCTTAAAAGGTTGACCAGTATACCAAAATTTATGGTTTGTAAGATTGTTCACATATGATCCATATGGATTCTTAATTGATAAACTGAGAAGCAATCTTAAGGGAGTTTTATTAGGAAAATTGTATAAAAGAATAAAATAAGAATTGAACAATAGACTGACAGGTTAGTAAATATGTAATTCTGATTAGTAGATGAATAAAAATACTGCCGTTAGTAAATAGTATGTAAGTAATTCAATCAGTAAATAATGTTACTGTCAATATATTCCAGTTAGTAAAATTTATATTAGTATATTTGAAAGTCAGTAAACAATGCATCAGTCGTTCAAGTTTAGTAAATGACAGAATTACTTTCAATATATTCAAGTTAGTAAACAGCAAATATTTAATAAATATGTTTTCAGGCGAGTAAATGGCACATTAGTATATAAAGGTTAGTAAACATGTCATTATATTAAAGTTAGTAAACAGCAAGTTAAAGTCTCTAGTAAAGTAAATGTATGTTTTCTGGTTAGTAAAAGATGTATTAGCATACTTTGGTTGGTAAATGGCATGTTATACTAACATATTGTTGCATAATTGAAAGACTATCAAGTTAGTAAATGGCACATCAATGTTTCAGATTTAGTAAACATGTCTTCAGGTTAGAACACGTCATGTAAGTGTCAATATATTCCACTTAGTAAATGCCAAGTTAATAAACAATGTATTACTATATTCAGGTTAGTAAATGGTATATTAGTAAATTCTGGGTTAATAAATTAAGGTTAGTATATTTAGATAAGTAACTGACATTAATGCTTCCAGTTTAGTAAACATTAGTATCTCCAATTTACAAGACAATGCTTGATCAATGCTTCTGGTTCAGTAAATATACATTTCCATGTTAGTAAATAATTTTTTTTTAAATGTGTTTGTATTATAGGATGAAGACACAATCTGATAGTGGGTTCAAATTATTAATAATGTGTTAGTCTTCAGGATAATAAATGAAATTTTATAATATACTTAATGTTCTGCCATATTACAAAGTTTATGTTACCTTTTATCTTGAATCAAAGACAAAACTGACACCATTTATTTGTGATAATACAATTTTGCATACCCTTGAAGCTATGATTCAAAATAATAAACTGTGCAAACTTTAGAAGATTAAATTCCACAGTCATATCACAAAGTCAGTGGTCCATGAAATTGTCTATGAGGTGTTTGTACACTAATTAACCTAGTGCATAAATCTTAGAGGCAATTACATAGAAAAGTAGTATAGTAGTCCTGGTAATATATGCACAATGCTCATATGATAACAAAGATGTTAGATTAATAAATTCTTACATCTAATTTTTGGACATCTCTTGTATTAGTGTGAGTGAATATATGAGAGAGAGAGAGAGAAAGTCTATATTTTTGGTAGGTCTGACAAGATGATACAAAATAAATGGAACAGTGGATACACTAAAAACACAAACAACATGTTCAGTTCAGAGTATTTCGTCCTTATTTATTAAAAGAACTTTTTTCAATTGAGAGAAATGTTTTTCTTAAGTTTATCAAACAGAGGAAATAGATAAGAGTGTATAAATATGAATATGAAAGATCTAAAGACAAAAGACATAAAAGGGAAAAGTGGGAGGATAGATCTAGGATTAAGTGAGAAATAATATGAAGAGGGAGGTCTTGAGAGGAAGAAATAGAAGGGGGGTAAAAGGGGAATGGTAACACACACACATATATATATATCGTGTTAGTATCTCCAGATTAGAAAACAGTGTTAGTGTCAGTATAATCAGCTTAGTAATTTTAGAATTAGCATCCAGTTTAGTAAATACATTAGTATATTCTGGTTAGTAAACAGCATGTTAGAGTGTCTGGTTTAGCAAACAAGTGTAGTCAGGTTAGTAAAAGACATTTTTGGTATCTCTAACATAGTAAATGTACATTTTCATGTTAGCGTATGTAAGTAAGTATCATGTAATTTTGTAAATGGATTTCTGTCTTTAAGTTAGTAAACATGTTAGTATATTCCAGTTAGTAAACAATGCATTACATTCTGGTTAGTAAATGTTAGTAATATGTAGTTAGTAAATGGTATGGTAGGTTCTGTCTCTGGTTTTGTAAATATTAGTTCAGGTTTGTAAACATTAGTATATTCAGGTTAGTAAATGTTAGTATATCCTGGTTAGTAAAAGGCTTGTGAGTATATTTAGATTAGTAACCAATATATTCAGGGTAGTAAATATGTCATTCAGTTAGTAAACAGCACGTTAGTGACCAGGTTAGTAAAATATGTATTAACATATTCTGGTTAGTAAATGATATGTTAGTATATTTCAATTAAGAAATGTGTTAGGGTCCAAATTTAGTAAACATTATCAATATATTCTAGTTAGTAAATGATATTCTAGGATATTTCAAAAAGGTAAACAATGTGTTAGTATATTCATGTTAGTAAACAATGTGTTAGTATATTCATGTTAGTAAACAATGTATGATATTCTCATTATAATCATTAGTATATAGAATTAGTAAATGGCATGTTCTATTTCTGGTTTAGTAAACAATATGTTAGTATATTATGGTTAGTCAATGTTAGTATTAGTATATCCTTGTTAGTAAAAGACATGTTTGTGCATTCAAATTAGTAAACAATGTATTAGTATAAGTCTTGTTAATTTCTGCAGGTTAGTAAATGTGTTAGTGTATTTGCATCAGTGTCCAAGTTTAGTAAAAATTATCAATTAATTCTAGTTTGTATATTCTAAAAAAAATTGTAAAAAGTGTTAGTATAATATGGTTAGTAAACTTTAGTATATTAAGTTAGTAAATGGCATATTCTGTCTCTGGTTCAGTATGTATTCAGGTTAATAAGTAATTTTTTAGTTCAAATCCAGGACAAGACTGATTGCATTTCACATAGCACTAATACCCTTGGTAAAGGTATGAATTCAATTATTCTCCCTCCAGCTATGGGTAAATAGTAGGGCAGACTAGGTTCTTCAACCTTGGTGAGGCAACTAGTCTAAGAGAAGGAAATCTCTGAATTCAAAACCTGTTAAACTCTGCTTAGAAATTGACCTTGTGTCATATCCTGCCCGAGCAGAGGGGTTGGTAAATATAAATAAGTAATTTTTTAGTATATTACGGTTAGTATTTCAATTAGTAAATAACATGTTAGCATCCAATTTTAGTAAACATTATAATCAATATATTCAAGTTAGTAAATGATAAGTTAGTATATTTAAAAAAAATAAACTGTTTCAGTATATTCACATTAGTAAACTATGCACTATATTCTGGTTTAACTGTTAGTATATGAAATTTAAAAAATGGTAAGTTCTGTTTCTGGTTAAGTAAATATATGTTCAGCTAAGTAAATAACAAGTTTGAATATAATGGTTGGTTAATATTAGAATATCCTGGTTAGTAAAAAGACATGTTAGTATATTTGAATTACTAACCCGAATATACTCATACATTGTTTACTAAATATGTCATTATATTCAAACGAGTGAATAGCATATTAGTGACTATTTTAGTAAATGTATGTATTCAGGTTAGTAAAATATACATTAACATATTCTGATTAGTGCATGGTATGTTAAAATATCAATTAGTAAATGTGTTAGTTTCCAAGTTTAGTAAATAACATTAATATGTTTAAAAAAAATAGTAAACAGTATATTGAAGTTAGTAAAGTTGTCAGTGTATGAAGTGAATAAATGGCATGTTCTGCCTCTGGTTTAGTCTACAACATTAGTATATTATAGTTAGTAAATGTTAGTATATTTCCATTAAAAATATTAAATTGTAAACAAAGTATTATATTCTTATTAGTAAATGACATGTTCGGTGTTTGGTCTTGTATATGTGTGTTGAGGTTAGTCAACAACATGTTAATAAATTATGGTTAGTAAAAGGCATGATAGTATATTTAGATTAGTATATAAAAAAAAAAAAAAAATGCAGGCTCGTTATTTTCAGATTTGTACATCTGTCAGCATATTTGAGTTAATTTCCATCTATATTAAACATTACCAATATATTCCAGTTAGCAAATATGTCCGTTCATATAAAAAAAAAAGAAATGGTGTATTAGTACATTCACATTAGTAAAATTAGTAAATTTCATGTTCTGTTTCTGGTTTAGTGAATATGTGTTCAGGTTAGTAAACATGATGTTAGTATAACCTTGTTAGTAAATATTAGAATATCCTGGTTAATGAAAGGCATATTAGTATTTTGCGATTACTAAATAGAATATGTTATTTGTTTATGTCATTATATGCAAGTTAGTAAATACCAGGTGAGCGACTAGTGAATGTATGTATTCAGGTTAGTAAAATATATATCAACATATTTTTCTTAGTAAATGTTATGTTAATATATCTTAAGGAAATAAATAGTGTGTTAGTATATTCAGGTTAGTAAACAATGTATTATATTCTGGTTTGTAAACTTGTTAGTATAGGAAGTTAGTAAATGACATATTCTGTCTTTGGGTTAATAAACATGTGCTCAGGTTAGTAAACAACATGTTAGTATATTATGGTTAGTAAATGTTAGTATATCTTGGTTAGTAAAAGGCAGATTAGTATATTCATATTATTAAACAATACATTAGTATAAGGCTTCTTAGTTTATACAGATTAGTAAATGAATTAGTATATTTGAGTTAGTAAATATGTATCCCAAATATTAAATATTTGAGTTAGTGCTCATGTTTAGTAAATATTATCAATATACTCCAGTTAGTAAATGATATATTTGTATACTTGGAAAAAAATACCAAACAGTGTATTAGTATATGCAGGTTAGTAAAATTAGTAAATGTCATGTTCTATTTCTAGTTTAGTAAATATGTATTCAGGTTAGTAAACAATATGTTAATATATTATGGTTAGTAAAAGGCATGATAGTATATCTAAATTATTAAATGATCCATTAGTATGAGGCTTCTTAGTTTCTACAGGTTAGTAAATGAATATTTGAGTTAGTAAATATGTATCCCAAAGATTAGTTAATAATGCTAGCATATTCTGATTAGTAAACAACATGTTAATGTTTTCCAGTTAGTGAACAAGTTATTGATCATTATTAGCCTTTTGACTAATATTTTTATATTGACTTTTCAATGCAACTACTCACTGTACTACCATTAATAAATAGGGCAAATCAAAATCAAGAACGAACTCTTTTACCTTGAAATTGGTTTCTTTCTTTAATGGCACATCAGCCTTTGTGGGTAATTAATGCCAAAACTATCCTTGTAGGAAAACAGTAGTGAAACTATTTAACCCATAGCTGGAGGGAGATATAAGGGGTTTCATGTCTTTCCCAAGTGTATTAGTCCGAAAATGAACATAATACCGTGACTGAGATTCAAACTCACTCACTTCAAGGCTACAGTTCAGTACTTTAGCCACTACTCCCATGCAACATGAATTAAGAATAAAGAAGATCAAATCAGACTATATAGACTTATTTTCATGAACTGAACATTCTTCATGGACATATTTGAAGGGGTTTTTTTTTGGTGGGGGAGAGGAATTACAGGCTCTAGAAGGATTAGTAGAGTTTTTTTTATTTTTTTTATTCTTATTAGATAAAACATTGTTGCTCAGAAATAATTTTTATTAGTATTTCTATCATATTAATTTATATTGCTTTTCATCAGACCATAAATTATAATGTATTAATAAATAGTGAGGATTACAAATAAACTTTTGATGAAATTTGAACATATTTTCTTTTAATCATCTTAACTTGGTGTAATGATTATTGTCACAAGAAATGGACATGGCAGTCAGAGTTCAAATCTTGGATGAGGTTGTTGGCATTTGTTATATACTCTACCAATGATCCTAAATGGTTTGGTTTGGTTTCTTTGCTTAATGGCATATCAACCCTTGTAGGTTATTTAATCCCAAAGCAATTCTCCTAGAAGAACAGTAATGGTACTATTTAACTCATAGCTAGGAAGAAAAGGGGGTTCATACTTTTCCCAAGGGTATTTGTCCGAAAACGAACATAATAGTGTGACTGGAGATTGAACTCGCTTACTACGATTCTGCAGTCCATCACTTTAACCATTACACCACAAAGACACCCCCACCATAAATGGGTATGTCCTATTCCTCAATAAATATGTTGGACACTATCATGAGGGGGTGAAAATATACTAAGTAGACACCACTAGCAGTGGTTACCTTCTTCATGCCGCTGGCAAGTATTGTATTTTGTTAATGTTATAAAGATTTCCATTTCATTTCAAATCTCCATTTTGGTTATTTCTCATTCAGTAACCTTTTGTTTGGTTACAACAGCATTTTATGTAGAACTAATACTCTTGGGAAAAGTTTGAATCTAACTATTCTCCATTCATCTATGGGTAAATAGTAAGCCAGACTGGGCTCTTTAACCTTGGTATGATATCTGGTCAAGAAGGAAAACTAAATTCAAACCTGTTAAACTATTTAAGAATTAACCTTGTGTAGCATCCTTATCTGTGGTGGAGGGTTTGGGTAAATACAAAACTTCTAAATTGTTTGATAGGCACCTCAAGGCAAATAAAAAAGATACAAATTTAAGTCTTGCTGAAACCTATTCATTATTTACAATCAACTGTTTAATAATGATCCTAGCATTACAGTTTTAGTAGTTGCAATGAAAAGCAAAAGAAATAGTAAAAAAATAACTCTTTTACTGGAGTGTTTTCAGTAGCCTTTAGTACGAAATTTTTCAGCAGAAAAAAGGAAAAAAAAAAAGAAAAAAGTTACTTGATATCCTTTAAATCACCATAAAATGTCAAATGATAATGTAAATGTTAGGAACTGATATTAATAAAACATTTTTTGAATAAAATCAGATAAATTCCCATTTTGTTGTACATTACCTATGTTATGGTATGTATATCATCTGTATCCGAGTTGTCATCATCATCAAAATCAACCTTGCAAAATCACTAATTTCACTCAAGTCCAAGTCTGAATCTCAATTCCTTCTAGATAATGCTCAGTATTAAGTGACTAATATTGTTTACCTTTACAAGTTTCCATGGCAACAATCTGAATGAAATGTATTGCAAAAATAGTCAAATTTGGTGACAAAATAAGAAACTTGCCAGCAAAATTCCAGTGGATGGAAAACATGGACCAATAAATAGAACACAAGATGAAATTTGATTAAAGTTACACACGGCAGTGAAACCATAAATAGTCGACAATGCTTCCATCGAATATAAAAAATTTTTAATCAGTATTACTATTAATAGTATTATAATTGGATCAGAAACATACAATTTTAAACTTAGTATTTTTGAGGTTAGCAACAAGTGTATCATCTAAGGGCAAATTAAAAACAATTACTAAATTACAAAAAAATCAAATTCTCTGGAATTTGCACTGTAAACCCAACTTACAACTGAATACAAAATTGTCATAGAACATTTATAACTACTAAAACCTCTCTCTAATAAAAGTTGTTACAGTTGCTAACAGGAAATATAATTGCAATACTTAAGAGAATAATGCTGATATTCAGCAGGGTAATGTATATGCATGTTAGGGTGCAGTAAATATTCTGATAAAATTTTCAGTCTTTGACCATTTTGGGATGTAGTAACGCTTACACCGATGGACAAAACTCATTGAGTGAATAAGATTGTTTTAATGACTAAGAAGTACATACAGTACATCAATAGGGAATCTGAGTACTGATGATACACCCCTTATTTTGGAACCTGTGTATGTATTGATTTGTATATGTAATGATTTACAGTAATCCAGCTATATTACCTTTATTGTTGATACATCCCTTATTTTGGAACCTGTGAATGTATTGATGTGTATATGTGAGGATTTACTGTAGAATGAACTTACTCCTTGTTTGACTCAGATGATGAAAGAAACTTCACCTCTTTTTCTCTCTTTGTTCTATATATCTGCATAAATTCTTTTAATCATAATCAAAGTGAATCAAGTTGTATTTTCATTATTCAACCACTAGACAAAAAAAAAAAAAAAAAAAAAAAAAATCACAACCTGCTTCAAATAATCTTTTTCAAATTTATTTTCTATTTGCCAAATGAGAATTTTCTGAAGTCATTTTTTGGTGGCCTGCTGTAGAGAGATATCATATAGCAACTATGTGGATAGTCTGCTTGTTGTTTAAGGTGGCAGTTACTCATATCTGACTGGCACCAGTGGTTCATGTTCAAGGACAGCAGATTTCAATTCATTACCAGGTGTCCCACAATTGTCGCCTTGTGAAAGACTAAACTGAGAAAAGGCTTTATGTTTGGTTTGGTTTGGTAGCATATCATCCATTGTAGGTTATTTATTGCCAAATCCTGTCTCTTATATATATATATGCATGATTTGCAAACATTTTGTAGATAATATTCTTCTGTGCTCTTTTTTGCACACTGTTATATGGTTTCAAATATTGCTATACAACAGTCACAATTTAACATCAGTCATTTGTTTGCAGACTTAGTTTGTTCAATTTGATCCATAGAAAAGACCCAATGTAATGCGACCACTCCAGGTCAGAGTGGACTTCGGAGCAATTGCAATGAAGGGGCACTCCACATTCCCCAAATCTCCAAGGCTGGATCCTCAACTTCCGATGGTTTAATGTCATATCCAGGACACTCATTGAGTGGGGGGGGTCTTACTTCTCAGCAGAGATGCAGTCGGTATATTCCACAATCCCAGTAGGGTGGATAATTTAAAATTAATTGACTGGCCCCAGGGTCCCACCCCTCCGGAAGGCACTATGTGCTTAATAAGACTAAGTTTATTCTTTGGCACCAGTGGCACCCCAAAAGGAGTATGGTGAGGGAATGAAGAATTTTTTGTGACTGCCATGCATGAGTCTTGTCTCAATTCATGTGTGAGCCCCACCCCCACCTATAAAATGACTTGGTGAGAAATCTGATAAATTCCTAAATTACTAGTGTCATCCAAATTTGGAGAACAAGAGCAACCTGATATTTTTTAAATCACATTTACAAACGTATTTGGTCTTATGACACACAAAGCTCAGTTTAAAGCATATCTATACAAACATTTAAACATGACTGTGTACATTTGTCATCAGAAAAACTATTTTTAGAAATGGTAAAATGAAGAACAAAAAAAAAAACTAACCAGAACAAGAGCCAAGAACAGATTACACTAGAGTTATTTAAATGTGAATATTATATCAGAAAAAGAGAGAGATCAACAAGAGCAAATATACTAGAAAAAAATGAATAATAGACAAATAAAACAGTTTAATTTCTATAGATCAGGAAATACCAATGGTTAGTAATTAAATTTGGTTTTTCTATGTCCTCTGACAAGTACACATGTAAAAAGTAATTGTATTAGTTTCAATGGTTGCAGACAATATTAGTAACAAAGTAGCTAATGTAAATGGTTAGTAATTGCTTTTCAGTGATTAGAAAAAAAGATAATACAAATGAGTAGCAATTGTATTGGTTTTCAGTTATATTTAACTGGGGTTACTAAAAAGGTTAGTAATTAATGGTTAATAACTATTGGTATGCAATTATTTGAAACAACATGAGTAATTAATATAAATGGTTAGTAACTGATTTGATTTGTAATGACTTATTAGAGATTTAGTAGAAAGGTTAGAAATAAAGATTGTAATAATATTATTAATATGAATAGTTAGTTTGCAATGATTTTTGAGAGGGTTATTAACAAAATTAAAAATTGCTAGTAACAAGTTTAGTAATAAATATATAAATGGTTAGTAACTACTGGGTTGTAACGATTTATAAGAGGGTTATTAACTAAACGAATTCTTAATATAAATGATATGTAACAAAGTTAGTAATTAATATAAATGATGGTTTACAAGGATTTATGAAAGGGTTAGTGATTAATAAAAATGGTTAGTAACAAGGTAATACAAATAGTAATATAAAAAATAAAAATAAGGTTAGTGACTAATATTAATATAAATGGTTAGTAACAAGATTTGTTGTAAATATAGTTAGTAACAAGATTAGTGGTTAATAAAAATAGTTAGCCACAAAGTTAAAGTTTAATATAAAATAATTAGTAACATGGTTAGTGGTTGATAAAATGGTTTGTAACAAGGTTGCTGATTAATAAAATGGTTAGTAACAATATAAATAGTAATATAAGAAAAACAAGGTTAGTGATAAATATCAATATAAATAGTAGCAAGATTTGTGGTTAATATAGTAACAAGATTAGTGATTAATAAAAATAGTTAACTACAAAGTTAACATTTAATATAAAATGGTTAGTAACATGGTTAGGTATTAATAAAGTGATTAGTAACATGGTTGGTTATTAATAAAGTGGTTAGTAACACAGTTAATTATTAATAAAGTGGTTAGTAACATGGTTAGTTAATAAAAGGGTTAGTAACAAGGTTAGTTAATAAAGTGGTTAGTAACACGGTTAGTTATTAATAAAATATCTAGTAACACAGTTAATAAAATGGTTAGTAACAAGGTTAGTTAATAAAGTGGTTAGTAACACGGTTAGTCTTTCATAAAGTGGTTAGTGACACGGTTAGTGATAAATAAAGTGGTTAGTGACACGGTTAGTGATTAATAGAGTGGTTAGTAACACGATTAGTTATTAATAAAGTGGTTAGTAACACGATTAGTTATTCATAAAGTCATAACTAACACGGTTAGTGATTAATAAAATGGTTTGTAATATGGTTAGTGATTAATAAAATGGTTAGTAATACGGTTAGTGATTAATAAAAGGGTTAGTAATACGGTTAGTGATTAATAAAATGGTTAGTAATATGGTTAGTAATTAGTAATATGGTTAGTGATTAATAAAATGGTTAGTAATATGGTTAGTGATTAATAAAATGGTTAGTAATATGGTTAGTGATTAATAAAATGGTTAGTAATACGGTTAGTGATTAATAAAATGGTTAGTAATACGGTTAGTGATTAATAAAATGGTTAGTAATACGGTTAGTGATTAATAAAATGGTTAGTAATACGGTTAGTGATTAATAAAATAGTTAGTAATACGGTTAGTGATTAATAAAATAATTAGTAATATGGTTAGTGATTAATAAAATGGTTAGTAACATGGTTAGTGATTAATAAAATGGTTAGTAATATGGTTAGTGATTAATAAAATGGTTAGTAATACGGTTAGTGATTGATAAAATGGTTAGAAATACGGTTAGTGATTGATAAAATGGTTAGAAACAATATAAATAGTAATATAAATAAGAAAAACAAGGTTTAATATACATATAAATAGTTAGAAGCAAGATTTGTTGTTAATATAGTAACAAGATTAGTGATTAATAAAAATAGTCAGCTACAAAGTTAAAGTTTAATATAAAAGGTTAATAACAAGGTTAGTAATTAATAAAATGGTTAGTAACACGGTTAGTGATTAATAAAATGGTTAGTAACACGGTAAGTGATTAATAAAATGGTTAGTAACACGGTAAGTGATTAATAAAATGGTTAGTAACACGGTTAGTGATTAATAAAATGGTTAGTAACACGGTTAGTGATTAATAAAATGGTTAGTAACACGGTTAGTGTTTAAAAAAATGGTTAATGACATGGTTTGTCATTAGTGTAAATTGTTAGTGACAAGATTAGTGATTGATAAAATTTGCAATTAATTAGATTAGGGATTGATAAAAAACTACTTATTAATTGGTTAGCAATAATGTTAGTGATAAATAAAATTTATTAGTAACAAGATTACTGATTAATAGAAATGGTTAGTAACAAGGTTAAGACCTGGGTTCAATCCCAGGTCGAGTCATACCAAAGACTCAAAAAATGATACTTGATGCCGCCTTGCTTAACACTCAGCATTATAAGGTAAGGATTAAGGGTAAAGTGGAGCAATCTAGGAAATGGAGTAGTGCCCTCCCCTATACCTCGGTGTTGTAGCTATTGAAAAGGGAACCTTTGGGTCACCCTCAACTAAGGTCAACAACTTTACTCATTACTAATAAGATTAGTGATTGAGGAAAATGGTAACTTGGTTTACAATGATTTATTTGAAGATGAAAAACTATTAGTTTATAATGATGCATGAAAATGTAACTAAATAGGTAATAGATATAAATGGTTAGTAATCAGGTTATTGATAACAATTTAATTTACAATGATGTATAAGAGAGTTAGTAAAAAAAATTAGTGATTAATAAAAAAAAAAAAAAAAGGTTATTAACAAAGTTATCAAATGGTGAGAAACTGATTTGGCTTCTAATAATTCCTGGTCAGTGTAAGCAACAAGGTTAGTAATAATTATAAATGATCAGTCAATAATTTACAATGATTTATGAGAGGGTTAGTCATATGGTTAGAATTAATATAGTTAGAAATTATCTAGTTTATATAGAGGTACGAGAAGATCAATAATCAATATAAATGGCTAGAATTAAGGATAGTAATTAATTTAAATGGTTAGTAACTAATCTGGTTGGCAAGAATTTAAGATTTATGTTTAGTCATTTATGAATGATTAGTCAATTTATTAATTTACAATGATTTATGAGAAGGTTAGCAATTAATATGAGTAAAGTAAGTAAAGTTGTCTCCCTTTAGTCGAAGGAGACCAGAAGGCTCCCTTTTCAATAGCTACTACACCGAGATGTCTGGGAGGGCCCTACTCCTTTCCCTGGATTGCTCCACTTTACCCTTGATATGTACCTTATATTGCTGAGTGTTAAGCAAGGAGGTATCAAGTACCATTTTTAAAGTCTTTGGTATGACTCGACCTGGGATTGAACCCAGGTCTCCCAGACCATTGGCAAACACTCTACCCACTAGCCATGAAGAGAAGCTTAATAATTAATAAAATGGTTACTAGCTGATTTTATTTGCAATGATTCATGAACGGTTTAGTAACAAGATTAGTAATTAATATACATAGTTAGCAACTGAATTGATTTTTAATCAATTAGTGGGTTAATTATAGATGGCAAGTAACTATGGTTTACAATAATATAAGAACATTAGTAACAAGATAAGTAAATTAAAAAAATAGAAAAAAAGATTAGTTAATAATACTAATGGTTAGTAACTGATTTAGTTGGCAATGATTCATGAACAGTGTAAGTAACAGAGTTGTTATTAAATATAAAAGTCTAGTAACTGAATTTATTTTCTGAAATATAAGGGGGTTTTGTAATAAGTTTAGTAGTTATTCTAGTCAGTAATTTTATTGGTTTACAACAGTAAATGAAAGGATTAGTAATAAGGAGGTGCCTGTGGTGTAATGGTTATCATCATAGGAAATGGACACGGTGACAAGAGTTCAAATCCTGGACGAGATTGACCACATTTCACATAACACTAATACCCTTGGGAAAGGTATGAATCTAATTATTCTCCCTCCAGCTATGGGCAAATAGTAGGGCAGACTAGGTTCTTCAGCCTTGGTGAAGCAACTAGTCTAGGAGAAGGAAAACTGACTTCAAACCTGTTAAACTCCGCTTAAAAATTGACCTTGTGTCATATCCTGCCTGAGCAGAGGGAGTCGGTAATTATGAATAAGGTTAGTGATTAATATAAAAGGTTAATGATGTCATTGGTTTACAATGATGTATGAGAGGGTTAGTAATGAGGTTAATAATTAAGAAATGGTGAGAAACTTCAGTTTGGTTTGGTTTCTTTGTTTAATGGCATATCAACTTTTGTAGGTTATTTAATGCCAATGCTATTCTCCTAGAAGAACAGTAGTGGTACTATTTAACCCATAGCTAGGAGGATAAGGGGATTCATACCTTTCCCAAGGGTATTTGAGAAACTTCAGTGATTTACAAACTTGTATGAGAGTGTAAGTAATTAATATTAATGATTAGTAATTTCATTGTTTTACAATGATGTATGTGAAGGTTAGTAAGGAGATTAGTAACTTCATTGGTTCACAATGATTTATGAGAGCATTAGTAATGAGGTTAATAATTAATATAAATGATTATCTACATTGGTTTACAATGATGTATGTAAGGGTAACTAATAATCTTAGTAATTAAAACAAATGATTTGTAATTTCACTAGTCTACAACGATGCATGAAAGGGTTAGTGATAAGGTTAGTAATTAATATAAATGATTAGTAACTTCATTGGTTTACAATGATGTATGTGAGGGTTATTAATATTAGTAATTAATATAATTGATTAATAATTTCATTGGTTTACAATGATGTTTAAGAAGGTTAGTAATTATTACAAATAATTAGTAACTTTATTGGTTTTCAATGATGTATTAGAGGGTCAGTAATTTTTCAATTAGAATTAAATCTTTCCATGATAAAATTACCCAACGGATTACAATAATAGGGTTAGTAATGTTAGTAATTAATATAAATAATTAGTAATTTCATTGGTTTACAATGATTTATGAAAGGGTTAGTAATAAGGTAAGTAACTTTATTAGCTTACAATATATGAGAGGGTTACTAATAAGGTTGTAATTGATATAAATGGTCTGTAACTTTATTGGTCTACAATGATCTATGAGTGGGTTAGTAAGAAGGTTAGTAATTAATATAAAGGATTAGTAAACAATATAAACTTTTAGTAACTTTATTGGTTTACAATGATGTATGAAAGGGTTAAAATGAGGTTAGTAATTGATATAAATGATTAGTAACTTCATTGATTTATGAGGATGTTTGTGGGTGTTAGTAAGTTTAGTAATTAATATGATTAGTAAATATAGATTTTTAGTAACTTCATTGGTTTACAATAAGAGGGTTAGTAATGTGGTTAGTAATTGATATAAATTAGTAACTTCATTGGTTTACAATGATGCATGAAAGGGTTAGTAATGTTAGTAATTAATATGATTAGTAACTTCATTGATTTACAATGATGTATATGAGGGTTAGTACTGTTAGTAATTAATATAAATGATTAGTCATTTCATTGGTTTACAATGATTTATGAAAGGGTTAGTAATGAGGTTAGTAAGTTTATTGGCTTACAATGTATGAGAGGGTTACTAATAAGGTTGTAATTGATATAAATGGTCTGTAACTTTATTGGTCTACAATGATCTATGAGTGGGTTAGTAAGAAGGTTAGTAATTAATATAAAGGATTAGTAAACGATATAAATTTTTAATAACTTCATTGCTTTATGGTGTTGTATGAAAGGGTTAAAAATGAGGTTAGTAATTGATATAAATGATTTGTAACTTCATTGATTTACAAGGATGTTTGTGAGGATAAGTAATTAATATGATTAGTAAATATGGATTTTTAGTACCTTCATTGGTTTACAATGATGCATAAGAGGGTTAGTAATGTGGTTAGTAATTGATATAAATAAGTAATTTCATTGATTTACAATGATGTATGAAAGGGTTAGTAATGTTAGTAATTAATATGATTAGTAACTTCATTGATTTACAATGATGTATATGAGGGTTAGTACTGTTAGTAATTAATATAAATGATTAGTCATTTCATTGATTTACAATGATTTATGAAAGGGTTAGTAATGAGGTTAGTAAGTTTATTGGCTTACAATGTATGAGGTTAGTAATAAGGTTGTAATTAATATAAATGGACAGTAACTTTATGGGTCTACAATGATCTATGAGTGGGTTAGTAAGGTTAGTAAACAATATAAATTTTTAGTAACTTCATTGGTTTACAATGTTGTATGAAAGGGTTAAAAATGAGGTTAGTAATTGATATAAATGATTAGTAACTTCGTTGATTTACAAGGATGTTTGTGGGTGTTAGTGAGAAAGTTAGTAATTAATATGATTAGTAAATATGGATTTTTAGTAACTTCATTGGTTTACAATGATGTATAAGAGGGTTAGTACTATTAGTAATTAATATAAATTATTAGTAATTTCATTGGTTTACAACGATTTACGAAAGGGTTAGTAATAAATTTAGTCATTTCATTGGTTTACAATGATGTATGAGTGGGTTAGTAAGAAGGTTAGTAATTAATATAAAGGATTAGTAAACAATATAAATTTTTAGTAACTTTATTGGTTTACAATGTTGTATGAAAGGGTTAAAAATGAGGTTAGTAAGTTTTTTTGCTTACAATGTATGAGGTTAGTAATAAGGTTGGTAATTAATATAAATGGTCAGTAACTTTATTGGTCTACAATGATGTATGAAAGGGTTAGTAATAAAGTTAGTAACTTCATTGGTTTACAATGATGTATATGAGGGTTAGTACTGTTAGTAATTAATATAAATGATTAGTCATTTCATTGGTTTACAATGATTTATGAAAGAGTTAGTAATAAGATTAGTAACTTTATCAGCTTACAATGTATTAGAGGGTTAGTAATAAGGTGGTAATTAATATAAATGGTCAGTAAATTTATTGGTCTACAATGATGTATGAGTGGGTTAGTAGTTAATATAAACTGTTAGTAACTTTATTTGTTTATGATGATGTATGAGAGGGTTAGTAATAAGGTTAGTAATCAATATAAATAATTAGTATTTTCATTGGTTTACAATGATGTATTAGAGTGTTAGTAATTAATATAAATGATTAGTAACTTCATTGATTTACAATTATGTATGTGAGCGTTAGTAATGAGGTTAGGTTTGGTTTCTTTGTTTAATGGCATATCAACCTTTGTAGGTAATTTAATGCCAAAGCTATTCTCCTAGAAGAACAGTAGTGGTGCTATTTAACCCATAGCTGGGAGGATAAGGGGGTTTATACCTTTCCCAAGGGTATTTATCCGAAAGTGAACATAACAGTGCGACTGGAGAGCGAACTCGCGTACTACGATTCCGTAGTCCATCGCTTTCACCATTACACCACGAGGACACCCCCATAATGAGGTTAGTAACTTCATTGGTTTACTATGATGAGTAAGAAGGTTAGTAATTCATACAAATGTTTTGTAACTTTATTGGTTTCCAATGACGTATTAGGAAGTAATTTTTTAATTAGAATTAAATCTTTTCATAAAATTACTCCAACTGATTAGTATAACAGCTCAGTGTGTCAATCTGAATTTATTAAAATATAAAATAAAACTTAGTTTAAAAAAGGAAAGATCCTTTTGTATTAAAACCTTTGCTATATCTATTGCAATTTCTCTAATATGATAATGCTTTTTTGAGGTATTTTAATCAATTTTAAAATCCGTATTTACTGTAATGAAGTGTTTGATATGAGGAGAATCTAGAACACTTATTTTTTTATTATAATACACACATACAGAGGATTGAGGAGGTGCCCGTGGTGTAATGGTTATTGTCGCAGGATATGGACACGGCGACATGAGTTCAAATCCTGGACCTGACTGATTGCATTTCACATAGCACTAATACCCTTGGGAAAGGTATGAATCCAATTATTCTTCCTCCAGCTAGGGGTAAATAGTAGGGCAGACTAGGTTCTTCAGCCTTGGTGAGGCAACTAGTCTAGGAGAAGGAAAACTCTGAATTCAAACCTGTTAAACTCCGCTTAAAAAAAATTGACCTAGTCATATCCTGCCTAAGCAGAGGGGTTGGTAAATATGATACACACACACACACACACACACACACACACACACATATCCTCAGCAACTTAAGTTTTTGACATTTGCACTTCTAAATGTTGATAAAACAAAGTTTGTGTTTTTTTTTTTTTTTACTTACCATGATTATAATTGTAACAACCTTTAACAGTGTATGTTGCCAGTGAGGATAGAACCCTCAACTCTGCCAGTCAGTCAATGTATCTAATGTACAGTAAATGTGAGAACTTGTTTTTTTTAATAGTTCCTTTATCTTGAAAATCATATTCCATAAACAAAACAGACAATCTGATAATCACTCATAAAAGCATTGAAAAATGAATTCTAACCAATAACTTAAAAGTTTTCTTTCTGTTTTTTTTTTTTAAGAAATAACTTCTCAGTAATTAATATCATTTAGTCCTCAGTATACACAAAATTTTTTGTGGTCAAAAGGTGATTAATTAATAAGCATCAACTCCATTTTTCATTCTTTTTCTACAGTTATTCTTTTAATAATGAATTCTTCCTTTCAAACTCGCATGTTGGTAAATGTACAAGGATGGATCAATAAGATTGTAGCCCAACATTTATTAGTTGAAGTTTTATCTAAAATTTTCCCCTTTTATAAATTTTCCATCTCTGATTAATGGATAAATATTAAGAGGTATTGACAAGTAAAAATATCATGTTGAAAAGTAAACATTTTTTGTATAAAATAAAATAAAGGACTTCATTTAATGCAATATTGAATAATCTTCAAAAATCTATTCTGTTGTCATTTTTGTCGATGGCATTGGAGAGCCTATTATTAAATAACTTTGTTGGGTACCTGTTGCCACTCTTGCTGGGTAGATGCAAAAAGAATGTATCTTACTGGCATCTGTTACACAAGGCAATTTACCAGTAAAGAAGGTGCAGCACTATACAGCATTTGTAATAAAAGTAAGATGCACTGAAAGATCCCTCACCTTGATCAAAGGAGGTGTAAACGGGATGTTGATCAAGAAATTGATGGGTGGGTGGGGGTAATGATGTTTACTATTCACAGCAAACATCCAAACTAATATCCTTCAAAATCATTTATGTTAAGATAACTTACACAATGTAAAAAAAAAAAAAAAAAAAAAAAATTTTTAAATGCAATATTCTGAAGGAAGATGCTAATTTTGACCTGTACAGAGCTTGAGCATTGTTGATGCATCCCTTATTTTAGAACCTAAGCATTTGTATATGTGATCAATTAATTAGATCTAACTCTAGTACTCGTACATTTAATCTTAAGTAAATTGAAACAATGTGTGTTCTGAAAGTATTCAGACTTAAACCATATTTACGAAGAGAGAAATGAACAATGAATGAAACATTAATTTTCAGGAGGTGGTAGAATTCCTATGGTGTAATGGCTAAAGTGCTGACTGTGACCTCAAAGTAAATGAATTCAAACTCCAGTCATGCTATTACATTTACTTTTGGAGATAATGCCCTTGGGGAAAAGTAGGAAACCCCTTATCCCCTCAGCCAGAGGTTAAATATTACCACTGTTCTTCTACAAGGATGGTTTTGGCATAAATAACCCATGAAGATTGATGTGCCATTAACCAAACTAACCAAGCCATTAATGTTCTTCAAAATACTCTCTTTAGCGGTCAATATGCTTAATCCAGCAAGTTTTCTATTGGTCAAAGCACCTCTGAAACTTTTTAATAATAATGTGAAGCTGTGATGTATTTCTTTTAAATGTCCACCATACTATCAAATCTTATCTCCCCCCCGCCACCAGATGAAGTTTCAGTTTAGAAAACAAGAAAGTCACCTGGTGAGTATGGGGTGTATTGCACTTGCATAATTTTGTATTTCACAAAAAAAAAAAAAAAAAAAAAGTTCCTATTCAGAAAATATCTAGGTTTTTTTGTTTTTTTTTTCCTTTTTTTTAACAGTTTACTTTTTTTTTTAAATTGGTACTCACTTGACTAGATTACATTTATATATCTAAAACTCGTCACTTGATTATATAAGTAGCTCAGCTCTGCACATGTCGTCATTTAAATTAAAAAATATATTAAAAAAAAAAACAAAGAACTAGATCTTCAATCTTCATATTTTTTGATCATAAATCATTCAGAATGTTGCTATTTTATTTTCAATCCTTATGTATAAACAAGAGAAAAATAAATGTTTTGAAATGAATAGGTCTGCAAATTAATCTGAATTTGATATTTTAGGTTTTTATTATTTCATATACTTTAACTATACACATGTTTCGGACTGTCTTCTTTAGGAAATTATATATGCAAAATTTTCTCTTTAAAACATGTTCGATTGAATAGGACAGATACTTTGTGTCAGTCTAATCTGTTTGATATTTTTAAGTCTTTCATATATAAATAAATTAATGGACCAGAAATTTAGTATCTTTGAAAAAGACAAGAAAGAAAGGAGTTGAAAAGTATATTGATCTAAAGTAATGGAAAGAAGAGTAATAAGAACTGAAGTAAACACTTTTATATGAATCTGTCAGGGCTAAAAGGACTGAATATAATAAACACTTGGTTAGTAATGATATAATAATTCTAACATCTCTATCATCTTTCTTATCCCTGAAATACATAAATTTAGAATGTTTTTTTGCAAGAAGAAAACAAAAACCTCTCATGCCAAATAAGAACAAAATAAAGAGAAAGGAAAGAAGATGGGAAAAGAAATACACAAAAATAAATAAAACAAAGCAGAAAAAGAAGCAGAAGAAACCCAAAAAAAAGGACAGGATAATTTCAAGCAAACATAGCTTTTTGTTAGTGCATGTCAGTTTCTTATCTATAGGGAATTTCCTGTCGAGGAGGGAACCCATTTGTGGACCTTGGAGTCTGGGAGTCTGCACCTTTCATTGCATCATGGAACAAAACTTTGTCTGATCAAGAAGAGAGAAAAAAAAAGAAAAAAAAAAGAAAAAAAAAAGGCATTGTAGCTTAATAAAAAAAAAAAAAAAAAAAAAAAAAAAAAAAAAAAACTATCAGTGACTACCTACCAATGTTTTAAAGGCATCAAATAATGCATCTGGACCATTGAGGCATGTCTGTCTTATATTTGATCTATGTCTGATCAAAAACAAACATGGAGTTTGAATAAGATTAAAATATGAGTATTCAAAAATACTATTTGAAAAAAATATTCATCAAGATGACAATTTGTCAGAAACTGTTGTATAAAAAAAAAATCACTCACTAGAAAGAAAAAAAAATGTTCCTGATTATTTATCAAGTAAATTTTCAAAATCACAAGTTAATCACTGAATCTGTCCACCATTTTTTATTGCCTACTCACCAAGATAAAGGGAAAAAAATTAGACCCCTAATCTCATTTACAAGTAAGCTAAATTTTTTCTTTATCATTAATTTTGACTAGTATTTTCTTTCATCTTTTAATTACTCATTTTTTTTGTTTTGCTTTTTTTAAAATTCATAATTCAGGGTCATTTTTAATGTTAATGATAAAAAGCAACAAGAATTACAAGATAACAGAAAACATTAGTCAAACTTAATAATGATCTTCAATACTTCATTAAAAAAAAAAAAAAAAAAAATAATTTCCCCTTTTCACTTTTTGTCAATATAACTGCTTCTTAAAAATAGCAGACTGTCTCAGTGATTGACTTTCATAATAAAAAAATTCAATAAGTTGTTTTTTGATAAATAATCATGACAGTTCCTGGCACACAGATTTGTTTTGTTTATTGATCATATTTCAAACAGAAATTGTCTATTTTTAAACCAATAGAATAAACAAATCTATCTGATCCTTATTTTGAAAATCCTGTAAGAATATCCAGAAAATTAATATTCTATTACCATCATTTTCTACTAGTTAATAATAAATTAATGAAAACACACAAAATAATAAATTTAAATATAAAAATAGTAATAATATACACTATGTTTTCATCTGATGTAAATTAAATATTAATGGGATTAACTTTGGAAGAAAAAAAAAGGGAAGATTTTTTTTCAAGTTGTAAAGGAACAAGAATATCTTGTCTTATCAGTTCAACTTAGGTGGTTTTATCAACATGGAGTTGTCTCTTAAACACCATCTAGTTCTTAATTTTTATAGGATTTTTTTGTTTTATAACCTTTATAGAATACATGTAAATATTTGTGAGTTGTCTTTGTCAGCAAAGGTCAATAATGGTGGTGAAAGCTTTCTTTTTTGCCACAACAGGGTAGATAATTATCTATACATAGCCTTCAAGGCTGGGATTAGAATATGGTATATATATATTCCTCCTCCTCCTCACCATTTATTTGTTTTTAGCACTGGACAACATGACAAAATAAAGGCTAGCCTACTCCTGAGGATTACAACCTTGTTACAGCACCTCCTGTTTCCCCTAAGAGAAAGATTGGAGTAGTCCAAGTCCTGCATAATATGGCTATGTGGAGCAGATAATTTGTCTTACCCATGCAAGTGACCCTTTTGTTAAACTGACCATGGATCAAATGCAATGAAATCCTAACAGGATAGTTTCAGGGGCTTATCCAAGTAATCACTCACCCTTTCTTTATCCATTGTGGTAGCACTCTCATTCATTTAGCAATATATTTTATTAATTGAATAAAGATATCAAAGGGCTTTTTCCTCTAGAGAAATCATTTTGAAGTTAAAAACAGCCTGATTTGAAACTGATTTCATTATCTAATGTAATAATTTCATTTTACTTATTTATATAAAAGATAAAGTTGGTGACCTTAGTTGAGGGTGACCCAAAGGCTCCCTTTTCAATAGCTACTACACCAAGGTGTAGGAGAGGGTGCTACTCCTTTCCCTGAATTGCTCCACTTTACTCTTGATCCCTACCTAATAATGCTGAGTGTTAAGCAAGGTGGCATTAAATACCATCTTTTTAGTCTTTGGTATGACTCGACCTGGGATTAAACCCCAGTCTCTCAGACCATTGGCAAACACTCTACTGATTAAGCCAAAATGGTTAGAGTGTTTTCCAATGGCCTGGGAGATCTGGGTTCAATCCCAGGTCAAGTCATATCAAAGACTCAACAAATGGTATTTGATGCCTCCTTGCTTAACACTCAGCATTATAAGGTAAGGATCAAGGGTAAAGTGGAGCAATCTAAGGAATGGAGTTGCACACTCCCCTACACCTTGGTGTAGTAGCTATCAAAAAGGAAGCCTTCTGGTCACCCTCGAATATAGCCACCAACTTTACTTTTATATAAATATGAGAAAAAAACAAAACTTGAATCACAGATCCAATGAAGCAAATATAAAAAATTCTTTCTATTTATTTCATTGTTCTCAACAATGTCTATATTCCAATTAAAAAAAAAAAAGATGGTAACCGTTACTATAAAAAAATAACAAAAAAGAGATATAGTTGGTTTAGTTGAGTTTCTTTATAACATATCAATCTTCATTGGTTATTTATTACCAAAGCAATCCTTACAGAAGAACAGTCGTGGTATCATTTAACGACTCAACTAGGAGAAAAAGTAGGTTCATACCTTTACCAAAGATTAGTCGGGAAGTGTACCTAATAGTGTGACTGGAGCTTGAACTCACTATCTACAATGTCATAGTCCAGCATGTTAGCCACTACACCATGGGGACTTCCTCCAAAAGAGATTTAATGATTATACAGTGTAACCCGGGTATATTTTTGTCAGGACCGGATAAGAAGTATCTTATATCCGGGTTTCTCTTATATCAGGGGTTGGTCTATTTTGTTTAGGTAACACAGGCTCTAATTTGGGACAAGAGAAAATCTCTTATATCCGGGTTACACTGTATTTTTATATTATCTTATCAAGTTGATATTGTTCAGTGTAAATTTCAGTTGGGGAGAGAAATATTTTTAAGAGAGTGATACTTAAGCATTTGATTTAAACATTTGGGGTTTTTTCCAAATTGTTAGTCCTAACAAAGCAACAAATATTATGTCCAGGTTGTTAGTCCTAACTAAACAATAAATGCTATGTAATTGTTTTACATCTCCATTTGGAAGAACTACCTATAAACCTAATTAACGATTTTTAATTAAATGAAAATAATTGCTATGGTAAGACTTAATTTTTTTCCATCTAAATTTTTGAAATCTAAATGCTGTATATTCATATCTGGCAGCAAGATGGGTTCCCACTGATGTTTCTTGATAATAACCCAACTTCATGAAGAGTAAAAACACACACACACACATTTTATATATATATATAACACATACAATAAATCTAGTAGGTTTATATCAAACTTGGCCAAGTAAGTAGAGGGTTCACCAATGGCCAATGATTCCAGTTCTGTATGTTCCCATAATACAGCAAAGGAGGAGTCTCTGTGGCATGGTAGGTGGGCATGGCATAGTGATCGTGGTTTAAGCGCTGGACTGTGACATTGTAATAAGGGAGTTCAAACTCCATTTGTGCTATTACATTCACTTTCAGACTAATACTCTTGGGAAAGATATGAACTCCTTATATCCCTCTAGCTATGAGTTAATAAGTACCCCTCCTGTCCTTCTATAAGGATGTTTTTGGTATTAAATAATCCATGAACTTTGATATGCCATTAAACAAAGAAACCAAACACTATGAAACATACATTATATATATATATATATATATATATATATATATATATATATATATATATACACACACACACACACACACACGCCGTAGGAAAACTTTTGTTAAAGAATTGCAACACTATAGCGATAAGAGAATAAAACAATTTAAAATCTAATTCCTAACTTGATAGTGTGAAATCTACATTCAGTCCAATAACCATAATTTCTCAACTTTTAAATGCTAATTATAGAGTATTTCTATTTTTTTTTTTTAATATAAATTCTATAAATGATTAGACATTGGGCATGTAAAAACATTATATATATATATATATATATATATATATATTTTAAATTAAATCACGAGTCGGAATTCTCCTACGAAAAGTTTCACCTCAACGGATCATCAGGGAGTTTAGTACAGACTTTTTTTTTTCCTGGTAACCATGAATGCTGGTAGAAAGTAGGTTAGTATATATATATATATGATCTGTGAACAAGTATAAATAAAATAAGGGATATTTAAAATGGAAGTCTGGAAGAGTTAATGAACTATTTGAATTCCACATATCTTATAAATTTATCATACTATTATACATGGCAATAACAACTATTGAAAAAAAGATCTAAAATACTTTGAAAATTAAGAAAGTGTTTTTTCAATGGTCAGAAATTAATTTATTGCTGATAGAGTAAGGCTAATATATGTATTATGTAAATAATGCATTGAACATCAGGAAGAAAACGATTGCCCATTGTCAGGAATTCATTTAATTCTTACTGACAGAATCTCTCCATTAAAAGCATAATAATCAATATATAACAATATAACCTGGTTTTAAAAAGATCTATAAATAGAAATGGGAAATAAGTTTAAGAGAAACTACAGAAAAAAAAAAGATAGTAATGAAATTTATTTTAAAGAAATAAACCCTGAATCGACGGAGATCAACCAATTGTCTTTTTGTTTATCTTGAATCATCAGAATTTAAAATTCTAGCTTTATTAGATAGGTTAGTTTCTTTGAAGCCCATGACCAAATAAGGAAAGAAGATTGCGTTGCATCAATCTTACAAGTTTGGAGAGTCTAAATGCTTTGAAAGCTTTTAACTTAAGTTAAGGTATTAACGAATAAAAGAAGAAAGACATTATTAGTTAATGAAGCTCTAAAATGTATTCAAATTTTATTTGTTATTTTTTTTAAAAAGTGTAATTAAAGTTCTTTCATTTTGCCATTTGCTTTAATCTTTTAAAAGATATACAACTTCGGTCCCATAATAATTGTTACATTTAGTGGATGGAATTTATAAGCAACTGTAATATCTATATTGGATTGGGGGGTAGTAGTCTCAAACCTAATAAATTAATGAAAATTTTAATAAAAGGAAAAAAAAATCCATTTTCTGAACTGACCTCAAAAGCACAATTACCTATACTGATTACATTATCTCGCTATTAAGGAATATGACGTTATTATTTGTGATAATAATGACTACGGACAAACTAAAAAAATTTTTTGAATATCGACTTATGAATTACCTTTCACAAAAAAAGGACAGTTTTGCTTTTTCTTTTCATAAGTTATATTCTTTTAAAATTTCATTACTTTTGTTGTTCCTCCAGGTACATTAAACAATGTAGCAAGCAAAATAAATACGTCGTTAGTATTATAATTCAAACAAAAACTAGGTGATAGTGATAAGTTTTCTGTGTGTATTATTCATTTTAAAACAATCAGCATTGGTTTGTTTTTTTGTTTGTTTTTTGTTGATGATTTTAATATTGATGAGAAAAGGACATCTGCTTTATTATTGTCTTTCTCTAAAGGGTGGGGGCAAAAGTAGATTTTTTTTAATCTCCAGAAACATATTAGAAAAGGTGGGTCTCAAAAAAATTTATCACATTAACGGACGGTTTCTAATTTTATTTTTATTTTTCATGTATTTTTTACATAATAAAGTGGAGAAAATTTTTCGTTTTTAGACTTTTCCACAAGATATTTAATTTTAAAAAAATTTGAGAATCGAATAAAGGTATTAGCAAGTATTGATTTAATCAGTACTATATTTACATTTTTCTTTGATTTTTTTTTTTTTTTGTTCTATCGTCAAGAAAAATTTTGAAGAAAAAAAACAAAAACAACTCAAATAAAAAAACAACCTAAGATTTTGTTTTTAAAATAATTTATAAAATAAATTCATTAAAATTAATGATTTTGCCGCATAACTGATTTTTAAGTCAACTTAAACTTTCGAACATTTGCCACTTTCTGAAGTTTCCAACTTTTTTTTAAAAGGGAAAAAAAACAAAGACTGAGTAATCGATTTTGCAAATAATTATCGGACGAAGCAAATACATTTTCTTTTTTTAAATAGACTAATTGTAAATTCTGATTTTTAAAAAAATTCGTGAAAGCAGACCGAGAAGTCAAGAAGAGTCTTGTCCGGATGAGAACAGACTCATCTTCCAATGAATGGTGTTGCCTTGGAGACAGAATATACGTAAGAACACAAAAGGTGTTGTTTTTTTTTATGAATAAAGTTATGAAGAGTTTGTTCCAAGATTTAAATAAATTGAAAAAAAAAAAAAAGACTACTGTAAACTAGTTTAAAATATAAAGAATTTTGTGTATTTATATAGTACATTTAGATCTTTTTAATTCATGTAATTTAAGATTCTAAGATTCATGTAATTTAAGATTCTCGTATTTGTAAAAATAAAATTACAAAATGTACATAAATTTTGAAGCAGGAATAAGATTTTAATAACGAAATTATTTTACAATCAAAATTATTTTATTTATGTGAAAAAAAAAAAAAAAAAAAGTCAAATGGACAATAAAAATTTAAAAAAAAAAAAAAAAAAAAAAAAAAGATTAACTAATACGAAATCAAATTAAATCTAAAAACAATAAAACAATTAATCTAAAACATCTGGCTGCTTTAAAACAGTAAATTAAAAAAAAAAAAAAAAAAAAGTATTTGCAAAACAATAAAATACCCACTATGCATACAGGGGTGGGGTTTTTTCAATTTTTTTTTTTTTTTTTTAAATTATCAAAAACAATTTATTAGGTATTTATTATTATTATAAAAAGATTTACTATCATTAAATCTAACAAGAAAAAAATTTCTCCGTATTATTCCGAACCAAAACCATAAAAATACATTTTCCGATTAAATTACGGTAGTTCAATTAAACCAAATCTTAAATGTTAGAAATCATTTAAAAGACGAACACAAAATATCACAGAGAAAGATAAAAATAAATTCAAAGTAATAAAAATAAAAACAAAGACTTTTTAGTGGGTGGGTAAAAATGTTAGTAAGGTTTTTCTTTGACTATCGGTTTTATTAGTAAAAAATGTGAATCTCAAAAAAAAAAAAAAAATCGGACACTCACTTTCCATTTGTGTCAATGCACTCGACTGTCTTAGAAGAAAGCATCGTAGCTGTGTCAAAACTTCTGTTACATAAAGCTGAGGGTTCGTAACGAGGTGGAAGTGGAGGTGCGATTACAGTGAAACCGCCCTCCATGGTCACCAGGGGTTTAAGAGAGAACGAGGGGTCAAAAGATGAGCGACAAAATCCCTTTTGCTTCTTTAAAGTAAACACAGGAGAAAGGTTAGAAGAAAAATAAATGTTTAAAGATTAAAAAAAAAAAATGTCCTGGTCACAGCAGCTGAATTTGTTGGCCACTTTGGCAGTGATGAAGCTGTACAGGGTGAAAAAAAAAACGCACAGTGATCAGTCGAAGCTTTTTAAAAAACACACACAGCAGCCTGGCGAATGACAAGGAAGCAACCACGGAGTTAATTTATATAGTAGCCGGCTTGAGGCGGTAACAAAGGAAATACTCGACAGCAGCAGGTAGCCTGATGCATGTCTCCCATCCCCGACTCAAGTTAGGGAGATGGCATGAGGCAAAAGAGAGAAAAAAAGGAGAATAAGAGAGATTGGATCAGAGTCTCACCCAGAGCTAGGATTGAGATGACAAAGGAAAAGTGGGAGGTGACAAAGTATTTTCCTTCATTTCCCCCCTCCCTGTCTTTTCTATGTATCCATATTTTTTTTATTTTTTTTTTTTACTGTTCTTGATCTTTCCTTTCTCCCACACGACAGCTGGTCTTTTGCCACAGTTATTAAAAAGATGTTGTCTACCTGTTACAAACAATGGTTTTGTTGCAACGTTAAGGAAAAGGAAAACAACGAGACTCTTTCTCTCCCTCAAAAACAATAAAATTAAACATTCACAGATGTTATCCTTTAAATGCAAGCAGTTCTTTACGTACAATTAGTATAACTAAGCTTAGCTTAAGGCTACAGGAAGTGTGAAGCACGCGACGAGATCGAACCTCGTCATACTCTCCGAAAATCGCTTGTTAACAAAGCTATCCTCTCCTCGGTGAGATATCTGGCACCAAACTTTAAAAACAAAAGTTATCTACAACTGAAGCTGGTAAAAGTCTGTGAATTCTAGTTAAAGTAAAATAAAACAAAAAAAAACAAAAAAATGGTTTTAAGAAACTCTAGTCATGAAAGGTTTGAACACAGGTGATGAATATTATTAATATCTTAGATTATATTTTGATAGATTCAAAATATAATCTAAGATATTAATAAGCTTATGTAGTTTTATTATTGTTTATCTATTTAACAAACTTTTTCTTAGCCCGTCCATTACTAGAATTTATACATAATCCAGCAAAGAAAAAAAAAAGCACATCATAGAGATTTTTTTATTAAAGCAATACACTTAAAATCCTCTAAGAAAATAAAACAATTTTCAGTCCATTTAAACAAAGGAACCAAACTTTCCAAATTAAAAACGTCAATATCCGTTATAGACCTTTGTTATAACGGGAACCCAACCGGTTCGCAGGTCGTCTAGTTTTAAAATAGTTCTCTTAACTACACCAATTATAACTATTGATCATGTCATTGCTACCGGTAATTACAATATAAAAAGCCAAGATGAAAAAAAAAAGAATTTAAAAATAAGGAATCCTCATCAAAATGTTTGCTTTGAACAAGGAATTACTTTCGAAGAAAGGTGCTAGGGATTAAATACTGTTAATTTCATCGGAATATCGTTAAAAAAAAAAAGTTAAGATTTTCTAGATAGAAACAAATATAAAATTGGCATGGATGTTATCAGTTTATTATATAAGTTGCTCAGCTTTACATACGTCTTCATTTAATTCTTAAATTATAAAAAAAAAGTAATTGAATGAAAGATTGTTGATCATAACTCAAATTTAAAAAGAAATCGAAGATAAATATGATCGGATCGGAAAATTCAACCCACTAAACGAAATGAGACTGAAACTAGATCGATCTCAAGTAACAGGTGTGGAGAACTTATTGATATGCACGAATATAAACCTAGTTTTTATCAACTGGCGTTCAAAAGTGTTGCCAGAAAAACGAAATTAGGATCAGTCTTTTTTTTTTTTTTTTTTTTTAAATTACATTAAATGCATTTTTTCAAATACTCACTTGAATCACTTTTTCTTGTGTAATTTCAGTATATTCATCCATATAAAAAAATCTAATGAATCAGGTCTCACAGTTTTATGTTAAGACGCGGTTTTCTTTTTCTCAGTTTTCTATTTGATCTATTTGAAACTGTTTTAGATCAACATTGCTATTGAAATTACATTTCTTGAATGTTTTAGAAATATTACAAAAAAAAAAAAAAAAAAAGAAAGTTGTGAGATGGTTATCAGACACGTTGTTTAAATTTCAAGAAATCTGATAATTTTATTCGAATGAAAAAGACGCTGAAACTAATTTTCAAATTATCGGTATTGTTGCGAGAAAAAAAAAATTAATTTGTTAAATTTCTTCATGTTAAAAGAAAAAAAAAAACACTCCTGAAACAAACTCTTTGTTCAATTTGCTAATTTTCCCCACAAGTCAAATTTATTAAGGAGTTTGAAACATTTTCAATCGGAGAAAAGTTTCCAGTTAAAACCGAATGGATCATCAAATGGAAATATCTGTAAATAGCACTTTGCAAAATCAAAATAAATAAATGGATTTAGAAAGTTGAAATTAGCAGAAAATATTTTGAAATCTGTAAAAAGACATGCGGGTTTCTGCAGCAACGTATCTTAAATTTCAAAACCTTCAATGTTCGAGTCTATATCCTCAATCATTAAGCATTCAAAACAAAATTTAGAAATCGATTTTTTTTTTATATATAAACGGTGAGAACCTACGACTTACTTGCGTGTAGCTAACTGAATTATATATTGATTTTCCCTTTATTAAAACTGGGAAAAACTGGATCTCAATAAACACAAGATAACACTTTGATATTAGAAAATAATTTTTATTCAACAAATAGATACGCTATGTCACTAAGGCATATTTCGTTGCTTCTCTTATGCATGTCAATTCTTTAAAAAAAGAATTTTATCATTATTTTACAAACAAGAACTTTTATCCTGACAATGATCTAAGGTCGAAACTAGTTGAGAATAATCAAAAAATAAATAAAAATTTGTCATAACTTTAATTCATCTAGATAGATATTAAGTACCGATATATGCGTAGATAATCCTGTCAAGAACTATGACTAGTTAGTTATATATATATATATATATATATATATATATATATATATATATATATATATATAGGTAGCAGGAAAACAACAACAACATAATCCAAATAGGTTAATATATTATGATGTAAAGTCGACGTTGACATTTCGGTTTCAGTAACCATCATCAGGACTTGGCTATCAAAATAGTTTACATAGTGATGGATGCTTGCTGAGATGACAGGAGCAAATGAGAAATATACAACGAATCGGATTTTATCCATATTTACTTTCTCATATATATATATATATATATATATATATATATATATATATATATATATATATATATATATACACTAATCTAATATCTACCAGCATCCACGGTACCAGAAAAAAAGGAAAAAAAACCCCGCCAGGAACAAGAGATAAGAGTATCTCGAATCACCGCCCGGGGGGGAAAGAAAAAATATTATAGGTCAAAAAGAAAGAAAAGGCCAACCTCATCAGACCCCTTGAAAAAAAAAAAAAAAAAAAAAAAAAATCAAGGGATATGCAGTCAGTTGGTCAAAAGAAAACTAAAACCTTCCGCGAATCCTGCAATGCTACAATTACAAGAACGCTATTCAAAACACACAATAACTTTAGCAAGGCGATAACAATATCGAGAAAACTAGTGTCCAGTTTTCGGGAAAAATTAAATTCTTGGGGAAAAAATATGAACATTATTAAACAGCTGAACATGGGAGTGAGAACAATCTTTCAATGAGTGAAAACTTCACCTCTACCTTGGCTCTTAACAAGATGCGTTAAAACTGCGTCCGAGACCAAACATTTAAACCAATAGGAATGATTTAGCTTTTTTTTTTGTTAATCAATATAACTGACTTTGGTCGGTGTTATCGTTAATTACTAATGAAAACATTCGGAACGACGACGTCAATCCACAGAAAAATACTTGAACATTATCTTATCAGTAAGGTCAGATGACGCAAACGATTAAAATGACTATTATGATCCCAAAGTGAAACTTTACCATATTTTGTACGTGGAAAATGGAGAGAGAGAGAGAGAAAAAAAAAAGATACCTAAGTAAAATTTTATATCTATCATATATATATATATATATATATATATATATATATATATATATATATATATATATATTGCTAAACTTCTCATTATGTTTGTATGTAACCGCACTTTGGACACCTCACGTGGTGTCATGGTAAGCGACCTAGACTAGCAAACCATGGTTAGCGAGTCAGATTCTTACAGAGTGTTTCAATACGGCCGGCCTTGTGCCAAACTAAGGTTTTTTTTTGTTTAATGGCCTATCAACCTTTGTAGGTTATTTAATGCCAAAGCCATTCTCCTAGAAGAACAGTTGTGGTACTATTTAATCCATAGCTGAGAGGATAAGGGGGTTCATACTTTTCCCAAGGGTATTTGCCCGAAAGTGAACATAATAGCGCGACTGGAGTACGAACTCACTTACTACGATTCCGCAGTCCATCGCTTTAACCATTACACCACGAGGACACCCCCAGAGTCAAGCAAATTGGTAATAGTAATACAGTAAAAACAATGTTAAAAATACATCATAGCGAGGTTTCTTTTTTTTTTTTTCATAAAATGAATACATTCGAAGTGCTCGTATATAATAAAGCAATTTCCAGTGCAATTTGCAATCGAATAAAAATTGGCACTGAACGTCCGATTCTCAATACAATGATAACAGTCAGACAGAACGGGCTCTTTAATCTTGACCTTGGTATGGTAACCAATCTCGGAGAAGGAAAACAGAATTCAAACCTGTTAAATTCTTCTTAAATATGGACCTTGTGTCACATCCTACTTGCTCAGAGGGATTGGATAAATACATACAATGAAAATAACTATGAAATGCTAATTAGAATCCATAAGTCCTTCCTAGAGAAACGTCAATATTAATATGGACTATTTTTTTTTTATAACGGGAACGTAACAGATTTACGCGTCGTCAAGTACTTTGCAAAGTCTACCTTAGTACATCGTCACAAGTCAGTGTCATTCAGCAAGAATAGAATTCAATTTAATAATGATCTGTGGGACTATCTTGGTAACTACTGTTCCATGGCATGATCCAATATAATAATATTGCATAATATATTGTTATATTATGGTTCGATTTCGTGAACTAAGCTTTAGGAGGGTTTTCAATATCTGTTTAAGGTCTTCCAGTGGCCAGCAAAATCCATGAAAATTAAGTAGTTTTTTTCCAAGGTGGTTGCAAGAGAAGACCTGGCAAATGAAAGGAGCTCGGGTTTTATGTAGTCTGACTCTTCTCTTCTGTCATAACTGTGTGTTTATTTGAAAAGAGTCTGGATGATCTTATGTGTCCCCATGACACCCTGTCGATAGCCTCCTTTTGTCCACTGGTGGTATTCAATAATTAATTTTTTTTAATGGATTTTTGTTTATCTTTTATAAATGTTCCTCTGCTCCATCAGAAAGAAACCAGTTCACCAAACAGATGTAGGGGTGGAGGTTCTTACATTTTCACCTCGTGTCCTAGAGAAGATTTTTGCAGCTTTGTCAACCTGTCTAGGGTTATTTTATGCCTATTGCTGAAGGAATCACATTCATTATTTCGTGTTTACATTTTTTTTGCAGTTGTTTAAGTTTTTTTTTCCCCACGGTGTAATCGAATACGAATAATTTTTAAATAGATCTATTTGACCCATAAATAGGACCAGAGTCTAAGTAGATCTGAGAGTACACGACACTCCCAAGAGCTCCAGAAATGGCGACCTTCCATCAAATGCTATTTAATGTCATACCCAGGACACCCCTTTAGAAACGGGGCTCTTACCCCTCTTGGGGAGATACAGTCAGCGTATTCCACGCCCTGCCGACAGTGCAACACCTTGGTGGAAGCGTTCGACGAGACGTAGGTGACGCTGGCATATGACCGAGAATTCAGTTTCATAAAGAGGGCTGGGCAGTACTATGGCTTTGTAAATTCTTTTGTGTCGTTAAGGTTCTTGAATACATTTTAAGAACCATGTTCTGTTAGAGTAGATTATTTTGATTCCTGATCAATAAAAAAACATTTTTTATCACAGATTGTTAGGGGCAAATTTTGACCCTCAAATCTACGTTAAATTTAAGTAAAAAAAAAAAAAATTAAAAAAAGCAAAGTTCTGCGACCAAATCATCAAATTCCACTTTTAAGCACTAATATGATAATTTTTAAATGAATAACCTTTAATAATATCTCCCATCAAAACTAATAATACCAAGTGTTGGTTTTCAGAAATTCTAAGGGCGAGGCAAAATATACCATTTCTACCTGCAAGGCGTGTGCCTGAATTTAATATGTTCTGCTAGAAAATCTCTGCAAGATAAGTATTTAATAATCAACTTTTTAAATGTCATCCTAATTTTTATTTATCTACTCACAAAATGCCAATTTAGGCATCGACTTATTTTCTTCAAATGTTTATTTAGTGTATCCCCACCCCATGTGTGTAATGATTGAATAAATGAATGTTTCGACGAATTTTTTAAAATATGTATTGTTTAGTAGATAACTGACAGGAAAAGACTGGAGAAATTAGGATTAACTACTTTACTAGAAAGAAATATGAGAGGTGATCTAATTGAAACTTTCAAAATAATTAATGAAATTTCAAATCATGGTAAATATTTTCTTTTAATATTTCTTCTTGAATTGGAAATTTACTATCAAGGCAGATCACAAAAACTAAGTCTATTAACCAATTGGATTTTTTTTTTGCTAATAGAGTAATATATTTTTTGAAACAAATTGCCTAATTAGATCAAAAACAGAAATTAAATCAGATTATTTTAGAAATAATAATAATAAAAAAAAAATCAAGAGGATATTTTTGGGAACACAACTGAATTTTATCTGTACATAGATATAGTATTAATAATGTTTATGTTGTGCGATGAGTCTTTTTCTTTTTTTTTTAAAAGGTCGATGTGAAGAGATAGAAAAAAAGGGGAAGATGCTCAAAGAAACATACACAAATAATAGTAATGATAAATTTATATAAATACTTATCTTAATAAGTGGCAATGATTTTTTTTATTGTAAATAATTTCTAATAAATTTTTGTACGTGCCTTTCACATTTTTTCTATCTTTGCCAAGATCGGTTAAAGCTTTGACCCTAAGATTTTTCGTTGTTACTAATAAGATTCAAAGGTTTTAATTTTTTTTTTTTAAATGACAAAACTAGGTTTTGAGCTGGGGGTTTGATTTACAATGTAAAATATAAAGGTAAACTAGATTCCTTCGTTTGGTTTGCCAGCTTAGTTAAACCAAATCTCTAACCTTTTAGCTTAACCATATAAAATAGACATGAGGCGCTCGTGATGTAACAGTTATCAACATAGAAAATGGATACGGCAACCAGAATTCAAATCTAGGACGAGGCTATTTGTATTTTATATAGCACTAATATCATTAGGAAAGGTATGCATCCAAGTATTCTCCTACCAGCTATGAGTAAATAGTAGGGTAGACTGGTCTCTTTAACTTTGGTATGGCGACCGGTCTAGGAGAAGAAAAACTGAATTGAAACCTGTTAAAATCCGGTTAAGAATTGAACTTGTGCCGTATCCTCCTCATAGCGGAGGGTTGGATAAATACATACAAAGGATGACGATTCAAAATGTGTTTAATAAATAAATAGCACTTATTTGAAATTACTGTTTCATAAGATTTCTAGCTCAGTGTAGTCAAGGTCATAGACAGAAGTTAAAGAATCTAATTTTTGACTGATTGATATCGTCTTTGTTATCAATGTTCACACAGTTAACGTCCTTTGAAATAAGCAGATGTCAAATTTCCCAAATATAAGTTTTTGTATTACTGCTAAGTCTGACTGTATGCAATTATAATGAAAAAAAAAAAAATCCATAAATTTTTTAAATAAATACAGCTCATATCAAGGAAGATAGAAAAATCAAGTAATGAATTATTTGCAATGCATTTCTATGTATCGACTTTTATCATAACCTAATAAGCCAACACGTTATGACTAATAAATTGTAACAAAAATGACAGTTACTGTTTCGTAAGAACAGTCCATATCAGGGTCTATGGTATAAAAATCAGATAAGGTAGCTCCGAGAAGTTAAGATTTCAGTGACTTTGTTTAACACCAAATTATCATAAAGTCTTATGAATAAAAAAAATGACACGCTTTGTAGGACGCGAAAGAGAAAGAAATAGAGAGAGAGAAATTGCAGTCAACGCATAGTGTGGCTAAAACTTACTGATGTGGAAAATGACAACAAAGACTTTCCTGCCAAATACAAAGCAAATAGAAGGGTTACCGTGGCACGAATTTCAAATAGCCTTAATCAAGGTGAAAGAAATGAATGCATCACAAGACATCTTTGTTGTCTATTAGCCATAAGCCAGTCTATGTTCACACACAAACACGCTAGCATACAACTTCCTGTTAAACAGCCTTCACAGTGCTCGATATCATTCGATAGAGCTACTTGTACAGTAAAAAAAACAAACAAATTTGCCAGATGATCGCATGAAAATGTCAATAACATTTTTTTTATCATCCGACGAAACGGTTCGGGCGAAGGTTAAACAAATTGATCCATCGGTTTATTTGACAAATTAAATAGCGTTTCTTGTATCGCACCTATCCGTTTTGTCATTTCTTAGAATCATAGTATCTCATTTTCTATCAGTGTTTTTTTTTTCTTTCTTTGAGAAAACTATTTCACACTTTAAATACCCGTAACTTTTTGGTAACATCTCGTACATAGCACTACAATGAATCTCTTACAGTCGCGCCATGATTTAACTTTTTTTTTTTAGCAAGCCAATACCATAATAGAGTCCGATTCTCATTTAGTGCTCCCCAACAGTGGCCTTGTAGCAGACAAACCTTGACCAAAACAAAAAAAAAAAGGCTATTTTTTTTTCTTACAAGCTTTCTAGAATTTTGAAAGACAGATGCTAATATGGACATATTGAATGCTCTCTTAAAATATCTCACGAAAAGGAAGAAAAAGCGCATCAAATTCGCCTGACATGACTTTTAAAAATGAACTTTCCAAAAAATAAGTTTTTTCCTCTTTGCAATTTTGTCTGACATTTTGAGGAGGTCAAAAGGGCAAATCTTGTCGAAGGAAAGTTGAAAATGACACGTAATACACACCCCACTGTAACAGCTTTTGGGAGAGGCGGCAACAGTTGGTCGCTAGAGGCCGAGAGCGGGAAACCATCGAATCGACAGGGATAATTAGCGTTTAGATATTATAAACTATCCTAATTTACTTCCCATCCTATAATGCGTCCATTAAACCCACCCGCCAATCTGATGATCTGGTTTGCCAGAAAACAACGCAGCTGATCCCATGCCATGAAATACATTAGGCAAATACACACATTGTTATAAAATAAATAAAATAAAAAATAATAATTGGTTATTTTTGTGTCTGTGGACACAAAGTTATTTTTTGATAACATTTCAGAAAGACTTCTTTCCTTCCCTTGTAAACCACGCACCCATTATATATATATATATATATATTGAGCACTCTGGCGAAGGAATTGTCGGCCGCCGCTCGCATAATGCAAAGCTCTTCGAAAGAATTGAGCACTCTGGTAGCCGATAGGGTATGAAAATGTAAACAAACGAACGTTGCTACATAAAATACCTTAAAAATTCCCTTAGCCAACGTGGTCCGCTTGTTGGCTGAGTGGTCTGAGACTTAGTCTAACGTAAAGTTGGATATGTTTCGATCCCGGCTTCGAGCGTCCTGCGTGTCTAGCCACACTGAAGAGTTCTGATAGAACGAAACAGTCTGTCTGTGGATGACAATATATATATATATATATATATATATATATATATATATATATATATATATATATAAAGGGTCATTCAAAAAGTTCAAAGACTCACCCAGAAAGAAGAGCTATAGCGGAAAATTTTTGTTCTGACAACACACACTTCTTATAAAACTAGAAAAACCCGATTCAGATTTTTTTTTTAGTAGTAGCGTTAGTGTATTGCCAAAACAAAAATGTTCAGCTATGGCTCTTCTTTCTGGGTGAGGCTTTGAACTTTTTGAATAAATATATAATTAGCGGTAGTATTTAACCCATAACTGGATGGTATAAAGGAGTTCATACCTTTCCTAAGAGAATTAGTTCGAAAGTGAACGTAATAGCGCGACTGGAGTTCGAACTCGCAATGATGTCGCAGTCCAACACGTTAGCCACTACGCCACAGGGACTCCTTCCACACAAACACACCAATAAGCCTGACAGTTATTAGCTGAATTTTTCACTTTATAGGGTTTCATTTATGTGACTATTGGATAAGCACTGGATTAGGTGCATGAACACGGAAGATGGTACTGAGAAATGATTTGGATAAAATTTTAGTTTCATCATTGGGTCGCGGACTTTGATTTACTTAAAAAAAACAACAACAACAAAAAACAAAAAAAAAACCAACAAACAAAAAAACCCCAGGTCGTATCGATATCACCTGGACAAAGGAAACGCTAAGAAGAAAAGCTACATGGAAGCGACGCAAGAATACAGCGGGCTGTACGGCCACTTGCCTCTCATCTCACAAACCATCCAAGTAATACAAACAAGACACGCTGGACACGGGTGGTAAAGTAAAGACGAACTCATAAGCGAGGTTCTCGAATAGACTCCTAGGCATATATACACCAGTAATGGCCGACCAGCAAAGACTTACCATACATCAACTCTGTACGGACACTAGATGCAGTTTAGAGGACCTGGCAGGAGCGATGGACAATGGTGACAGATGGCAAGAGAAAGAGTATTAAGGGGGTCTGTACTATCAGCACGACTTGAGAGGTGAGAGAGAGAGAGAGAGTGTGTGTGTGTGTCCGTTTTTGTGGGAGAATGGTATAGCTAGGTGCTCACTTCCACATTCTCAATTATTGCTATAACATACTAGTGGCTAAAATAGTTGTTAAAATATCTGGCGACGATACTGAGAGCAGACAGAAGTGGATTCATGCTTTTCGGAGGGGGTGGTGGGGGTGGATATTGGTACAAAGCGATCATAAACATGCCTAGTCAGAATTCGAACTTTGGCGATTTTGAATTCTGTTCTTATAACTCTTACATACATTTTAGATTTAATTTTCCAGAGAAAGAGAAAGAAGAGAAAAGAGAAAGAAGAGGAAAAAAGAATGGAGAGAAAGAAAAAAGAGAAAGAGAGAGGTGGAGACAATTTCCAATCCAGTTAAGAATTGAATTATAAGTTTGTGTAGGGGAAAGAGCAGCATTTACGCTGAACGTCATTTTTGGAAAAAAAAAATCTCTAGATTATCGATACAATGGAGATAACTGGGAAACGTTTATTAGAATCATTCAATCTTTCCTAAATAGAAGTACCAATATCATTATGGACCATTATTGGTCAGTTGTAGGGTTTTACGGTATATTACCACTGGATATGATACCAAACTACATTTGATGGTGAGGTTCCATTTCTGCAGTTCTGGGGATTATGGATAATCCCTTCATTGCCATTACTCGCAGGTCGACTCTGGCCCGGAGTGTTAGTACCCGTTATAGTCCCCATCAGGTTCAGAGGTCGTTTAAATAACTAAAGATAAAATCTTTGTTTGAATGGAATTGGTATAAAGAAATAATTGACACAATGAATCGTTAAGGCTAACTTCACACCCCAATTTGATATAACTAACATGGACAAATATCATAAAACTTAATTTCTCGTTAGATAACAGCACAAAAAAGAAATTGTGTAACGTTTTAGGCTTAAATAAGTGAAACCAAAGCATTAAAATTGACACGAGACAGACTAACAGACGACAAACAGATAAATAAATAAAAATAGACGAGTGAACTAAGGTGCAGCTAATTTGTTTTTAGGGCATCAATATAAAAAAAATAATTACCGAATGATCAATACAATCGGTGCATCAATCAAAAAATATTTAGTTTTTATGTGTGGAAAATCAGCTCTCTTTTAGGGCTTATTATTATTATTATTGAAGGACAAAGGAGAAAATAAAAGAGAGAAAAAAAAAGGTCACAAGACGAAAATAATATCAAGTATATCGCATTTGTCTTTGTGGATTTATTTACGACATTTTATAATAGTTTATGTTGGTTGGAAGCATTAAAAAATAAATGATAAAAATAACTAATGCTAAAAGTAACGTTCCAGACACAACTAACTGGATTTCGGCTCTCACCATTAAGACAAAAAAAAAAAATAAATAAATAAATAAAATAAAAAAGAGTCACATAGCGTCATTAAAAAACAGCTACAATTTTCATCGAGCAAGATACTTAAAAAAAAAAAAAAAAAAAGGCCTGGCATTTCAAAGATTTGGAATTTAATACAAATTAATCCCGAACGCAAAAATGAAAACTACTTGCATACATAAATGCTACTTAATTTGTGTCCAGAGTAACATTAAGAGGTATTTATTTGACACCTCATCAAGACAAATATACAACACATGATTTTTTTTCCATTTTATTACAGAGTACTTATCAACACAGGACGCAAATACAAATGGTAGGTCATCCAGAAATATTGCCACATGCATCAAGGCGTACACTAGCTAATCCCCTGTTCAGTGGAAACTTCAGTTAATTATCCTTGGCTTCCAACTCGGAAGGAACTGAAACCTAAAACGTAACCTCAGATATGCGAGGCATATAAAGTGAGGGTGAATCAACAAGTCTGTAGCTTGAAGTTTGATCTGGAATTTTTTTTACCGTTCAACGATCGATCTATTTGATTAATGGAGAAGCATTGACAAAGGAGATAAATGACAGAGAGAGAGAGAGAGAGAGAGAGAGAGAGAGAGAGAGAGAGAGAGAGAGTGAGTGTGTGTGTGTGTGTGAATATGTGAGAGAGAGAGTGTGTGAGAGAGAGAGAGAGTGTGTGTGTGAATGTGTGAGAGAATGTTTGTGAGAGAGAATGTGTGAGAGAGAGAGAGAGTGAGAGAATGTGTGTGTGAGAGAGAGAGAGAGAATGTGTGTGAGAGAGAGAGAGAGAGAGAGAAAGAGTGAGAGAATGTGTGTGTGTGAGAGAGAGAGAATGTGTGTGTGTGAGAGAGTGTGTGAGAATGTGTGTGTGTGAGAGAGAGAGAGAGAGAAAGAGAGAGAGAGAGAGAGTCAGTGTGTGTGTGTGTGTGTGTGTGTGTGTGTGTGGTGGAATGGCTAACTTTGTAGGAAATGGACACAGCGACTAGGGTTCAAATCCTGGACGAGGGTCTTTTTAGCGCTAATACCTTTAGGAAGGGTATGCATCCAGCTATGGGTAAATACTAAGGGAAGACTCGGTTCTTTAACTTTAGTATGGTAACCGGTCTAGGAGAAGGAAAACTGAATTCAAACCTGTAAAACTCTGCCTAAAAAAATTGATCTTGTGTCCCACTCTGCTCAGGCGGAGGGGCTGATAAATACATACATGTAACATATTCATTGCAAGGGTTTGCAAACCAATTTCATCGGTTGTAATAACCGATGAAATTGGTTAGTGTTTGGTTTTTATTGAATGACTCGACGTCCTGTGTATCCATTATATAAACAGTGCATATGATTTTATTTATATATGGCACCTCGGGTGGTATAATGGTTAGCAAGGTAGACTAGCAAAGCTTCACGGGTGATTTCGAGTATCATTCTGGGGAGAAGAAGGTCATTTTTGGATAAGTAAAGGGATTGGTCATGTTTCATACATAAGCGTTTGTGCAAAATATATATATATATATATATATATCTCATACGGCCTTGTGCGACATCTGAGCAAAACGCTTAGTGTGTGTGTGTGTGTGTGTGATTGAATAGGACATACATTTCATTTTTGACGATTTTTTCTTTGATCCATTCAAGTCTACAGCTAAGTCGTTTGACTTCTGGATGGAATGAAATCAAGAAAGCACCGTATTTTTCCTAAGTACTCTTTGTCCCCAACTGGAACCATCTGGAAATGACAAACAATGACAAGAAAAATGTGTATACATGTGTATGGGGAAAATACGGTGCCTTCCTGAATTGATTCAATCCAGCAGTCAAACAACTCCTACAAAGACTTGAACGGATCAAAGATAAAATAGGCAGAAATTAAATGTCTGTCCAATTTAATCAAACATGTTTAAAAGAGAAAATGCTACCTAGATACACACACACAATATATATTACACATACGCTTATGTATGAAACACGACCAATCCTTTTACATATCCAAAAATGACCTTCGCCCAATTCCTAAATAGGAGAGTTTGGTTAACCGACACTTAATTACCTCGGCTACTTAAAAGTCCAAACCTAAGAGAGACCTAAAAAAGTTCAGAAAGGCATCAACACATTAAGGGCAGAATGTGGAGTGTCGAACGACTAATTGCTTCAATGGGATTGTTGGTTTTCTCAAAGAATGAAAAGGTTAAAAACGAACAATTTTGATAGATAATATATATATATATATATATATATATATATATATATATATATATATATATATATATATATATAGATATATAGATAGATAGATAGAGGGAGAGAGAGACCCACAAATACTCAAACCATAAAGAGATGGAGAAAAAATGTTAAAACAACAAGAGTAGGTCTCTGCTGAAAAAGGTAATTATCCTATATACATGCATACAGAATTGGAAATGAAAGAAAGAAAAAAGGGAAAGAGAAAGAAGAAAAAAGGGAAAGAGAAAGAAGAAAAAAGGGAAAGAGAAAGAAAATGAGAAGAGAGAAAGAGATATGAAGGAAAGAATGAATCAGGAGTCCATTGATTGGAATTCGTTACAATATGGTTATAACAAAGAACAGGTTTCCACGTTCCTGAAAAGTTTAACTTATTTTGTGCATGTCTGTGTGCGTGTGTGTGTGTGTGTGTGTGTGTGCACGCGCGCACGTGTGAGTGATAGAAAGAGGAGGGGGGAAATGTCAGATAAAGATGTAAATAACGCGTTTGTGATAAATCCTTTCAAATGGACACATTGGATTGGAATTCAATACATTTTTAGTCCCTATTTCCTAGAGAATATATCCTAAGCAACTAGTCTTTTAGAAGCCAGAGCTACAATATCAGAATTGTAAAAATGGCCTGACATGTGGCAGAAGACTGAATCCGAGACGAGGATTCGCTTCAGTTGGAAAATTAGCACAACACAAACCTTCTTCGCCACAGTTCCACTTATTAGGTTTTGTGTAATGTTAAAGCAAACTTAGTAAACATTAAAAGTATGTTTTTGTGGGACAGATGCCTGCATATTTTCAACCGGTGCCAAAAAAAGGTGGATGTTGAGACCCCGTTAATGTCAAATGTCAGAGGCGGATGGGACCAGCAGGCCCAATGGAAGATTGCAACATAATTTAATCCACCCTTACCTTAATTTATCACGATATAAAAGCTTAGTAGATAAAAAAATGACTGGACAACTGAAATCCTCCTTTGTGTGCTTTATGATTTTAAAGCCGATCCATTTATTCCTGTTTACGTGTATAATCCGAGAGAGAGAGAGAGAGAGAGAGAGAGAGAGAGAGAGAGAGAGAGAGAGAGAGACACAGACAGACAGACAGACAGAGAATATTTAATTTATAAATCGAGACACAGACAGTGCTAGCTCAAGGTACCGGCAAATTTAGGCAGTTGCTCGGAGCGCGCTATCAAGGATCAAAAAAATAAAAATAAAAAAAAAAGGAAAAAAGAAAAGAAAGGAAAAAAAAACACGAAGACTCACACACACACACACACACACACACACACACACACACACACACACACACACAAGGGGAAAATAAAATACTTTTTAATCTGACGTTTTTAGATGGAAAAAAAGCAGGTTCGATAGAGAATAACTAAAAAAAGGGGCGCCGAACATCTGCTTACTCAAGGTCCCAGCAGAAAAACAAAAATATACCACCACGGAGGTAACAGAGTGATTCCAACGAAAAGAATCGCTATAATTACTACATTTAATTGCAATTTTTCAAATAAAAAGCTGTTATCCGTCCATTATTTACAAATGTAAATCGCTTTCTACAAATGGGAAAAAATTCAGTTCCATCGCAAAATAAATGTTTTGTGGCGATTAGAAAATATTATTCTAATGAATGAATGAATATAATGAAAAATGGGTGGAATTTTATAATCTATAAAATATACGGAAAAAAGTTTTATATTTAGTGGATAACCAAGTCGGAATAGATGGATTAAGAAAAATTATACAAAAGACCTTTAAACGGTAAGGCATTAAAATAACAAAAAATCTTGTTTGAATACTTACTTATCTTCTAATAAGTTTCTGTTCATAGTCGGGGTAGGTCAAGAGCGATACAGCAGTGTCAGTTGCCAGATTGAAAGGAATTTTATTTGTGGTGACCAGAGTAGACAAAGCACATACCAACCAAACAGGACAGACATGGACGGGGTGGATATGAATGAGGGTGGGATATGGTTTAGTTGAGCACACACACACACCTGCGAACACAATGTCACTCATAACATACAGAATTTGGTGCCTACCATGGCGTAATGGTTAACAAGTTCATCTTGCTGACCAATTCTCAAGTATAATCAGTTTCGGCTTCTCGATTTGTTACCTTGGGCTACACTCAGGTGTTTTGGTTCAATTCGAGACCGTAGGCCGTCAAAATCTGAGGTTCTTTTGAAATGGTTAAAAATGATTGGTTGGTTGGATTTTATAGCATATCAACCTTGGTTAAAAATGAATAAATTTATTTAAGACCAAAACTAAATATCATCAACAACAAAAGTGACCAGTTTCTTCAATTTCACAGTATTTTATTCAGGGAATCCGAGCTACAGAGTATAGCTAAAAAGAATCCAAGAGGCTCATTACCCGAAAATGAAAGAAAGCAGTTGAAAAGGATGAAAAATATTCCAAACTAAATGTGATTTATCTGAGATCCCAGTGTCAGATTATAGTACAACGCCGTTTTATAGTGGGGACGCACACGAATCGAGACTCATACGCAGCAATTCTTGAACCCTTCAGCATTCCCCTTTTGAGGCGCCTCTGGCACCAAGCAATAAACTTAGTCTTGCAAGCAGGCAAAGACCTGGGGGAAGCAGCTCCCCTGAAGCCAAGATGTCATAGTATGCCAACAACCGGCTGGTCCGGGCAAGAGTTCACAATAGAAAGATTATTGCATCGTTAAGTCCAATAAGCCAAGAGGATAGTAGGCGCTCGTGGAGTAACGGTTATTGCCGTTGGAAGGGAACTTGGATACTCAAGTTCAAGACCTGAACGAGGTTGTTTTCATTTCAAATAACGCTAATACCCTTATGAAAGGCATGAATCCAACTATTTCCCTCCATCTATGGGTAAACAGTAGGACCTACTGGGCTTTTTAATCTTGGTATGGCAACCGGTCTCGGAGAAGGAAAACTAAATTTAAATAAGCTGCAGACCTGGAGAGGAATGGGCTCCACCAGCTTATTCCTGCCCAAGAGACGCTGCATGAATAATGTTCTCACGGCCAAACCAACTTACAGGGCCAGTGAGAGAGTAACAGACTGAAGACAAAGATTAGCAATCGACCAGCCATCAGAAGTGACAGCCCCGAACTAGAAAGAAAAAAAACAAAAAAAACCCAAAAAAACAAAAATGCTTTTATCAATAGACCCACATGAGCTGCAGCTATATTATTAGCAGCTTTGTAAAGTACATTTTGGGAGCCTGTCGCCTTAAAGTAAGCGAGTTCGAACTCCAATCGCGCTATTACGTTCACTTTCGGACTAATACCCTTAAGAAAGATATGAAACACCTTTATTTCTCCCAGGTGTGGGTTAAATAGTGTAATTGCTGATCTAAAAGGATAGCTTTGGCATTAAATAACCCACTAAGGTTGTTACGCCATTAAACAAAGAAACCAAACCAAAGTCCATTTATCATTAAAAAAACCTATTATTACATAGGATGTTTCCTAAAGAAACATTAAGGATACGATAAAATTTGCGCGTAAATTCTATTAAAATATAAGTTCCGTTACAACAATGTACTCATAAACAGCATTTAGCGCTGAAATTTTAGGATTATGCGCAAGCCTCATTCAAGCATCCCTATGTCAGTTATGTCATTTTCTAAGGATAAAAACTATCTAATTTATAAATTAGATCTTACAAATGTGTGAAACAAATTTTTTGAGAAGAGCATATTTTCCAACAAATCAACATTGCGTTTGATTAATGAATGCCGAGTAAGATTAGCAAATCACTGAATCGACAGAACTCAGATTGGTCATGGTTTTTTAGTAGCAGAAATTCTCAATGTGTCCGAAAATCTCTTAGAAAATCATCTTCGCATATTCCATTGGTTACTACAATTTTCAGAGCTAAAATTAAATCTAAATAGTTTATATAAAAGTTCTCTAAAAGACAGTTTTTTGAGGGTTTTTTTTTCTTCAATGATTGATTTAGCAGCACGACAACCTGTCTAGGGTTAATTTATGCCAAGGGAGTTGCGTTCATATTTACATTGACGTGGAGTTGTTTCTTAATTTTTCTTTTTGCACACGCCCCTGTTGAATAGGAATAATTTCTGCACACGTCCCTATTGAATAGAAATAATTTCTGCACACGTCCCTATTGAATAGAAATAATTTCTGCATACGTCCATATAAAAAAATTCTGCACACGTCCAGATCGAATAGGATTAAGTTTTGCACAATTCTCTATTGAATAGAAATAATTTTTAAGCCGATCTGTTGACCCTTTGATGAGATCCTAACAAGTACTTCTACCCCCGGATTAGGTTTAGGTTTCTTTGTTTAGTGGCATATCAACCTTCGTGGATTATTTAATGCCAAAGCCATCGTTGTCGAAAAATAGCAGTAATACTATTCAACTCATAACTGGTAGGATAATGTTAATATTTACAATGACAACCATCTTTAATTATAAAACATCAATAATCTTGAGTGGTTTTAGGACTTGAAACTACAAAATTCACTGAATTGGGTGTTAAATCAAAATTCCAATAAGAGAATGATAATGAAGATGAAAATGATACAACGAAACATTCATTTCGTCGTTCTAGATCCGATTTGACAACAAACGTTTTTTCACTAATTAACTTTTATCTCATTATGAATACAGATTAGTCACCAAAAATATTAATGAATCACGCAGCAACGAACCGCATATAACGAACAGGATTGTCCTTTTGTTGACATTTAGCCAACCTGCGAGCTAAACTAAGTTATGTTTTCCAGCTAAATCTACAAGAATATGTACTTAAACTGAGAGTTTGATGAACGAGAATCCAATGGAAAGCTGTTGTCTTTCGATTACCATGTCGAACTTTAATCGATAAATCAACTGTCGAGGGTGTGAATAGGAGAGGTAGGGAAACAAGCAATCTTTTTCTCACACTCCTCGACAACCAATTTCACACGCCGGATCGATCCTTTTGTTCATGCCGGAAAAAAAACAAAAAACGCTCAAGCAAAAACGTGATGAGCGGTGGGATCTAATGGCAGCCAAACGATATTCGATGACAAAGATAAGAGATAGGATAGTTTACAGTTACCTATCTGAAATAGCAGCAATAAAGGAGCTGATATATCCATTGCATGTCATAAGAGGTTGAGGCCACTGACAAGTAAGTGTATCAATTTCATTAAATCTAGAAAGCTAGTTTTAACCACAGAGAATGAACCTAGAGGCATAAGCAACTAACTACTAATATAGAAATTAATACTATGTGTATACTTAGTCGACCTTAGTCGAGGGTGACCCGAAGGCTCCCTTTTCAATAGCTACTACATCGAGGTGTAGGGGAGAGAACTACTCCATTCCTTGGATTGCTCCACTTTACCTAAGATCCTCACCTTATATTCCTGAGTGTTAAGCAAGGCGGCATCAAGTACCATTTTTTGAGTCTTTGGTATGACTCGACCTGGGATTGAACCCCGGTCTCCTGGACCATTGACGAACACTCTACTCATTAGGCCAATGGCCCGCATTCAATTATACTATGAATAGTAGAAGACATACCCTTATTTGGTTGGGTACCTTGTGTGGTGTAATATTTAACCCGTTAGCCTGGCAAACCACTGTTAGGGGCCCGATTCTCACTGAGTACTCAACACTTAGCCACGCTGAAAGATTTTAACGGCATATCAACCCGTTAAAGGTTAGTGAATTGCGTTCATATCATTGTAGGTTATTTAATACCAAATCCAGAAACCCTGTATGCATGAGCAACAGTATTTGACATTGAATTTTGGGCATTATATAACAAAATGCCCGTATATTTGATTTGTAAGCGAAGAGTTTGCAGGTAACTTAATTTTTCAACGAGTTGTTAGAGTTCCTTTCTTTGCACATAGGAACACTTAAAACTATTTTACAAACATTAAATTGCTATTTAACATTACTAAACAGTTTGAACATAGCTATATGGTTTTAAATAACTCATGATAAACCTTAATAAATGATTGAACAGTTCTATTTGACCCAGAGATGGGACCCTGACAGGTACTACTAATCTAGGTCAGGGTGGATCTGGGAGTAAAGACAGTGAAGGAGTATTCCACATTTCCCAAAGTCCCAGGACTGGAGCTTCACCATCAGTTTAGCATCATATGCAAGACAGTCGCTGTGTGTGTGTGTGTGGGGGGGGTTTTACCCCCCATGCAGAAGTGTAGTCGACGTATTCAACAGCCCTGGCCAACATAGCAGTGTTTAAAGGTTTATTTTATTAAGGAGTACTCCATACCCCTCAGATCTCCAGAAATGGAGCCTCACCTATCAGCTACAGTTAAATGTCGTACTCTGGACACGCCTTTTTTTCGGGGGTGGGATCTTACTCCCCTCTGCAAGGGATGCAATCAGCGTATTCTAAGCCCCGCTAATCAGACTATATTGGCTTTGTATCAAATTAATTACTACTGTGATTCAGTCTATTGAATTTTCCCGTGGTGAAATGGTTATCGTCGCAGGAAATGGACACGGTGACACGAGTTCAAATCCTAGACGAGGTTGATCGCATTTCACATAACACTAATACCCTTGGGAAATATATGAATCCAATTATTCTCCTACCAGCTATGGGTAAATAATAGGGCAGACTAAGTTCTTTCACCTTGATGTGGAAACCAGCATAGGAGAGGGAAAACACTGAATTCAAACTTATTAAACTCCGTTTAAAAAAATTGACTGCATCATACCCTGCCTGTGCAGTGGGAGTGGGTGGGTCGACAAATACTCTGGTTCATTTAAAGAAGCAGAAAAATGATATAAAGTTTAAAGTTACCACCACTAAATTGTCTTATGAAATAATGGAGTAAGTGTTGTTTAAAGTGTATCTCGGTACGTCGTGAGTTCATTCTCTTAGTCAAGCAGTGCATAAAAAATTGTAATCTAGTTTAGAGGAAGAAAAAAGTAACATATTAAAGGTGAATTAATATCCTCTAAGTCTGGAGAGTGAGTAATAACGGACATTGGCATTATGGTTAGAGTGTTCACCAATAACCCGGGAGACTTGGGTTCAATCCCAAGTCGAGTCATACGAAAGACTCAAAAAACGGTACTTGATGATACCTTGCTTAACATTCAGCATTATAAGGTAAAGATCAAGGGTAAAGTGGAATAATTCAAGGAATGGAGTTGCGCCCCCTTACACCTTGGTGTAGTAGCTATCGAAAAGGGAGCCTTCGAGCCACCCTCGACAACGGTCGCCAACTTTACTTTACTGTGGAAAGTGAAATGGGAACAATCTATCTTTGTGGATTGAAAAGAATATTGTTTGGTTTTTTGTTTAATGATATATAAACCCTCATAGGTTATTTAATGCCAAAACTATCCTTATGAAAGGACAGTAGTGTTACTATTTAACAGACCTGAAGAAAGTACAAGAGTCAAAGTGTTGTCACTAGAGTAACAATCAAGATGAGGAAACGTCAGTGAATAATAACTTTTTTTTAAGATTTACCTATCTGTAGATGGGACCTATACAAGGATGCTACGTGATGTTCTGAACAAATCCTAGAAGCAGCATCGCACAAAACAGTAGTTGCACGGGCACTTGCCTCCCATCCCACAAGACATGCTAATGAAGTAAAGACGAACTCATAAGTGACATTTTCTAATGTGTTGGCCGACCAGAAAAGACATCAGTTTTGTACGAATACCAGATACAGTCTAGAAGACCTACCTGGAGCGATGGACGATAGGGTTGGTTGGATTTTATGGTATATCAACCTTTGTAGGTTATTTAATGCCAAATCCATTTTTATACAAATAATCAATTCTATTTCAAACAATTCAGTTTAGCATGAGTACACAGTTTTATTGTCAAAAACATTTCTATTTCAAGCTATTCAGTTAAGTCAAACGGTTCGAATACAAATAATTTAGTTTAGTATAAGTACAGACCGGCCCATTGGCTTAGTGGTAGAATGTTCGCCAAAGGCCTGGGAGACCGAGGTTCAATCTCAGGTCAAGTCATACCAAAAACTCAAAAAGTGGTACTTGATACCTCCTTACTTAACACTCAGCATTATAAAGGTACGTTTCAAGGGTAAAGTGGAGGAATTCAGGGAAAGGAGTAACGCCCTCCCCAGCATCTCGGTGCATAAGCTATTGAAAAGGGAGCTTTCGGGTAGCCCTCGAATTGTCCATGCAGTTAAATGTGAAAACAGTTCTATTTCAAGCAATTCAGTTTAGCATAAGTACACAGTTTAAATATCAAAACATTTCTATTTCAAGTAATTCAGTTTAGCATAAGTATGCAGTTTAGTTCTATTTGACCTATAGATAGGACCCTATCAGGTGCTACCACTCCGGGGCCAGATTGGATGTGGAAGCGATGGCAATGAGGAGGTGCTCTACATTCCCCAAAACTCCAGCATCACTGGAACCTCATTATCAGATTGTTTAGTAACACTAGGACACTCGTTGGAGGGGGGGTTCTTAGCCTTCTGCATAGGTGCAGTTGGTGTATTCTACAGCCCCGACTGGGCAATGGATGATAGGGACGGATAGCGAATAAGAGAGAAGAAACGACATGATGATATAATGCGCTCAGATAAAACTGCGTAATTAATCTATAGAGGATGTAGAATTTTCTATCTTATAAAGTGGCGCAAAAGTCACTTAACATCATAAAATTTAAACAAGTTTTTATTGAACAAAATAAAAATATTTTTCTTTGAATTATATTTATTTTGATTCTTGGGAATTACCTTGAACTAATTGGGGAATATAATAAGAAATAAAATAGATTATAAATTTTCAAAAAGTTATTTGTTTTAAAAACAGTAAGTAACTTGACCTTATGTTGACCTTTAAAAATAAAATGCAATCATTTATTTACGTCCAACATTATTTTTAGCTCATCGTTGAATGAATAGAAGACAGGGCAGAGAATCAATTGTTATCCTTAATATTCAGAAAGTATTAGACATAAAAATAAACAAAGAAAAGGTGATGCAAAGTTTGATATTTTATGAGTGGAAAAAAAATCACTTAGAAATGCAGAGAGGGAATCCACGTGGCATATTGGCGAATGTGCTAAGCTACGACATCATAAAAGCGAGTTCGAACTCCAGTGACGCTATCATATTCATGGTTTGGTTTCTACGGCATATCAACCTTTTTAGGTTATTTAATGCCAAAGCCATTCTCCTCGAAGAACAGTAGTGGTACTATTTAACCCATAGCTGGAAGGATAAGGGGGTTCATAACTTTCCCAATGGTATTTGCCCGAAAGTGAACGTAATAGCGCGACTGGAGTACGAACTCGCATACTACGATTCCGCAGTCCATCATTTTAACCATTACGCCATGAGGACCCCCCCTCCACTATCATATTCACTTTCGGACAAATACTCTTAAAAAAGGCATGAACCCCCTTATTCCCTTAGCTGTGGGTTAAATAATACCACTCCTGAGAATTAATTTCTTTTTCTTTCTATTTATTGCGGACTTTTTGTCCTCATCTTGGTAGTTTTTGTGTTGTTTCTTCTTCACAACGTTTCGGTCAAATTTCACCTCTGGCCTTCTTCAGGTGATTTACCGCGACCTCGGATAGGAATGCCGAGTCTTGTAACTGTATCCCCAGTAATTACTGCCTTCCATAGTTGTTGTCTAACGCACCACGTTTTTTGACCAAGTAAACCTCTGGCTGGCTTGGGCAGGAATTGAATTGAAACCGCTATCTTTTGACAATGCTCACCTGGAACCGTAGAGACTCAACGCCTCTATCCGCTGCGCCACGGGCCCTGAAGGGCAATCAAGGTTGGATTTTTTGGTCTTATAAATCCAAGTATTTGTTCTTATCTGGTCTTCCATAGTCGGGTCCGTACCGAATTTGTCTTTAATTAGAATCCTTTTGAGATGAGGCTTCTTAATCTGAGAATTAATTTTTTTTTTTATTAATAAAAAAAAAAAATTAATTCTCAGATTAAGAAGCCTCATCTCAAAATGATTCCAATTAAAGACAATTAGTACCACTCCTGTTCTTCTACAAAGATACCTTTGGTATTAAACAAACCACGAAGGTTGATATGCCATTAAATAAAGAAACCAAACCAAAAAAAGTACCGATCGATCCAATTATAATATTGAGTTTGCAAATAAAAATCCTACGATTAGATTTAACAAACTTCATTCAAAAAATCGTTTTAATCGGATTGTGACAGTTCTTTTAATACTCAAAGTCATTCTAAACCAGGCCAATTAGCCACTATAGGCAAAAGGTTACATAATGATGAATCTTATATAACAAGAGTTCTACAGCTAAAAAATAAAATAATATACAAATTAAGACAAGGAAGGAGGTAGTCCCCTTGACGTTATAGCAGACGTGGTAGATTGCGAAATCGCAGTAATCGTGCTGTTACGTCCACTTTCAGACAAATACCCTTAGAAAAGGTATGAACCTCTTTATCCCCCCAGCTATGTGTTAAATAGTACCAGTACTGTTTTTCTATAAGGATGGCTTTGGCATTAAATAACCCACGAAGGTTAATATACCATTAAACTAGAACCTAAGCAAGGATAAGACTTATCAAACGTGAACTTAAGTCTCAAGTCGTAACTAGGGGGAAGCCATTTATAAAGAAGCTTAACCCACAGTGTAGATGTTCAAGGAAAGAAACTGCGGGGATGAAACAAGTATCTAGTGCGAAGAAGATTCAGAAAGAATAGATGCTGCTCGTTAGAGATAGAAAGACAAATTCTTATTGGAAACTCGAATAACTGAAAGCAGCTCATTCGAATAACATTTATAAAAGTAGCGATGAAATAGAAACAAACTGACAGTATTCCGGTGATGGAAAGGTGTCTGAAATTATATGAAGTGATCGCTACAAGGCTATACAACCGGTTTGGCACTCAATCTAAAGTAGACACAATAATATGAGAAGAAATCTGTTCAGAATGCTCTCAGTTTTCATATCAGCGTTCTTTTTTTCTTTTTTTTTTTTTTTTACTATTTGTTTATTGATTTTAGCATTAACAAAAAAATTAACAACATCGTCATCATATTCTTTATTTACAGTAAGAAAGGGAAAATTGCGACTGAAACGATTGGAAAAACAAGAGTTATACAGTTTATGGAGAAGCTATCATGAACGTGTTTAAAAGTTGACATCATAATCAATCCATAAAGACACCAAATTTTGAAATGTTGTATAGCAACGCACGGTCAAGACTGGATTAGAAATTACTCCCCCACCTTTTTTTAAATCTCGAGATAAAAAGAGAGACATCAAATTATGGCAGTATATTGATTGATTTTAACTCATTTAGTTTTATTTTGTGCCAAGAAGTTAGGAAATCGCGCTCATATTTACATTTTTGCATAGTAGTCACTTAAGTGTTTATTTCATTTTTATTTATTTATTTTGCACACGGTCCTATTGAAAACAAATATTTTTTTAAAAACAGATCTATTTGACTCATTGATTGGATCCCAACAAGTATTACCACTCCGGGTAAGAGTTGAGTTTAGAGTAGTCCACAATCCCCAAAACTGAAGCCTCACCATCAGATGCAGTTTAGTATCATACCCAGAAGACCCATTTCAGGTGGGGATGTCTTGCCCACTTTACAAGGAAAGCAGCGTTTTAAAAGTCCAGCCAACAAGCCGGTATGTCAGAAGAGAAAATATAAAACAATCTTGGTTCTGTTTTAGCGGTAAGTGAATTTAGTTTGGTTTTACGACATATCAACCATTGTATGCTATTCAATGATAAATCCTTTTGATACATATATATTAAATAGGATTAATGTTTTTAAACGACCCTGAGCACATTTTTTCATAGTTAAATGGTTTCACTTATATCTAATACAAATACATAGTTAAATGTAAAAACAGCTCTATTTCAAACAATTCAAAATAGTGTAAGTACTCGGTTTAGTTCTGTTTGATCCATAGATAGGACCCTATCAAGTACTATCACCCCGGGTAAGAGTGGACCTAGGAGCGATGGTAATGAAGAGGTACTCCACATTCCCCAAAGCTCCAGCATTATTGAAGCCTCATCATCAGATTGTTTAGAGCCATATCCAGGACATTCGTTGGGACAGTCTTACCCCACTCCAGTCTTACCCCACTGCAATCGGTGTAAAATGAATTTGAATCAGATCAGGTATACGTTGGTAATATTTTAGTTTTTCTTATAGTTCATTAGGTAAGGAGAGACAGGCGTGGCCAGTCACTAAGAATGTTTTTATCATCTCAGAAATTCAGACAGAAATTGTCAAGTCGATTATTTATCAAAATACGTTTAAAATTTGAAATGTGTTAATTTTGCAATGTTTGATACGTACAACAAATACACGATTATATAGCATCATCATTCTGACGACGATTTGAAAGTTAAATTAACAAATCAGACATGACAAAGAAAAAAAGATCGATATGCAATGATTAAAAGAACAAGTCATAAATCCATGCAATTGTTATTTTTGCTAATGTACGAGGGGAAATAAAACCAAGACAATATATAAACAAAAACTTCACTTGCAATGATATAATTCACCTGCAAACTAGATAAACCGTCAATCACACAGAGAAATTAAGAAACAAACTTGACCGTGATGGTGTTATTTATTGTTAGTAAAACATGGCGAACAACTCAGGGTTAGTAAAACAATACTTCAACCCTTGATTTCTAAAATGGGTCGAGCTGGTAAAAACAAAGACAAGCCAGAAAAAAGCCATTCCAAAATGATAGATCGCGAATCGAGCAAAACCAGGTTTAACAAGGGAGGTAACTGTTACTTACGCTCTATGGCGATTGCTTTGGCCTTGCTGGCTCCTATAGAGGTAGGAGAAGGGAATAAGTCAATAAATAATATTATAGATTTAACAGCGATATTTAATAGGTTATCATTCAACTGTTTTAGAGAAAAATTAGTTCGGAGTTGATCAATTTTATATGAGTAAATGCCAAGAACATGAGATGCCAGAAAAGAAAAAAAAAAGAAAAAAATTGCTACATGTGAATGAAACAAGAGAAACTAAATTCAAATTCTAAACCTGAAAAGGTATGGATTATCTTGCCGATTTACTAGCTTCTCTAACTCATTAACACTCACACTTTTTTTGATAGTTTTTAAGTACATTTCTGTCTGTTTTACAACACACACACACACTTATACATAAAGAGGCACGCCACATGCGGTAATGATAATTGTCGCGGAAAATGGAATCGGTGCGACGGTGATGTTTGTATTTCACACTTGGCGTTAATGTACTAATTCTAAATCGATGAGAGAAGCATAGATCTTGCCTCTTCCAGCTATAAGTAAATAACAAAAACAGACTGGGCACTCTAGCCTTGATAGGACAACCAATCAAGACGAAGGAAAACCGAATTCATCGACAACACGTCATATCAAGATAAAGTCCATTATTTCCCGTAATATAAAAGAATTTGGAGATATCTTGATTCCAGCAGTGAAGTAAATAAAAGACACGGGAATATATATAAGGTCAGTTATATGTACTAGTCGACTGTAGGTCACAAATTCTAAAGAAAACTTCAAACGACACCTTAACCAATTTGACCATGAACACAAATCTACGATCTTATCGCTACCTTTTTTATTCTGAACCTTATATTTTGTTCTGTCTACTTAGTAAACTTGCATTATTTCAGTTCTCAGATAAATTATTTCAATTAAGGATTTTTGGCTAGTTGTTATTTCATCCCATTGTTGCCTTTTTTTCTTCTGTCGAAGATCCTCTGACACTGTTAAAGCAGCGCTAAATAATTAGAGTTTTCAACGATTCTTCCATTCTAATACTAATCAGATTATGAATCGGACACACATACATAACACATCACCACCTTCTTAAAGCTAAAGAAACCCCAAAATGCATTCTATGTCAGGAACAACTTACAACACTTCCTCCTAAACTGTTGCAAACTCAACCAAACCCGAAATAAATACTACAAATCAGAGACTTTAAAAGATCTTTTCAAAAACATTAACCCAAAATATCATAATTCAAAGAAATTGGCCTTTAGATTAAAAAAAAATTATTAATCTGAATCCATCAAAACTATCCCTTACAATTTTTCGGTAAAACCTCCTTAAACAAGTCATTTTAACCCTGTTCCTAAGGACCAACCATGTCCGTAGAAAATACATTTCTGGCCTTAAATGATCCTTTTGAGGTCGATAGGCCGTTAAATTTCAATTGAATCAATCATTCTAATCTCATAGAATTGAAAAAAAAAAAAAAAAAAAAAAAGGTCGAACCAAAATTTGATGAAAACACTTCAACATAGAATTAAGAACTAAACCGATATAAAACCAGCAGCATTTTTCCAGCAAAGCCTTTAATTCATCATTAATAATTTTGATTAGTATTATCCATAATCTTTCTAATTCTAATTTCTTTTTATTGTAGCTAATAAGAGTATAAGAGTATAAGAAATAAGAGAATAAGAAATAAGAGAATAAGAAATAAGAGAATAAGAAATAAGAGAATAAGAAATAAGAGAATAAGAAATAAGAGAATAAGAAATAAGAGAATAAGAAATAAGAGAATAAGAAATAAGAGAATAAGAAATAAGAGTAAGCTCCTGATGAGACTCAAATAATATTAAAGATGACTGACAAGGATTTGGAATTGTGTTTATTTATTTATCTATTTTTTATTATTAGCCTTTTTGATCGCGAGTGAGATATCACAAATGAGGATGAAGGCTGTTTGATAATTAGATTCAAAATATTCATTGATTCCATAAAGCACCATAATCTATTACTTGTCTTCACGGACATCCTCGACAATGACCAACGGAGGTCGAAAGTACATGTACTCTGGTCGTAACATCAGAGATTTCGGACAATTATTTACCAGCCTTTATCCTCATTTCCAATATCTCACTCACTGGTGAATAAAAAACGGCTAATAAAAAGATTTAAAAAAAAAAAAAAAAAAAAAAAAAGAAAAACAAAAAACAAAAACTCCACTCCAAATTCTTGTCATTTTGAATTTATATATAAATCGTCAAAGAAAATATACAGCGAAACAAGTTGAAATTCGGAACGAAGTTGCTTACGTTTCAGTTCACCCTAGTACTCTTAAAGGCATGAACCCATCCCTTCTCGTTCCAGCTATAGGTAAAATAGGTCAAAGACTTGGATCACTCTCCTTTATAGGGTAACCAATCAAGGAGAAGGGAAAATTCGAAATCCAAAATTTGAAGAGTCTTGTTCGAAAAATGAATTTCGATTACACTAATTTGATTGGTTGGTTGTGTTTTATGACATAACAACCCTTATAGGTTATTTAATGCCAAATCCTGTTTATAGATAAATTAAATACATATAATTTGTAAACGAATAGTTTATAGGTAAAATTATTTTAAAACGAGCCAAAACTCATTTGTTTGCACACAGTTAAATGGTTCAAATATTGGTATGTAATACTAATAGTTCTGTTCAAGATTATTCAATTGTTTGCACATCGTTAAATGGTTCTAAGTATTGCTATATAATACCAATTAATTCAATTTAATACCAGTCATTCATTTGATACAAATGGTTTCAAATATAGAAAAAGCTGAGCAAAAATATGTCAATATAAAATAGACGAAAAATTATTCAAATTAAACATTCTTATTTTACTCATAAATAAGTGACCATGAGCCAGACTAAGCTTTTTAAATATAGCATTGTGCTTAGACAACTAGTTTGATCTGGTTTTATGGCATACTGTAGGTTATTTAATGTCAAATCTGGTTTAAACATAGATGATTTGTAAACCTAAGTCAACAAAGTTAATAGTTCCAAGTATTGCTATGTATCACTAATAATTCGTTTTAACATAAGTCATTTGTTTGCACACAGTTTAAATATCAAACAGTGCTATTTGACCCATAGATAGAACCCTATCAAGGACTGACACTCCGGATCAGAGTGAACTTGGAAAAAATTACAATAAAGGGGTACTCAACATTCCCTAATCTCCAGGACTGAAGCTTCACCATCAGATGCAATTTAATATCATATGAAGGACTCAAGTTGGGTAATATTACCCTCTCCCCAGGGATGCAGTCGGTGTATTCTAAAGACCCAGCCGACTGAGTAATTATTAAGTTGAATATGCAAGGAGGATTGCGTATTTAGTACAACGTTGCTTTTAATTTAGTAAAAATATTCCTCACTGTTACATTAGTATGTCTGGAGCTTAGTCACATTAGTACTTGGTTTGTTGGTTGGCCATTTATTGTTCGTGTAAGTTTTATAATCGTTCCTTGCTGAATGTTAAAATAGATAATTACACTTTTATTGCCCCTAGCTTCGCTTTCCACTCCTCTCCCAACTTTACCAGGAGGACCAGCACGCGCCGCAGTTGAACAGGTTTCACCTGTCCAATTTTATATATTTAAAAAAAAAAAAAAGGTGAGAGGAAATTCCTTTCTACACCTGTTCTATTGTACGTTTGTAGCACATTTTTCACAAAGCACCCCACGTAAAACAAAGTGGGGATCATGATATGTAGGTTGATAAAAGACCTTTTGACCTTCCACACCAACTTAGCCTACATTTTTTTGTACGGCTGTTTTGTTTAAAAGATATCTTAGATCATGGATAGGTTTGGTTTGGTTTCTTTGTTTTATTGCATATTTAATGCCAAAGCCATTCTCCTAGAAGAACAGCAGTGGTACTATTTCACCCATAGCTGGGAGGATAAGGGGGTTCATACCTTTCCCAAGGGTATTTGCCCGAAAGTGAACGTAATAGCGCGACTGGAGTGCGAACTCGCTTACTACGATTCCGCAGTCCAACGCTTTAGCTATTACACCACGTGGACACCCCCTTAGATCATGGATAGTTTGAAGATGAAATTGTTGAGCCCAACTCTTAGTCATATTTTTCTTTGTTCAATAAAGAATTGATAATTTTATGTATATAGGTTTTTCTGAACATACACTACAAAGGTTTCTGCAATGTATAGGGTGTCTCAAAATACATGGGTCCATGTGATTACTACTAATAATAATGTGTTTTTTTTTTGTTTCAGATTTCAAAAAAAAAAAATAGTATACTATAGCAACTATTAATCTTCGATCACAATGCTTTGGACAAGAGAGCGAAAATATTTTGCGTCACTATTTGGAAAGAAAATCATTCAAAACTCTCAAAATAGATGCAACCCATTAATATGATTATTATTTATTACTGAGACAAGAAATTCTAAGAAAGATTGCATATACTGAAAGCTGATATAAGAATTGAAAAAAAAAGTTGATTTGATGTCTTTAGCTCAAAGGATGCATTTTTTATGGGACGTATTCCAAATAACCGCCATTGCGCTTGTCTCAGTAATAAATCATTATCATATTAATAGGTTGCATCTCTTTTGATACACCCTGTGTTAGCAGGCTGGTCTCACACCGAAGTTAGATGAGATTGATTTTATTAGCATATCAACTGCTCTAAGGTTATTTTATGCCGAGTAGTTAGAGAATTGCGTTCATTGTACGTTCATGTTTATATTTTTTATGTAGTTGTTTCTTAACAATTTGTTGTCTTATTTATTTTTGCACAGATCTATTTGATCCATTGACGGGACCATAAACAAGTACTAGTTTTCCAGGGGAGTAATGGCAAAGGAGATCTCCAAAACTGGAGCTTCACCATCAAATGTAGTTTAGTGTCATGTCCAGAACATCCCTTTTTAAGGGGTTTGACTCCTTCGCAGGGGGGTGCAGTCAGTATATTATAAGCCCCACCGACAGAGCGTTCACTCCGGAGTTAGGAGAAATTTTATTTTTATAAATAAATAAATAATATCATTGGTTAAAATTTCATAAATTCTGAAACGAATGAATTCATAAAATTATCATTAACTTATTTTTAAAATTTTTAAGTTCTCAAAATAATCGTTGAATTTCCAGTTGTGCAGACACACGACAACACGAATCCGAGGCAAAATGTACACATGCTACACTATTTGTAGGCAAAAATGTCGACCTATAAACGCATAACCCAGTCAGAAATTACTAGAGCTATACTAGTAAAATAATAAGTGAAAATACTTAATCTAAAAACACAATAGGACGGAGTCAATAATCATCTGCGACTACTATAAACTCGGGTGGTGTAACGGTAAGTAAACTGGACAAGCAAACCTTCACGGGTGAGTTCGATTCTCATTGGGTGCACCATTCATACAGCCTTGTGCCACACATAAGCAAAAAGCTTAATAAATTAGTACTAATAATACATAACAACAATAATAAGTGTAAAAAATTAAAAATAAATCACTGAGAATATTTTACAAGAATTGGAAGCGCCATTAGCATCGTAGAAAATGGTTGATTGGATGGTTTCTTTGTTTTATGGCATATCAACCTTTGTGAGTTATTTAATGCCAAAGCCATACTTTGAGAAATATAGAAATGGTGCTATTTAAATCAGAGCCGGGTGGGTGGGGGGGTTAAAGGAGTTCATACCTTTCCGAAGAGTATCAGTTCGAAAGTGAACATAATAGCGCCACTGGAGTTTGAACTCGTTACTAGGATGTACTTATCGTAGTAGCAATGAAGGCGTACCCTACATTCCCCAAATCTCCAGGACTGGAACCTCACCATTAAATGTAGTGTTTCATATCCAAACACCTCTTTTTATAGAGTGGGGTGGCTTTTATTCTTCAGCAAATGATACAGTCAGCATATTCTAAACCCCGCCGATAGGGCCTATACACATACTCACACGTGTATGGGATCCCAAATTAAACGCTGAATTGCATTTGCCCGAACTGAGAAGTGAATAATTGTTGTTCATATGCAACACGGCCAATAATAGCCGTTAACTATGATTTATAATTAAACTAAATAAATAAAATCCTCGTTTGTAGGTACATAAATAGATTAAAAAAACGAAAACAAACATGGATTATCTTTGTTTTGTTCCTTCGTTTTTAAAAAGAAAGAATCTAATTCTAAGTCTCGTCTCGTTTTTAGAATGAGCCAGACAGCTGTTGCATAGAAATAAATGCTAAGCTGGTGCACCGGTGAGCGGGGGGGGGGGAATACTAATGAAATAAATAAAAAGGCGACAATAAATGTTTACGAAATCATGTCTTCTTTCTAACCAAACCACCTTTGTTTCTTTGTTTAAAGACATATCAACCTTCGTGGGTTATCTACTGCAAAAGCTATCCTTGTAAAAGAACAGCAGTGATACTATCTAAGCCATAGTTGGGGTGGGGGCGAATAAAGGGATTCATATCTTTCCCATAAGTCCAAAAGTGAACTTAATAGCGCGACTGGAATTCGAACTCGGTTACTTCGGTACTACATTTCAGCACTTTAGCCATTACGCTACAGGGACACCCACCCCTTCTCTATTTAGTAGTAGATTATAATACATGGTTAAATGGTTGCCTTAGCACATGTTAATAGTTAACGAACCATCAAACCATCACTATTGTGTAGTGAGTTCGGTCCTTGCGTGTAGTCTTGTAGCAGAATTAGCTACTCTATGTAATTTAGTTTAACCCTACAAGAATAATTTATTATAAAAGGCAGAAGTCTAGACTACTCACTGAGAATCAAATTCAACGGATTCGTGGCGAAGTGGCTAACGTACTGGACTGCCATAGTGTAGTAAGCGAGTTCGAAATCCAGCCGTGCTATTACGTTCACTTTCGGACTAATACCCTTGAGAAAAGTATACATCCCCATTTTTAACCCATAACTGGAGGGATAACCCTCTAGTTATGGGTTTAAAATACCACTAGAGTCTTAAAAGGATGTCTTTGGCATTAAATAACCCATAAAGGTTGATATGCCATTAAACAAAGAGAGGAAACTAAACTCGTGCTACAACGAGAAATTATTATCGACTTTTCTAGTGAAGTGCAATTAATTTAATAACGATTCACTGGAATATTCATTTACGGCAAATTGCAACGTATAAAACAATCTTTTAAACCGAAAAAAAAAAAATAAAAATAAAATAAATAAATAAATAAATAAAATAAAATAAAATAAAATAAAACAAAACATTTTTATAAAACTGGCAGTCGACTTATAAGGCTAAAATCCAAACCTTTATTGTCCAGTCGACTGGGGCTGTAGAATACACCGACTGCTTCTCTGCAGAGAGGTAAGACCCCCCCCCCCAACGAGTGTCCTGAATATGACACTAAACAATCTGATATTAAGGTTCCAGTGATGCTGGAACTCTGGGGAATGCAGAGTACCCCTTCATTGTCATTGCTCTCAGGTCCACTCTGGTCCGGAATGGTAGCACCTGATAGTTCTATTTAACCCATAGATAGGGCTTTAAGTGCATACTTATGCTAAACTGAATTGTTTGAAATAGAACTGTTTGACTAATTAGAAATGTTTTGGCAATTAAACTATACTTACATTTAAACAGCGTGCTTATGCTAAACTAAACTGTTTGAAAAGGAACTGTTTTTGACATTGAAACTGTACTTACACTAAATTGAATTGTTTAATATAGCACTGTTTTGACATTTAACTGTGTGTAAACAAAATCTGTACTTATACTAAACTGAATTAGAAGTGTTTCGACAATTAAACTGTGTACTCATGCTAAACTGAATTGTTTGAAATAGAGCTGACTATATGCATAAAAATGGATTTGACGTAAAATAACCTATAAAAGGTTGATATGCCATAAAAACCAACCAACCAAACTTTTACCTTTGGTTGACCACTCCGTAATAAAGATTTAGATTTGAAGGGTGCTGTAGTTTTATAGATATTTTTCCAGGCTTAAAAGGTCGATTTATATGCCGCAATTTACGATAGGTTCCTCGAATGGTGTAATGTTAAGCGACTTAGGTAATAACAGTCCATGACGATATTGATGTTTCTATTGAAGAAGGGATGAAGGCTTCTAAAGAGCATTTCATAGTTATATTTAGACAATAAAAAAAATGAGGCTTCTCTGAATAAAGACCCCCAAAAAGCATCATTCATTTGCAAATTGGATTGAAAATTGCTTTTAAAAGCATTTTCAGTGTAATGCTCTAATAAATAAAATCTCACAGTGTGCACTTTTACTTGGTTACGGTAACGTACACAAATATAATTAGAATTTCATACATATATATATATATATATATATATATATATATATAGCCCAGTCGGTTAGGGCTGTAGAATATACCGACTGCACCTCTGCAGAGGGGTAAGACCCCCCTCAATGAGTGTCCTGGATATGACACTAAACAATCTGATGGTGAGGTTCCAGTGATGCTTGAGCTTTGGGGAATGCGGAGTACCCCTTCATTGCCATTGCTCCCAGGTCCACTGGCTCGGAATGGTAGCACCTGATAGTTCTATTCAACCCATAGGTAGGGCCCAAACTGCATACTTATGCTAAACTGAATTGTTTGAATTAGAACTGTTTGACTAAACTGAATTGCTTTAAATAGAAAGGTTTTTGACAAATAAACTGTGTACTTTCATTTGAATTGCGTGCTTATGCTAAACTGAATTGTTTGAAATGGAACTGTTTTTGACATTAAAACTGTATTTATGCTAAACTGAATTGTTTATAGAACTGTTTTGACATTTTACTGTGTCAACAAAATCTGTACTTATACTTAGCTGAATTAGAACTGTTTGACTAAAGTGAATAGCTTGAAATAGTAACGTTTTTGACAATTAAACTGTGTACTCATGCTAAACTGAATTGTTTATAGAACTGTTTTGACATTTTACTGTGTCAACAAAATCTGTACTTATACTTAGCTGAATTAGAACTGTTTGACTAAAGTGAATAGCTTGAAATAGTAACGTTTTTGACAATTAAACTGTGTACTCATGCTAAACTGAATTGTTTGAAATAGAACTGATTATTTGCATAAAAATGGATTTGACGTTAGATAACCTACAAAGGTTGATACGCCATAAAACCCAACCAACCATATATATATATATATATATATATTTTAGTATAAGTTTCAAAATTCTATGATTAGTCGATGTAACCGTAACCTAAGAAAACCACACACCAAAACAAAGAGGGTCGTTCAAAAAGTTCTAAGCCTCGCCAGGATTTTAGATTTGTCGCAAACCTTTGTATGGGCTTCACCTACAAAGAAACCCGAATTAGTTTTTCTTTTCTTTTTTTAAGTAGTAGAGCATTGCAACAATAAAAATGTTCAGATGTAGATCTTTCTGGGTAAGGCTTAGAACTTTTTCAACAACCATCTAAAATTTATGTACATACACACACACACACACATATATATATATATTCAGGGATACAAAGGACGAGAAATATTACTGACCTTAAAAGGCATAAAAAAGGCGCCTTACCGTTGGATAATAGCCAACAAGCTAGTCCATCCCACAGTTATTAGGTTTAATATCTAATGTCGGAAAACGTTAAAAAAGTTATTCTATTTTCGAGAAATTATTAAAAAAAGAAAAAAAAAGAAAAAAAGAAAAACACACACAGCTACAAATTTCCTACTCTACTCAGCGTTTCGCAGAAATACCCGCACATATCAGGCTGGAAATTCTCGAGCATCTTTTGCGAAACTTATGCTGGCACAAGGCAACAAGAATCAGAGTCTAAACAGTAATAACCTTTTAGTCTAGCTCGTTAAAGATAGCCCCCGCCTCAAAGAAATTCATTCATTTTGCCTCAGTGGTTCTTGGTCTAGGATTAATCATATATGTGTGTGTGTGTGTGTGTGTGTGGTCAGACAGCAGTCTTTCATTTAAGCATGTTTGATTAAATAATAAGACACATTTTGTCTATTTAATATTTTTTAAAGATCCTTTCAAGTTTCGTGATAAGTGTCTTGATTTCAGGTTGGAATTGGTGGATGAATTTATCAAAATTGTCTCGAGCACTTTCGGACCTTTCATAGGCCATCATCGGAGGTTGCTTGCATGTATAAGGAGTTTTTCTTAGGGTTTTAAAAAAAAAAATTTATAACATTATATATATATATATATATATATATATATATATATATATGTCTGTCAGATTATTTATGAGCGAGTAATTATCTTTTATAAATTTTTTCTTTGTCTTACTCTACACGTTGATTTCTGCTGGTTATTTGATTTGTTTTTTTATGGCATAACAAACCTTTGTGGGTTATTTAATGCCGAAGCTATCCTTGTCGAAAACAATAGAGATACTATTAAACCCGTAGCTGATAGCGGGGGTTTATACCTTTCTCAAGAGTCTTAGAAAGTGAACGTATTAGCGCGACTAGATTTCGAACTCGCTTACTACGATGTCTCAGTCCAGTACGTTAACCATTAGGCTACGAGGAATCCCCCTCGAAAAGAGATGAAAAAAAGAAAAAAGACTGATGATGTCAAAAGTATAGCTTAATTGTATACAAACTAAAATAGCCCAATATCTTATTGTATTTAACAAATTTGAAGTTTTTACCAAATTAATAGTCAATTTTCACTTTGGTACTGTTATTTACAGAACCAATCGTGGTTTTGAAAGTACTCGATGGAAATCCTAGTTTCAATGCTGTCACTCTGGGCACCGAGTACTTGGCTGTCCGAGACAGGACTTTACAAATAGAAAAGTGAATTAGAATGTAAAGCATTAAATTAAGATAATCCCCTGCTGTGAAGCCAGGATACTCTGTATTTATCGTTGCGTCCCACCAACGCACGAATATGGCACAAGGCCGTTTTTAAGGTGGGCCCGGTCGCAGGGCCGAAGCCCACACGCGTCCGGCAAGGCCAAAAATACCTTCGGCCCCGTCGGCATTCCCCTTTTTGGGGCGCCTCAGGCGCCAGGCAATAACCCCCCCCCGAAGGGGGTATAAGCCTGGGGGGATGGCCCCCTGAGACCGGAGGAAATCTCCAGTGCCGAGGCACACCCGGCAGAACCGTCCAGAGATAAAACGGCCTACCGAATGCAACCCAACAACTGGAGAGGAAAAAAAAGTCCGCGTGAAGCCAGGATACTCACAGTAGTTTGGCTCTGGGAAGAAGGAGAAGTCGCAAATCTGGGATACACTTGCCTTCCATTTTATCGTATTAGTAAGTTTAGCCCCTTTCTAGGCGACTCTTGTGTTATGATTCATAACTTCTCTTTTACCATTCTCAGGTTGTAGCCACAATTTTACAACTGATTCCGACCAGAAACTTTCAACCTTGACTCAATATCTGGCATAATTTGTAAATCACGCAGTTCTGGAATAATTTTTTATCTGATTATAACGATAAACTTTTTAATCGTATATTTTCTCTCTCGCTGTAAATAAATATTACCATAAGGTTACCCAAGTTCTACTTGCTCGAGGTGCCAGAATCCCGAAAGCTGGTTCTACTTGGCTTTGAGAGCGCAATCGTCGCAGTTGATTTAAACTGTGGAGTAAATAAAATAATCGGCTCGGGATTTATTATGACAGAACATCAGAGAAATCAAAAATTGTCCATTAAAGATCCAGAAAAAGAACCTGTTGTTTTTTTCTCTCTCTTCATAGGAGGGAGATATAATTTTAAACTAAATGATTAATTAGAAAAAAAGTATTCTGTGGTGAATAAAGCTACAGCTTTTAATATGGAGATAGATCTGATAGGAGTAAACTTTTCAGTGCCCAAAAGGGGAAAATTAAAATTTCATAATGTAACTACTGTTTTATCTAATCTAAAAAAAAAAACAGAATGAACTCTAGTTAAACAGTATTGAAATAGAATTTTGAATAGCCCAACTACCAAGAAAGCCGCATTCGATGATTCAGAAAATCCGATATGACTTTGAGGCCGCAGTTTCCCCACTCCTAGTTTAGATTGCTGACTAACAACCATTAATTGAAAATGAAAAAAAAAGGTGTTTATTTACTTTTTTTGTTTAAATAAAAACCGGAGAAAAAGTCAAATAAGCAAGGCTCTAAATTTGTAAAATGTGTTAAATATAAACACACAAAGCGTCAAAATATATGCAACCCATTAATAATATGATTTATTATTGAGACTAGCGCAATGGCGGTCATTTGGAACACGCCCTGTAAAAGATCCATCCTTTGAGCAAGAGACATCAAATCAATGTTTTTTTTTTAAGTCTTATATCTGCTTCCAAGATATGCAAACTTTTGGGGAGTTTCTTGTCTCAGTAATAAATCATTATCATATTAATAGGTTGCATCTATTTTGAGAGTTTTGAATGATTTTGTCTTTAAATATGTAGTGACGCAAAATATTTTTCCTCTCTTGTCCAAGACGTGATCGAGGAGAAATAGTTATTTTCAAATCTGAAACAAAAAAGAGCACATTATTATTAGAAGAGTTATTAGCACTCACATGGGTCTATGTATATTGAGACACCTTGTATCAATAATTTTAAGCGATAAAAAGAAACTTCGTTAGACTCTTACTAAATTGCGAATTAAAGGAAATATAGTCAGAAAACAACAGATTAACAAAAAGTAATCTAAATAAGAAAATTGCGAATATAACTTTTTCTAACAAAGAAAGGAAGATAGACATGGTAACGTAGTGTGGCAGCCGTGAAAGAAAAAAAAAAAAAAAAAAAAAGAACATCTATAAATAGATAAATAAAAAGATATCGAAGGGAAGAGGGAGTGGGTTTCTACCTGTGGATCAAATACCACAGGTGGACATACGCGTGTGCCTCGAAGTTTATGGGAGGGGCTTTACCTATCAATAACAAACACTGGTTACAATGTCTTTGTTCTTTCTTCTGTTTCTGATTGGTCGACGTTATCACAGCTGTCGCAAGTCACACGCGTGCGATCTTTCGGATTACATTTTCTTTCATCATCATAACCCCCCCCCCACCAACCACCTCTGCGGTGTATGTGTGTGCGCACGTATACCCGTCTACAAATTCATCTCCGTGTATGTGGGGCACGCGCTTTCAAAACGCTTTCCTCTTGTATACCGTGTATAAATCTCTATCTATCATATATATATATATATATATATATATATATATATATACACAAATGCTTTGCTGTGTGTGTGCACGCGTATATCGTATATTTATGTGTATATGTGTGCACGCGTGTATACCGTATACAAATGATTTTCTGTGTAAGCTTGAACTTAGTACAAAAGCTTTTCTGTATGTAGTGTGTGTGTAGTCACCAACACTTTTTGTATTTTCCGGTGAGTTTAGATGTATTTTTCAATGTGTGAGTGCTCGTGTCAGCGTAAATGCATGTGTTGAGTTAGTGCGTACGTATTTGTTGAACACACCCAATAGACTGTATGTATATAATGTCACGAAAAATAATTACCAACATTGTGTGCATCTACCAGCCTGTTTATGAGTTTCGATTCCTGCGCGGCCCCCACCATAAAACAGCCTTATGCCATATTCCGACACGATGGGATGTCAGATAAATGCCAGTATATATCGTGGAAGATATTTGCTGTTTTTCTTCAGTCGGATTTTCAATTTATTCACCTCTCAATTAAACAACTGTGTGCGAAGCTGAGGTAGATACTGATTGATTGATTTTAACAGCATATCAACTCGTCTAGGATTATTTGATGCCTAGAGGTTTGGGAATCATGTTTATTCACCTTTTTTGAAATATCAAGTATTCCTGCTTTACACAGATCGATTTGACCCATAGATGGGACCCTAACAGGTACTACCATTATGGACCATAGAATAATGGCAATGAAGGGATACTCCACACTATCTAGAACTGCAGGAGCCTCACCATCAGATGCAGTTTAGTCATACCCAGTAAACCTTTTATAGCGGGGGGTGTCTTACCCCCTTAGTGCAGAGGATACTATCGCATCGTAGCCGCATAGGTTGTCTGCATGATTGCGCGGATATCTGAAAATTTTCACGAATATGAATAAATCATATACATTGATCCTAGGTTCGTAAATAGAAAATTTTAAAAGAAGACTTGTTTATCTTAAGATTAAGCATTCAAATTATTATTTTTTTTTAACTTTAATCTTTTTTTTCCTTTTTTGTTACCAAAAACCGAACACTTTTTTTCGGTTACCTATAAGAGAACAATGATCTCTGTACCAGTGGGAAAGACGTTAACTATTTGCAGTTACAAGTCACAAAGTCAATGACAAAGTATACCTAAATGATTACTCATCGAAGTACAGACTGAGCTCATATATATATATATATATATATATATATATATATATATATATATATATATATATATACCCACCATATATATATCATCATGTCGGGTTGCTAACACGAATTTCCCTAACTTTCTTGCCATTTGTCCATCATCCATCGCTTCTTGTTGGTCCTCAAGACTACACCCTGTGTTCGTACAGAGTGGTTGTAGATAGGTTCTAAATAGTCGTCCAACACCTGCAGGTCAGTGTGAAGTTTGAATATATATATATATATATATATATATATATATATATTACATACGTGTGCGTGTTATAATGGATACTGTCGTAGGAAATAGACACGGCGACACGAGCTTAAATCCTGGACGAGGCTGTTTGCATTTCACATAGGGTTAATACCTTTGAGAAAGTTATGAATCCAGCTATTTTCAGATTGTAAGCCAGACTGGGCTCTTTAATTTTGGTACGGCAACCGATCCAGGAGAAAAAAAAACTAAGTTCAAACTTGTTAAAATCCGCCTAAAAACTTACCAAGTGTCGTGTCCTCCACGCGCGGAAGGGTAAGCGGGTGTGTGCGCAAATATATATATAAGTTTGCTATATTTACAAATAAAAAGTGATAGAGCCCATATATAAGCTAGGACAGCGTAGTCAACGGTGTTTAGCAACAGTCAGTTTCTCGTCTATGCAATCATTGGACCATGATCACATCGACGAGAAACTGGCAGTTACCAAGCGTCATTGACTATGTCTACTCTATCCCAACTTAGATATATAAATTTAGGAGCGTATTAAAGTTCCCAGTGTTTAAACTGTATATCTAGTCTAGTTAAGAGGAAAAACCGAAGAGGGGGGTAAGTTTTGTTCGTGTTCAAGTACACACACACTAGATTGTACCTAATTGACCCTGGAATTTGAACAGCTTAATCAATTAAATTACTCATTGTTTCTCATGTCTCGCCGGATACTTAACTCAACCCTCAAAATCACTCCATCAGAAAATAAACCTTGTTTTTTTTCTTTTCTCTTAGTTGAAACTTTTCGAGAGAGAGAGAGAGAGAGATATGTGCGCGCGCATGCGTGTGCCTTTTAGCAATTTGTCAGCGGGTGGAAAAGTGAGTTTGAGAAGTGTGGCTCATAGGTAAGAAACTGAACAAACACCTCAAGTGTCGCCTGCCCGTGGCATGAAAAGGCGAGACGTGGAGGGCAGGGGAGAAAAGGCAACAGGTGTCTCCCCCCGCCACACACCCCACAGTGCACATTTGAGCAGAATAGACAAAGGCAAAATAGGAGGGTTCGCGTTACATTTTGTAAAATAAATGAATAGATGAATAAAAACAAAAATGTGAACAAAAAATGTGATTAAACCGATAAAAAATTATTTAACTAGTGCACCTACGAGCAGACACATTTCATTGAGAAAAATCACTAATGAATTCAGCTGGTTTGGTTTGGTTTGGTTTGTTGGGTTTTATGGCATATCAACCTTTGTAGGTTATTTAACGCCAAATCTATTTTTATGTAAATAATCTGTTCTATTTAAAACAATTCAGTTTAGCATAAGTACAGTTTAATTGTCAAAAACATTTATTTCAAACTATTCAATAAGTTATATGTAACAATTCAGTTAAGTGTAAATACAATTTTAATGTCGAAAAATAGTTCTATTTCAAATAATTCAGTTAAGCATGAGCACACAGGTTAAATGTAAGTACGGTTTAATTGTCAAAAACATTTCTATTTCAAGCTATTCAGTTTACTCAAACAATTCAGTTTAGCATAAGAATGGTGTTAGTTCTATTTCACCCATAGATAGGGCCTTATCAGCTGCTACCACTCCGGGCCAGAGTGGACCTGGGAGTGATGGTAATGAAGGGGTACTCCGCATTCCCCAAAGCTCCAGCATTGCTGAAACCTCACCATCAGATTGTTTAGTGTCATATCCAGGACACTCGTTAGGGGGGGGTCTTACCCCTGTGCAGAGAAGCAGTCGGCGTATTCTACAGCCCCAGCCGACTGGGCAATGAATTCAGCTCTCAACAGGCTCCTTATACAGTAGTCTTGTGCCAGACATGGTACGATGATTAGCAAGCTTGTCTCCAAGGCTTAATTTGCAAGTGTAGAAAATTCGATACTCACTGAGTAAACCTCGCATAGCGTAATGGTTAGCAAGCTAAGTTTGCGAATCGTTGCTAGTGAGTTCGATTCTTACAGGGTACCCCACATTTCTAAACCTTATGTCGCATCGTAAATAAATACGGGGCGAATTATTCTTTTAATAGTGCTTGACGAGACTAAGTTTAATATTGAAGAGATACAGGTTTGTCCTATCAAAATACATGTGGGCCAATTTAGTGATATTATTTATTCACTAAGATTAGCTAACTTGTGGTGCAAGGCTAGAAGTATGGAGCACCCAGTTAGAATCGAGCTCACTAATAATGGTCTATTAATTTAGCTTATTAACCATTACAACACGTGAGGTACCCCAATCTAGTAATATTAAGGTGCTATAAACGACAGTTTTGTTGGTATTAAATAAGAAAATTAAAAAAGACAAAAATAAGTTTCCTGGTGAGTCTCTGACAAGAAGCAAAATCGGCACCAACCTAAAAAAGAGAGGCTTCCTGGTGCCAAAGAGAAACTCTTCCTCAGAAGCCTTTACCGCCTTAATTGAAACAGACGCACCTTTTTCTCTCGGCTACCAGTGGGAACATATGTGCCTGGTAATGCCCGAGGGTCTCCAACTAGTAGCAGCCTCAGCTGAACGTACCCATTAAACACAGAAACATGACGGACCCTCAAACTTACAATTTGCCAATTTTCCTTTTTCGCCCTAAATTCCTTTACAACTTCGACATAGATAAGATAACTAGTGAATAGGGTAAGAAGAAAAAGAAGTCAGAATTTTTCAACAATAATATACACATACGTCAAACTTTCCTTGTGCCTTATCATATTTACCCAACCCCTCCGCTCGGGCAGGATATGATACGAGGTCAATTTCTAAGGTGAGTTTAACAGGTTTGAATTCAGAGTTTTCCTTCTCCTAGACTAGTTGCTTCATTCAGGCTGAAGAACCTTGTCTGCTCTACTATTTACCCATAGCTGGAGGGAGAATAATTGGATTCATACCTTTCCCAAGGGTATTAGTGCTATGTGAAATGCAATCAGTCTCGTCCAAGATTTGAACTCGTGTCGCCGTGTCCATTTTCTACGACGATAACTATTACACTTGATAATTATTATTTAGAATATTCGGATTATTGACCTCATCTTAATTGTTATAATCACAACGTTTCGGCCGATATGTCCTTCCACCTTCAGGTGTTTCATGTCATGGCAGAGAAGAACACTGGAAGAAAAGTAGTTTCAAAGAAGCGGTGCACAAGTTGGTCTTCTTAACAGGCCACTATAGCCTGAACATGGCTTCCGAAGAAATAGATCTACGACCTCACAAATACTAACCATCCGCAGAATCCTTGAGGGTGTACGGGCAAAGAACCTACAAGCGACATTAATATTTGTCGACTTTACAAGGCTTTCGACTCCATTCACAGAGGAAAGATGGAACAAATCCTACTAGCGTACGGCATACCTAAAGAAACCGTAGCGGCAATAACGATTCTCTATAGAAACACTAAAGTAAAAGTACGATCACCAGATGGAGACACAGAATACTTCGACATTGTAGCAGGAGTACTACAAGGGGACACGCTGGCTCCGTATCTCTTTATCATTTGTCTAGACTACGTACTTAGAACATCGATTGACAAAATCAAAGAGAATGGCTTCGAACTGACGAAGAAAAGAAGCAGAAGATATCCCGCAACAACAATTACCGACGCCGACTACGCCGATGACATAGCGATACTGGCAAATACACCTGACCAAGCCGAAACACTTCTGCATAGCCTGGAACGAGCAGCAGCAAGCATAGGCCTCCATGTTAATGCACACAAAACGGAATATATGTGCTATAACCAAACGGGGGACATCTCCACTCTAGAAGGAACCCCTCTTAAACTAGTAGACAAATTCACGTACCTAGGAAGCAGCGTCGAATCAACCGAAAAGGACATCGAAACGAGGTTAACGAAAGCATGGACAGCTATCAATAGGCTATCGACTATATGGAAATCAGACCTAACCGATAAAATGAAACGCAGTTTCTTCCAGGCAGCGGTCACATCGATACTGCTATATGGATGCACTACATGGACGCTAACAAAACGGCTGGAGAAGAAACTAGATGGCAATTACACAAGAATGCTGCGTGCAATCCTCAACAAGTCCTGGCAGCAACACCCCACAAGACACCAACTGTACGGCCACCTGCCCCCTATCACGAAATCTATTCAAGTTAGGCGAACCAGACATGCAGGACATTGCTGGAGAAGCAGAGATGAACTCATAAGAGATGTACTCTTATGGATCCCCACACACGGCCGCGCAAAAGCAGGACGACCAGCACGAGCGTACATTCAGCAGCTATGTGAGGATACAGGTTGTTGTCCTGAAGACCTACCTAGGGCGATGAACGATAGGGAGGAGTGGCGAGAGAGGGTCAGGGATATCCGTGCTGCCAGCACGATATGATGATGATGATGATAGCCTGAACATAAAAATTAATACAATTTGGGAACCTTTAATCAAAAAGGCTCGAGAAAAATAAAAATAAAAAATTAAAAAAACCCGCGAGGGAGACATTAGGTTAATAAGTCCCAAAAATTCACCCTGAGTTTTCCGTCAAGGACACATGGCGCAGTGGATAACGCGTTTGGTTGGAAGGTGCTTATGTGTGAAATTATCTGGAGGTTGCAGGTTCAATCCCAACAACAGGTAAGACTAACATGGAATACTTACTATAACTTAACACTTGTACCCGGTCATGGTTAACAGAACTGGAACAGCTTTCCCCAGTAGTTCAAATAAAGGATTCCGTTCGACATGAAACACCTGAAGAAAGCCGAAGGACATATCAGCCGAAACGTTGTGAGTATAACAATAAAGATGAGGTCAATAGTTCTAATATTTAAGTATTCACACGAAAAAGTTTGCTAGTCTCGCTTACTAACGATTACACAAATAGTAATTTATTAAGCTTTTTTTTCTTTTGCTAAGATGTGGCTCAAGGCCGTATAAATATAGCACTCAATGAGACTCGAAATCACTCGTGAAGATTTACTAGTCTAGCTTGCTAACCATTACACCACCGATATGGCCAGTAGTAGGGTAGACTGGGTTCTTCAGCCTTGGTGAGGCAACTAGTCTCGAAGGAAAACTGACTTCAAACCTGTTAAACTCCGCTTAAAAACTGACCTTGTGTCATATCCTGTCCGAGCGGAGGGGTTGGTAAATATGATATATACACTGCCATCTATCTTATTTAGAAGAAAGCTATATTCATTAGACCAGACAGCCTCTCTTATATATATATATATATATATATATATATATATAAAAGAGAGAGAGAGGGGGGTAGGGAGAAAGAGGTGTGTGTAGAGGATGCTTATTTTAACATTTTGATCGCCTGGCGTACAACATACAAGTGAATCTTGTTTCATATCCTGCCCGAGCGGAGGGGTTGGGTAAATATGGATATGGCCAGTATTAGCCAGTTTGAAATTAATAATAATCATCGAAAATGATGATAGCTATCCGTCCTTTTTTTTATTTTTTTATTTTTAATGCAGGGTCTTTGTCCGAAAGTGAACGTAATAGCGTGACTAGAGCTAAGCGTAATGGTTATCATCGTAGGAAGTGGAATCTGCGACTCGAGTTCAAACCCTGGATGAGGCTGGCTGTTTGTGTTTCATTGCGCACTGATATTCTATGGAAAGGCATGAATCTAATTGTTCTCCCCCAGCTATGTGTAAGTAGTTGGCAAGACTGGTTTCTTTAACCTCTGAATTCAAACTCGCTTAAGAATATTGTGTCACACCTTGCTCATCGTGGATTGGTTTGTTATTTAACACCAAATCCATTTTTATGTAAATAATCAGTTCTATTTAAAACAATTCAGTTTAGCATAAGTACACAGTTTAATGGTCAAAAACATTTCCATTTCTAACTATTCAAGCAGTTGTATGTAACAATTCGGTTAAGTGTAAATACAGTTTTAATTTCGAAAAACAGTTCTATTTCAAATAATTCAGTTAAGCATAAGCATGTAGATTGAATGTAAGTACGGTTTAATTGTAAAAATCATTTCTATTTCAAACTATTCAGTTTTACTCAATTCATTTTAGCATAAGTATGCTGTTAGTTCTATTTCACCCATAGATAGGACCCTTATCAGGTGCTGCCACTCCGGGCCAGAGTGGACCTGGGAGCAATGGCAATGAAGGGGTACTCCGCATTCCCCAAAGCTCCAGCACTGCTGGAACTTCACCATCAGATTGTTTAGTGTCATATCCAGGACACGCGTTAGGGGGGGGTCTTACCCCTCTGCTGAGGTGCAGTCAGTGTATTCTGCAGCCCCAGCTGACTGGGCAAGCTCATCATGGAGGGATTCGGTAAATACATATTACCTATTCGGTTTCTCTATTTGTTAGTATTTATATACGTGTAGTATTGATGGCATCTTTATTTTCTAAATGAAGTATTATTCTCATTAAATTATTGCTGCTTTTCATCGCAAATTACTAAAACGGTCAGTATTAATCGCATATCACTGTTGGTTGGAGTCGTAGAATACATCGACTACTCCTCTGCAGAGGAGTAAGATTCCCCTCAACCAGCTAATGTCCTGGGTACAACACTTGACTGCATCTGATTATAAAGCTCCAGTCCTAGATTTTGGGGGAATGTGGAGTACCCTTTTATTACCATTACTCCATTCTGACCCAGATTAGTAGTACCCGTTAGGATCCCATCTATGGGTTGAATAGAGCTGTTCAATCATTTACTAAGGATCATTATTATTTATTTAAAAAGATCCAACTGTGAGCAAATTATTTGTATTAGATAAGAATACTTGATACTTAGAGACACTACTGTAAGATAGCATTACTTGAAACCATTTATCTATGTTAATATATATGGCCTATGAAGAGTCCGAAAGAGTTCGGGACAATTTCGGTAAATACATCTACCAACTCCAGCCTAAAACCAAAGCACTTGTCAGAAAACTTGAGAGGATCCTAATAAAATTATGGAGACATCATGTGTCTTTATTATTTAATCAAACCTGCTTAAATGAAGGACTACTATCGATGTAGTCTAGTAAAAAAAAAAAAAAAAAAAAAAAAAAAAATTTAACAAGAAAAAATAAACACCCTAAATATTCTATTTCCGTTGATAACGTTTTGTTTTAAATTTGTTTGATGTCATTAGAATCTGTTTAATCCAACAATACGTTTGTGCAATGTTTTTTGCAATTTAAAGAATTTTATATAATAGTATTTGACATTAGATAACCCATAAAGATTGATATGTCATAAAAACACCAACCAATCAACAAATCGCACAGAAATAAATTGAAGATAGTTGTATAATGATCGATAAATGATAGAATGTGGAATTTACTGGTGAATTGGCGAAATTAGGTGACATGTCGTTAAGCGCAAGCAATTAGAACCAGCAATATTGATAAAGATGCGGTAACAATTAGAAGTTCATCTTGCTGTGACAACATATTTATATGGGAGCAGGCTTTGAAAACAACATAATGGCATTTGGTCTCATACATCAACCGTATTGTGTATTTACCATAAAAGTATAACCGTTTACAACTGATAACGTAGATACCAACCGCTGTTGACTGTCTCTATGCTGTCCTTAACTCCAGAACACAGTCGCAACCACATCTTCTGCAATGATCAATCATGGTCGAAAGTAGATGTACTCTGATTATAACAATAGAAATTTCGGACAATTTTTAAACTGCTTTCCTTCACAGTTGCGACATCTCGCTTGCCAACAAGAAGGGCCAATAACAAAACTCAACACCAACTCCTTATCTATCATCTTTAATACGATATATCGACAAGAAAATCTTGTGTGTTTGTTTAGACAAAACAAACACGACAAATATATGTCATGTTATACATTAGATTAGATTCCCTATTATTAATCTCCCATAGCGGCTCCTTGTGTTTTAATGTACACTCTTAAACTTGTCTCCGGGAGAAGACCTCCGATTACGTCACCCTTATCGAGTAGAAAAGACAAGAGCTTCTCTAGCATTCAGCTGCTTCTAAGGTTTCAGAGTGTAATTCAACATGGTACCACGTCTGCTCACTAGATTCCTTTCCCCGTGTTGACCATGTATGCTGGTCCACTGGACCGGGACGCACTTCGACCGGCTGTGAGCAGTGGTACACAGATCTGGTTGCGTGTGTTTTAGCTTTGGTGGCAGTCGGTTGAGGCGGCACGCTCTTTTTGGCGAGCGCCCCGGGGCCTGTTCTGGACTTCGGTCCGGAGCGTGGCCCTGGAAAAGGAACAATGGCAGACTTGGGGCCTTTAATTAGGCACCTGGTTTCGACTAGGCTACCTTCGGGTGGGCGAGCTGCATTTTTGTCTCCTTTGTCCCCCTTGTACGGCACTAGACCATGCATCTAGTTTAAGCCGCAAACTGGCATACGTGCCCGGACCCACATTTGGGTTCGTGAAACTGCTTGCCTCATCAGGCTCACATTGCACTAAGTGAGCCGATGAGCAGCATTGACCAGCAGGGTTCGAGTCTCGATTCGTTCCCGACCTCCCCTCCCCTTTATCCCCACTTTAATCGGCCTTCGGGCTTTTGACCTTGTGTCAAGTCGTGTCTGGTGGGAGGCAGCGACAAATACTTGGCAGTCGGTTGAGGCTACTTGACACGGGTACCGGGAAGCCGAAATTCATGTCACGTGCGCAAAGACCGGCTCTCCTTGGGTGTCAGGGAGCCGTCCCCCAAGCTATCATCTGCTCCGGTAGAGCTCGGTTTATCACCTGGCGCCTGACGCGCCCCTTTTTTAGGATAATGCCGATGAGGCCCAAGGCCTTTTTTTTGGAGCCGCTGGCCGTGTCTGGGTTTTGCCACTGCAGGTCGTCCCCGCTTCAAAAAGGCCTTGTGCATGGTGGGATGCTAAATACCGCCGCTATCTTAATCCTTCCATATAAACCCGATATTTCGAATATCGTCGTTTCATTCTTTCCTGATAAACCTGTTGACGAGGTGCCCGTGGTGTTGGAGGTGCCCGTGGTGTAATTGTTATCGTCGTAGGAAATGGATACGGCGACACGAGTTCAAATCCCGGACGAGACTGATGGCATTTCACATAGCACTAATACCCTTGGGAAAGGTATGAATCCAATTATTCTCCCTCCAGCTATGGGTAAATAGTAGGACAGACTAGGTTCTTCAGCCTTGGTGAGGCAACTAACCCAGGAGAAGGAAAACTGAATTCAAACCTGTTAAACTCCGCTTAAAAATTGACCTTGAGTCATATCCTGCCCGAGTGGGGGGGGGGTAAATATAGATAAACCTGTTGACGAACCCTAACTTGGCTTCAAAGTTTTCATTGCCTAAAGGCGTTTAGCTCACCGTTAGAAACAATGCACTCGTTCCACTGAAACGGATGCATGCCACAGGAGACGGTACGTTGCATATATATTTGATCAAAGAAACTTCTTTTTCTATCAATGGGCTTTGAGATCAATAGAATCTCTATAGCACAATGAGCAAATGGTGTAGATTACAACTTTTGTTTGATGTTATTAATGGATATTGAGTGTCAGGCAACTTGCTCCGACAGTTACTGGCTTCTCAAGATCGAATTTTTTTGTGTGACATTCCAGGAAACAACGTCTACCAGATTGAGTTACACACACGCTGGGAACTCGTGTGTATGTGCGCGTGTGTGGATAGATAGATAGAGAGAGAGATTGACTTCATACATAACGGAGGATTGGTTATTGTCGAGAGAATCAAATCAACGACAAGCCGATTTTAAAACAAAACCCTTTTATGCTTATTTTCTTCCAAGAGATCGGATCGTTCCAAGTTTCACGTCACATGAAATGTCGCTACTAGCTGAGAGGCATTTCTTTCTTTGATGTTTCAATTCGAAACGTACGACTTCTTCCGAACCGAAGTCTCCTTTAGAGCTCTCTGGTCTGCGACGAGCCTCTGGCTAAGTTCTTATATCCATCTATCATGAACATTCTTTTTCTGTCAAGCTATACATTTACAAAAGTGGCCTTCCAACGTATCACAAAGAGAGAATTATATATATAACGAGCATAATATTCGTAAACATTAATATTTTCATATGTATCTTTTTATATAGAAAATTTCTCGGCTGTCTATTATCAAATCTTATTTCATAAAATTGGAATTATTTAAAATTCAAAGCAACTTTAATCAGACAACTTATTTTGAAAAGTGAAGTAGAATTTTAATCGTAGAATTATTAGTAAAATAATGTTTTCTTGAAGAAAAAAAAAAATATATGCAGACTGAAAAAAAAAAAAAAAAAAAAAAAATGTGTTTAAACTTTTCTATTTAAAAAAAAAAAATTAGATCATTTAAAAACTATTCGATTAAAACTAGAAATTATTTGAAAGAAAAATAATTAAATGAGACTAAAAAGTACATATCTAGTAATAATTTTCTTTTAATAAACTTTCAGATTAAAAAAAAAAGTTAAAAAATCTGAATTCAGATGAAGTACCGACATTTTGTTTTTAAAACCAATGCAAAGCAATTCATTGTATAAAAAAAATTACAATCGCTTTTAAGATATTTCAAAGAATTAAATGTGAAATTTTCATTTATTTGAGCTAAGCCAACGCTTAGAATGTAGTTTGATACACGACACGAGTCATCCTACATATTATTTCTATTCGAGGATAGATAAACAGACAGGATTTCAAATGCCGACTTTCTACATCAGTAATAATCTTCCCATTTAGAAGACTGACGTAAGACAATCTTTCTAACTCCATTTGGTCTTGTGCCGTTCGAGAAAAAAAACAAAACAAAACAAAAAACAACAACAGAAAAAAAACCCTCAAATGTTATTTTATAGTGTGTGTGCGTGCGTGCAATGCACAGGGGTTCAAACACTTTCCTCTTGTATATGCTCGTGTGCTATGTAGAAATTCTTTTCTCTGCGTGTGTATGTTTATTCAAATAATTTTCTCTATGTATATGTGAACAAACAAGTGTTTTTGGGTATGTTGAAGTGTGTGCGCGCACACAAAAGCTTTTCTGTATGTATAGGTATTCACACACACAATATATCTGATATGAGTTTCCCCACTAAATATGCAGTCACAGTCATCTCTGATCTCTTTATTGTTGGCTCAGTTCCATTGGCGTCTTTACAGAAAGTATTTGTCTGACAATAAACTGATAGTTTTATTCGGATTTGGGGGAAGATTTATTATACGAAACATTTTATGACACTTAGTAATAGAGGCTATTTACCAAGCCAGCCTAAGGCCATAAGTGCAGCGCATTCAATGAGAATCGAACTCACAACAGTTCTAATTGCAAGGCGTCTCATCGAGTGAAAAAAGAGTTAAGTGTTTTAAATTTTGTTTGTTTGGGGTTTATGGCGTATCAGCCTTTGTCGATTATTTAATGCCAAATCCGTTTTTATACAAGTAAACAGTTCTGTTTCAAACAATTCGGTTTAGCATAAGTACACAGTTTAATTGCCAAAAAATTTCAATTTCAAGGTATTCAGTTTAGTCAAACAGTTCTAATTCAAGCGATTCAGTTTAGCTCAACTACGCAGGGTAAATATCAAAATGGTTCTATTTGAAGTAATTCAGTTTAGCATAAGTACGCAGTTTAGTTCTATTTAACCCATAGATAAGACCCTATCAGGTGCTACCACTCATGGCCCGAGTGGATCTGGGAGCGATGGCAATGAAGGGGTGTTCTGCATTCCCCAAAGCTCCAGCATTACTGGAAACTCACCATCAGATTGTTTAGTGTTATATCCAGAACGCTCGTTGGGGAAGAGTCATACCCCCTCTGCAGAGGTGCAGTCGGTGTATTTTACAGCCCTGGCCGACTGGGCAAGTTTCAAATTTAAGACAAATATAGCAGTAATACCAACTGAAACAGTTATTTCCTGTACGATCATATTAATATCAGGTTTTGTTTTAAGGCATATCAACCATTATAGGTTATTATATGCCAAATCCTTTAAAATATATAATTTTTAAACATATTGCAGATATCATTTTTAAACGAGTTTGAACTCATTTTGATCACAGTTAATTGGTTCCAAGTATTACAATGTATCACTAACAATTCAACTGAATATCAGTCATTTGTTTACACACAGTTAAATGTAAAAAGTTCTATTTCAAACAATTCAGTTTAATATAAGTCATTTGTTTGCTCTCAGTTCAAATATCAAACGGTTTTATTCAACTCAAAGATAGGTAGCACTTATCAGGTGCTACCGCTCCATGTCAGAGTGGACCTAGGAGCGATGGCAATGAAGGGGTACCCTGCAATCCCTAAAGCTCCAGCATTACTGGAGCCTCACCATTAGATGCAGTTTAATGACATATCTAGGACACTCGTTATTGGGGTGTCTTACTCCTCTGCAGAGATGTAGTCGGTGTATTCTACAGCCCCGGGTTAATATCAGGAGGTGCCGCTAGCATAACGGTTATCGTCGTAGAAAGTGGACTCAGCTTCCAGAGTTCAAACCTAAACGAGGCTATTTGCATTACTATCCTTGGGAAAGACATGTATCCATCTACTCTATCTTTAACTGTGGGTAAATAGTTGGTTGGTTGTTTCGGTTTTATGGCATATCAACCCTTGTCGGTCATTTAACGCCAAATTCTGCCTATATATACATACATATTCAATCAAAGATTTCAAAACGAATACTAAGGTAGGTAAAATTTTCTATTAGCAGGATTTCATTTGTTTGCACAAGATTAACCAGTTTTAAGTTGTTATATTTTTTGGTACAACCCTGTCTCTCTCAAGAAGGACAGAATGTCATCTATTTTGACGTTCTCGAACAGATCGGTTAAGTTATTTACTTTGAAAAATCGCTTTCTGATAACAGCGAAAGCTCTGCATTCTATAAGTTGTCTGGCAGGTCAAACACTGTGGTTGTGGTTCCTGTTTCAAAATGAAAGAGTGAGTAAGCCTTGTATGACCAATTCGCAATCGGGATATAACAACTTGTTCTCTTCTTGATTTTCTCGATGCTGGTCTCCACTCTCCCAAGGTGCGCTGAATTTGGAAGAGTTTATTGTGGATGTTATTGCTCCATTGTTGTTGCCATTTTGTGTGAAGGAATTTATTAATTGTATGGGATCCTGGATTTATCATGGGTAAATAGTAGGTTAGACTATGTTCTTTAACTTTGGCAAGGCGACTGATCTAGAAGGAAAACTCTGAATTCAAACCAGCTGTAGATCTGGAAAGGGATGGGCTCTATTAGGCTACTCCTGCCCAAGACACTACACGAGTAGTGCTCTCACGGTCACGAGTTACGAACCAGTGAGTAAGAATATATATCAGAGACTGTGCTCTTTACTTTTGGTACGGCAACCAGTCTAAGAGAAATAAAAATTCAAACTAAAACAGCTGTACTCCCTTAAAACAAAAAAAAAAAAAGAAAAAAAAAGAGGACTTTGTGTGTGTCGTATGCTGCCCGTAGCAGAGACGCTGGATAAATTTTATTTTAACGGTAATCAATCATTTCAGCGAGACTTGAACATAATTCTGTTTCTCAGTGTATCTTACCATCTTTCTATTGTCTATATTAGTTTACTTCTCTCTGTCTGTCTGTCTCTCTCTCTCTCCCCCCCTTCTTTCACTTCATCAGTGTGTGTTCCTCTATATCACCTTGTCTTTCTCTCTCTGCTTCCCGATTTTTAATGTATCTCTCTCTCTCTCATTGTCTCTCTTACAATCTTTCTACCAGTTTACCCCCCCCTCTCATTTTCTGCCTCTACTTCTCTACCTCTCTCTAATCCAATCTTTTTGCCTCTCACCCTCACCCTTTTTATCTCTCTCTCCCTCTCTCACTGCATTTATCTCTTGTCTTTTTACTTTTTTTTCCTCTCTGCTCTCTTTTCTTCTGTCTACCTCTCTAATTTTTTAATTGTCTCCTTTTCTCTATTTGAATAACTTGGTTTATCTTTGCTTTTCTTCCTCTCCCTCCCTCTCCGATACTGACAGATACTGAGCAAATTCTGTGACTGGTCAGTTTTAAAATCCTCGAGAAAATCTGCTTTTTTTTTTTGTAAGCATTAAAATAGTGACTGAGGGCACCTCGGGTAGTGTAATGGTTAGCAAGGTAGACTAGCAAACCTACACGAGTGAGTTCGATTCTCATTGGGTGCCCAACTCATGCGGCCTTGTGCTACATCTAAGCAAAAAGCTTAGTAAATTACATTAAAATAGTGACTGAACAAAAAGGAATCTTTATGTGGAAGTTATTATCTCTTACAAAATAATCAGTGTCATCAAACGTCAATGGACCACTGCTTATCATCAAGTCACGCTGACAGCACAGATTTTCCTGACACTCTCCATCTGTCCCTATAATCCATCGCTCCCGGCAGGTCTTCCAAATTACATCCTGTATCCGCACAGAGCTGATGTCATGTTTTTGCTGGTCGACTAACACTGGCACGTTCATACGTAGGAGTCTATAGAAAAACGTCACTTATGAGTTTTTCCTTGCTTCTCCAGCAGTGTCATGCACGTCATGTTCATCTTATTTGAATGGTCTTTGAGATGGGAAGTAAGTGGCCGTACAGCTGTTATTTCGTAGGATATTGCTTCGTTAAAATTACATATATAAGAGGGAGAAAGAGATAGAGAAGACAGTTTAGAGAATCAGATTGACACGCTTTGCTAGTGGCCTAGCATCTCCAGAAGTAAAAGGAATTTACCAAAAACAGATTTTTAAGGTTGCTAATAAATTCATTTTCCTTCTGATAGCGCTAGACCACTAGCAAAACGTGTCAATCTGATTCTGTACACTGACTTTCTTATACCGTTCGATTTCTTTCCAAAACTTACATACTGTAGAAATCCCTGGTGTTGCATGGAATTAAAAAAAATGGCGAGGCAACATTAGCTACAGTAACACAATGTTTCTATGTACGCAACCGAATCTGATATTTCCTCAAAACCAATAAACATGTAAACTACTTTCGACCAAGCCACCTGGCATTCGTACCGGGTGGTGAATTGTCTTTTGAACGCTTGGTCTGGCTGGGGGGGATCCCTCCAGGCCTTACCTACTTTGCAAGGATTGGGTTTGTTGCTCGGCACCTGAGGCACCACAATGCCGACGAGACCAAAGTAATTTTTGGATCAACCACGCAAGAGTCTCGATTCGTTAGTGGCTCCCCACTATAAAATGGTCTTGCGCTGCATTCTGGTTTGGTGGGAAGTCAGATAGATACGATCATTTAAACTGTCTCACTAGTTTTTAAAAAAAAGATGAAATATTTGCTCCACCCACCAAATGAACTCAAAGAATTTCATTATTAGACAAAACTCAAGTAACTTAGATTATGTTTGTGAAATATCAGCAATGTAATTCTAAGTTTGTTAGATTTAAAAACGAATAAACTTATAAAACATTTTAATACTGATCATCCCGCTTGATAAACTGATCTAAAAACGATGAAAGGTCGTTACCAGTTTCAAAACAGAAGACTACTTATAAAGATGACAGAAGACCGGATTCTAAATGAATAGCAAAACAATTACCTGTCACAATTTTACGTTTTAAAGATGACTGTACACATTAGGTATCAAACAATAAACTGCTACGTTAACCATGGTTAAGAGGCATGTTGTTAGATGTAAATAATCTTATAAATGACAAGTTACCAGCGCAAACTGCTGTTATTTTGGAGACAATTTTATCTAATAGGTGTATACACAGACAGATAGATAACCAACTTCATAGGGGGCGTGTCCTCATGGCGTAGTGGCTAACGTCCTGGCCTGCGGCATCGGAGTAAGCGAGTTCAAACTTCAATCGCGCTATTATGTTTACTTTCCGACTAATACCCTCGGGAATGCTATGAATTAAATAATACCACTACCATTCTTACATAAGGATGGCCTTGGCATTAGGATAATCCACGGAGGTTGATATCCCATTAAAAAAAAAAAAAACAACAACAACCAAGCCCACTTATATATATATATATATATATATATATATATATATATGTGTGTGTGTGTGTGTATGTGTTTGTTTGGTTTTATGGCATATCAACCTTTGTAGGTTATTTAACGCCAAATACATTTTTATGTAAATAATCTGTTCTATTGAAAACAGTTCAGTTTAGCATAAATACGCAGTTTAAATACAAAAATCAGATAAGTGAAAGAAGCACGGTTTAGTTCTATTCAACCCATAGATAGGACCCTTATCAGGTGCTACCACTCCGGGCCAGAGTGGACCTGGGAGCGATGGCAATGAAGGGGTACTCCGCATTCCCCAAAGCTCCAGCATTGCTGGGACCTCACCATCAGATTGTTTAGTGGCATATCCAGGACACTCGTTGGGGGGGGGGTCTTACCCCTCTGCAGAGAAGCAGTCGGTGTATTCTACAGCCCCAGCCGACTGGGCAATATATATATATATATGGTTCAATCCTAGGTCGCGTCATACCGAAGACTTTAAAAATGGTACTTGATACCTCCTTGCTTAACACTCAGCGATATAAGGTACGTGTCAAAGGTAAAGTGGAGCAATCCAAGGAATGGAGTAGCGCCCTCCCCTACACCTCGGTGTAGTAGCTATTGAAAAAGGAGCCTCCTGGTCACCCTCGACTACGGTCGCCAACTTTACTTTACTTATATACATGTGTGTGCATTGTTTTAAAAAGCGAGTGCATGGTATTAAGAACGAATTTAAAAAAATGGAAGGGACCCTTTTTTTCGGTCACTTCTCTTCAGAGAATTGTCAATGACAATTGATTTTCTACTAGAGAGTGTGTAGTTATATTAGCTCTCCTCATAAAAGCACCAAAATTCAACTTGACAGTTTTTTTAACTTGTCCAACAAGGAGAAACCTTTAATAAATGTGTAGGCAGGTAAAATTGAGTTCTTTTTGTTTCTTTGTTTAATGACAAATCAACCTTCGTGGGTCATTTGATGCCAAAGCCGTCCTTGTAGAAGAACAGCAGTGATACTATTTAACCCATTGTTGGGAGGATAAGGGGATTCATACCTTTCTTAAAAGGTAATAGCACGAGGCTACAATCCAGCATTTTATCCATCACGTCATGAGGACACCCCAGACAACTATTTTGTTGTTTTTTTCTTGTATATCCCATATTGTACTCATCTAGACCGGAAGAAGAATGGTTGGTTGGGAAGGCATGTCTGTACTTCTGATTTCAGTACATACTTCATATGCGATCTATGCATATTTCTGTCGTCAGGACATTCCAACTACTACCGTCCCCATAAATACATTTCATTTTGGCATAGCTATCATCTTGTTGAACAGACTTACATGACATTACCACACCTTCACATCGCTCACCGTACATCGTCAGGCCTTTCTGGTAACCTCTCCAGAGGGCTGGCAGTGTAGTAAGAATGATAGCGAGGGGATAAGTAGTTGCTATGTTCCCCCCACCACCAACTGTACGAGAAATACTTTTTTCACATGTTTGATGACTGGCGTCGGCATTCGTAAAACTACAGCGTAGATGAGAGAGAGAGAGAGAGAGAGAGAGATTTCAATCATAGCCGATCACCTCCCGTGCACTCCGGGTAAGAAAGAATCAGCTTACACACGCAGCCTTGTTCAGTTATTGCTTTTAACTATTCTTTGGTTCATTAACGCCAGCAGACTACATCTTTACAATATGGACACATCCCAAATGTGCCTCTTGCCCCATTAATTCACCAGTTATGAATCTGGTACTCAAAGCAATTGTAAGAAAGCCAAAATTGTTGACACTAAGAAAGAATACACACACAAAAAAAGGCATGAAGTCCCCATGGCGTATTGGCTGTGACATCTGAGTAAGCGAGTTCAAACTTCGGTCGCACTATTACGTTCACTTTCTGACTAATACGCTTGGGAAACCTAGGAGCCTCTATATCTCTCTAACTAGGTTGGTTGGTTGGGTTTTATGGCATATCAACCTTTGTAGGTTATTTAACGCCAAATCCATTTTTATACAAATAGTTCTATGTCAAACAATTCAGTTTACCATGAGTACACAGTTTAATCGTCAAAATTATTTCCATTTCAAGCTATTCAGTTAATTCAAATTATAGATTTTGTTTACACACAGAGTTAAATATCAAAACAGTTCTATTTCAAACAATTCAGTTTAGCCTAAGTACAGTTTCAATATAAAAAAACAGTTACAATTCAGTTTAGCATAAGCACGCAGTTTAAATGTAAGTACACAGTTTAATTGTTAAAAACATTTCTATTTCAAGCTATTCAGTTTAGTCAAACAGTTCTAATTCAAACAATTCATAAGTATGCAGGTTAGTTCTATTTAACCCATAGATAGGGCCCTATCAGGTAATACCATTCAGGGCCAGAGTGGACCTGGGAGCAATGGCAACGAAGGGGTGCTCCGCATTTCTCCAGCATCATGGAACCTCACCATCAGATTGTTTAGTGTCATATCCAGTGTTGTAGTATCCTACACACTCCCTACACACTGCAGAGATGCAGTCGGTGTATTCTACAGCCTCAGCCAACTGGGCAATCCCTAACTAGGGATTAAATAATAAGACTGCTATTATTTCATAAGGATGGCCCATGGCATCAAATAATCCATGAAATTTAATATGCCAATAAACGAAATATTAAAAAAAAAAAAAAAAAAAAAAAAAAAAATGACGACAGTGTTTCTATATTTGTTTGTTAATTACATTGTTGCTGTCTTTATTACACACACAATTTCGAATACCTTGTAGGTAACCATTTTAAATGAGTTGTTAGTGATCATTTGTTTGCAAACAATGGAATGGTTTTAAGTATTTCTATCTAACACTAATAATTATATCTAATACCAATCATTTGTTTGCATACAGTTAAATGGTTTAAACTATCTTCAATTTCTTTGTGATTTGTTGGTTGTGTTTTATGACAAATCAACTTTTGTGGGTTATTCAATGTCAAATCCTGTCATATGTATTGCACACAGTTAAATGGTTCCAGGTATTGCTATTCAACATTAGTAGTTCTATTTTTCAGGTATTCCAATCTAATATAAGTAATTTACACACAACTGTACGATTTCAAAGAGCTAACAATAATCCTTAGTAAATTATTAAACAGTTCTATTTGACCCATAGATGGGATGCTAACAGATACTACCAATCCAGGTCAGTGGATCTGAGAGTAATAGCAATGAGGATGTATTCCACAATCTCCAGAGCTCTAAGACTAGAGCCTCGCCATCAGATTGTTTAATGTCATAACCAGGACACTTGTTAGAGGTGGGGTCTTACTCCTCAGCAGAGGTGCAGTTGACGTTATTTTACAACCCCAGCTGACAGGACTCAAAGAAAAACTGCAACAATGATACTATTTACCAACCCCTCCGCTCAGGCAGGATATGACACAAGGTCAATTTTTAAGCGAAGTTTAACAGGTTTCAATTCAGAGTTTTCCTTCTCCTAGACTAGTTGCCTAACCAAGGCTGAAGAACCTAGTCTGTCCTATTTACCCATAGCTGGAGGGAGAATAATTGGATTCATACCTTCCCCAAGGGTATTAGTGCTATGTGAAATGCAATCAGTCTCGTCCAGGATTTGAACTCGTGTCGCCGTGTCCCTTTCCTACGACAATAATGACTACACCACAGGCACCTCCAAACTGCAACAATGATAACTAATCTTAGAATATCAGAAAAATCTTTTTCTACATTTATATATTTCTCTCTATTGATCCCATCCAGTTAAAACAACCAATATTTATAAACTTCAACATAGCTTTATTCCACCCGAACCATACACAGATTTTTGAATGAAAAATAAAGATTCAAGTTGTACACTAATGTTTGAGCTAAGAAATTTTCCCTGTGTCGATGCCAACAAACTGCCAGATTGAACTTTTCATTTCAATCCAATCGTTGAATGTAATAAAGACAGACAAAATATATAAATATTTGGAACTTTTTCTTTTTTTGCTATGAAAACTGAAAGAGTTCACATAAAATTTGCGAAGGCAAATATCATCATCATCATGAGGTGCCGCCAGCACAGATATCCCTGACCCTCTATCGCCACTTTTCCCTATCGCCCATTGCCTCTGGCAGGTCTTCAGGGCTACATCCTGTATCCTCACATTGCTGCTGTATGTATGTTTGAGCTGGTCGTCCTGCTTTTGCTCGGCCATATGTGGGGGTCGATAGGAGTACATCACTTGTGAGCTCGTCCCTACTTCTCCAGCAGTGGCCTGCATGTCTGGTTCGTCTAACTTGGATAGTTTTTGTGATGGGAGGCAAGTGGCTGTATAGTTGGTGCCTTGTGGGGTGTTGCCACCAGAACTTGTTCAATATTGCTTGTAGCATTCTTGTGTAATTCCCGTCTAGTACTTTTTAGTTTTAATTTCATTTCATAAAAGCTCTTTGTATCAATCGGATTTTAAGCTTCTAAAGTAACAATTTTTGGTTATCTCTTTAAAAAGGGTCTATTGTACAAGATATAATAAAAAAAAAAAAAAAACTATTGAGATTGAAGCTGTAAATGCTTAATATTTAAATAAATATTTGTTGGGAAATTATATAATAAAGACTACTGTCTAAATGAGACAGTGTCAATTTGAAAAAAAAACAAACAAAAAAACAACATTAAATCAGATTTTATACTTTTTGAATGAAATGTTCTTCATGAAATACAGAAATATATAAGTGTTGTAGTATGCTCTATACTGACCAGACTGAGCACCGTTTGATTGTCCCCATTTTCTAAAATTCATCTCAAGGAAAAAAAAATCTGAGAATCTGGAGAACATTAAAAGAAACACAAAGGCAATTTCACACAATACCAAAAGAAGAGTTTCAGAGGCACTTCGAACAAAGGAAAACTTACTGGAATAATAAGTGTTGAATGTCAATGGTGCTATTTGTTTAAAAAAAAGTAACATTTTATATATTGTTCATTACAGTCTTGATAAATACAACTTCAGTCTTAATACTTCTTGGATAAACCTCATCTGTAATTTTCACTCATTAATTACTGGAAATATTTTTATTATAGAATGTTAATAGAATTTTAGATATTTTTCTTATAAAATGTAAAATAAAAGTAAAGTTGGTGATCCAAAGGCTCCCTTTTCAATAGCTACTACATCTAGGTGTAAGGGAGTGTGCTACTCCATTCTCAGGATTGCTCCACTTTACCCTTGATCACCACTTTACAGAGCTGAGTGCTAAGCAAGTTGGCATCAAGTACCATTTTTTGAGTCTTTGGTACGACTCGACCTAGAATCGAACTCCGGTCTCCCAGACCACTAGCGAACACTCTACTCCTTAGGCCAATGGCCTGGTTAGAAAAAAATTAGTATATAATTTACATCTGAATAATTTTAGAATATTAAAGAAAAAGGAAAAAACAAATTAATTTTTAAACATTAACCAAACTGAAAAAAGAAAATTAAATTTTGCATTAAAAAGTTTGGTTTTGAAACTCTAGCTGGTATAGCACTATAAAAAAGCATTCAAATGATGTTGATCTTAATTTTGACTCCTGGCAGGGGAAACATAAATTCTCAACATTTAAAATGTGTAATACACACTAGGAAAAATTTGCAGTCCCAATTCCATTAACCAAGAGTCAAATATCATGAATATACAGCCCAAAGTAAAATTTGTAAGTATATTTCATTGCCAAAATAAAACATCTTCCTACTTTTATCAATTGAAACCAGGTGTTTATCTAAGAATCACAAGAATAGGAAGTTTAAAAAAAAAAAAAAAAAAAAAAAAGGGATATTGACAGAAGGCTGTTAGAATTACATGCATTAGACCACATAACTTAGTCACAACAAAGGTTAAGTTCTAGAAGTTATTCATCACCAGATTCTTCGGGCATGGCTAAAGGGACAATATTTTAATATATGTAGATTGAAATAAGGGTTTCATTAGCTTTAAAATCAAACCAAAACATTCCTTATACAAATATTATCTAATTTTCCTTTGCATTTCTGAGATGAAGCATGTATTTACCAAACTCCTCAGCCATTGGCAGAATATGACACACGGTCAATTTTTATGCTGAATTCAGCGTTTACCAAAGCTAGAGAACCCAGTCTTATTCTACTATTTACCCATAGTTGAGGGAAGAGATGGTGTCAAGCCTTTACCAAGAACATAAGTGGAAAGTAAAATGCAAACAGCTACATCCAGGATTTGAACTGAGGATGACACCTCCATTTCCCATGATGATGATAACTGTTACACTAAGTGTGTCTCCTTGAGGTGATGAATATCATTAGTGTATACTGGGTAGATTCAAACTTGTTTTTCATCTTTGTTTTAATTATAGTCATGATTTTGGGGGCTGTTGTACCTTCTAGCCTTCGGTTTTGCATAGTAACAACCTTTTGAAAATTAACTATTCTTATTCCATAAGGGGTGTCCTCGTGGTGTAATGGTTAAAGCGATGAACTGCGGAATCGTAGTACGCGAGTTCGTACTCCAGTCGCGCTATTACGTTCACTTTCGAGCAAATACCCTTGGGAAAAGTATGAACCCCCTTATTCTCCCTCCAGCTATGGGTAAATAGTAGGACGGACTAGGTTCTTCAGCCTTGGTGAGGCAACTAGTCTAGGAGAAGGAAAACTCTGAATTCAAAACCTGTTAAACTCCGCTTAAAAATTGACCTTGTGTCATATCCTGCCCGAGCGGAGGGGTTGGTAAATAGTAACTATTCTTATTCCATGATCCATATTTTGAGAAGGATCAGTTAATTCTTCTGGGCTAATTCATTCCTGGGATATCACTTGTCTCTTCCACTGAACCAGCTTAAGTGTACTGCTTGACTTAGTGATTGAACTCACAACGACCAAATAAATAAATACACTTTAAGCAACATTTATATCCACTAGGTCATTGGAATGAGAACAATCTACATCCATGGATTGAATAAAGTGTTCAGTTCAAAATTCCCAGAAGGTTACCAAACAACAGACACATGAAAAAAAAAAAAAAAAAAAAGCCAGAAAGTATAACCAACAAAATGTAATGACTAATAAGAGAATAAGATGAGAACACAAGTCCAAATAGATCAGTGCATGATAAGTATTAGTTTAAAGCAATTCACTTTAAAGTGAGTGCTAATTATATAGGGTGTTGATTATAGAGTGGACAATGATTACTGCTTGTTTATTGCTACTGATATTAGACATACAACAACACTTATTTTCTGATTTGGTGTATTTAGCCAATCCCTCTGCATGAGTAGGATATGACACAAGGTCAATTCTTTTAACAGGTTTGAATTCAGAGGTTTTCTTCTAAACTGGCTGCAATACCAGGGTCAAAGAGCCCAGACTGTCCTACTATTTACTCATTAAGAGAGAGAATATTTGGATCCATACCTTTTCCAAGGGTATTAGTGTTATGTGAAATGCAAACAGTCTCACACAGGATTTGAACTCAGGCCGTCATGTCCATTACCTAATTTTCTGATCTGGAGTGTTGAACAAGTAAGTAAAGTTGGCGACCTTAGTTGAAGGTGACCAGAAGGCTCCCTTTGCAATATCTACTACACCAAGGTGTAGGGGGAAGGCACCACTCCATTTCCTGGATTGCTCCACCTTACCCTCAATTCTTACCATATATTGCTGAGCATTAAGCAAGGCAGCAGGACCTATTGGCAAACACTCTACTCATTAGGCCAATGGCCCGGTTTAAACAAAAAGAAACAATAAATGAACAAAGAAAATAATTCCCAGATTTAATTGATTGAAATAGTATATCAATTCGTTTGGGGGTTATTTCATGCTTAGAGGTTAGGGAATCACATTCATTATATTAATTTTTTGTGTAGTTGTTTTTGAACATAGTCCAATTGAAAATGAATACTTTTAAAATAGATCTATTTGACCCATAGATGGAATTCTAACAGGTACAATGAATAGATACTCTACAAACTCCAGATGTAGTTCAGTCTCATACCCAGAACATCCTTTTTTGTGGTGGTGGTGGGGTCTTACTCCTCTTACAGTTAGCATATCCTAAGCCAACCAACAGAATGGCCCAGACTAGAGTGTAGAACTTTTCTCTACAAACTTCAATTAAAAAGAAGCTTAAATTTCTATGTAAGATTTTTCTTTATCAATTTCTATACTGTCTAAATTTTGATATTATTAGATGAATCATTAATCATCCATTATTAAATTTCTACAAGTATTTCTTTCATTTCAATTTTTTTTCTAAATCAAAACTACTCCACCCACTGTTCATCTCGCCATATATCATAAATAAAATAAGTTTCTTTCAACCAATCTGAAATGATTACTACTAGCTATAGACTGTTAGTTCTAACTGTTGTGATTGAAAGTAATTAAAATAAAGTTACTAGTCAAAACCAAAAATTAATCATAAAACCATTGCTTTATAAAAAAAAAAAAATTAATTAATAAATAAAACTAAATACCCTTGATGTACATAAAAAAAAGAAATCCTTTTGTCCATATATAGGAGTTGCAACTGAATAATAATTTTGTGAGATTTGCATTATTACAGAATGACATTTTTAAAGTCATCTGAATTCTCTGTATAACATAACTATAAAATTATAATTTGAATCCTTCACTCCTTCAATAGAAGTATTAATATCATAATGGACAACAGTCACTAATGGGAACTCAAGAAGTTTATGGCTAGTTTTACATAATTTTATAAAACTTTCTTGAAAATGTTTCAGAAGAATTATTCAAAAAAGACAAAACTTTTTTTGGGAAAAATTATTTTATCTCTTCAAGGCTATTTAGTGCATGTTAAACAAACCCAGGTTGAATCATACCAAAGACTCAAAAAAAAAAAGGTACTTGATGCTGCCTCGCTTAGCATTATAAGGTAAGGATCAAGGGTAAAGTGGAGCAATCCAGGGAAAGGAGTAGTGCCCTCCTCTACACCTCAGTGTAGTAGCTATTGCAAAGGGAGCCTTCAGATCATCCCCGACTACGGGCGCCAACTTTACTTTTACTTAAACATTAAGCCAAACTGCTTTTAGGCAGATTATAAAATGGAAACATGCAAGATTAATTGAAAAAAAAACAAAAAAAAAACAAACAAAAAAAAAACAACATCAACAGATGTTACCAAATAAAAATTGCTTGGATAATTCAGTACATGTAACTGAACAGGTAATATCTATTTATTTTATCATGTCATCTTAAACAAACTCAGTATTCGGAGCTATGGTCTTAAGATTACAACAGAAAGAGCCAAATCTGTAATCATTACTGAGAAGAAAATAAAGCATCTTGATGATGATGATGATTATTATCATCATCATCAGCAGCAGCAGCATTTATTTGTTATGCCTCCTAGGGCATCCCCTTTTTACTATCTTCTCACAGCAACCTTAAAAGAAAAGGTCAATATTTCACTATCCAACTATTTTACCACTGAAATATTAACATATGGATTCTTTACATTTCCTTTTCACCAGTTAATATTTAGAATGCTTTGAAACCTGAAATACTTTATGATGTTCAAAACAATTTTTTAACCATATTTACCAACCCCTCCGCTCAGGCAGGGTATGACACAAGGTCAGTTTTTAAACAGAGTTTTACAGGTTTGAATTCAGAGTTTTCCTTCCCCTAGACTAGTTGCCTCACCAAGGCTAAAGAACCTAGTCTGTCCTACTATTGACAATTTTGTAACATTTCCTATATATATATATATATATATATATATATATATATATATATATATATATATATATATATATATGCGCGTGTGTGTGTGTTTGACAATGTTTGATTTTCTTGTTTGGTTTTATTTTTCTGATCTTTAATGTATAATCATTTTAATTTGCTACTTCTTTATATACATTAATTACATAATAAATTTATGAAGGATTTATCCAATTTGACACAAGGTCATTTTATTGTGGGGTGTGGGTATGCATGAATTGAGACTCATACATAGACATCCCAAAAGATGCTTGGTCTCCATGGCATTTCGCTTTTGGGGTACCTCCAGTGCCAAGTGATAAACTTAGCTTTGCCAAGCAGGTATTGTTGGGTCACCAGAACCAGGCCATCAATTTAATATTACCCTACCAGTACAAATGCCAGATGAACCTTGAAATGCTGTAAATGTACAATACTTTTTCTATGTTGAATAAATTTCTAAGAACCTTCAAGATCTAAGATGTTGAAATCCACATTGCTCTGATTTTAAAAATTTTCCCTTAGATTCCATTTTGATTTAGAAGTTGGAGGCCATGCTGGATCAAGTCTTGATTTCAGAGTTTGAATTCTCAAACGATTTTTATTGCCTATCTTGTCCAGAATAGAAAAAACAAATTATCCCCCCCCCAAAAAAAAAACTTTTTACTAATTTCAAAAATGTTCTGGTGACGTAAATGATACATGACAGTTGACTGAATATATTATAAGTAATGTTAAAGTGAATAAACTTTAGGCCAGTGGCCATCAATGGGACTATCCTAGAGGTTTGCCAAGGGAATCAGAAAAAAATTGATAAATGAGACTGGAGATGGAAAAGTAGAGTTAAAAACAGCCATTAAGAAGTCTGAATTTCTGAGATGAAGCTTGATGAGTTTTATTATTCCGGGTTTTCGGACCAGCAGGACATATAGCATAATGGTTACAGGCATTGGTTCCCTAAGCTTCTAAAGAGACAATCATCTGGAGGTTGCAGGTTCAGTCCTGACTGCAGTAAAGTAACAATACAGGAATACTTGACACTTGTACCCGGTTATGGTTAACAGAATCAGAAAACGCAAGCCCCCATGGATTAAATAATGGATGTGGTTCAAAGATCTGTAAAGTCTCCAGAGTTCGACAAATGCCTGAAGAAGGCTGGAGGACATATTGACTGAAACAATGATTATAACAATAAAAGATGAAGACAATACCCCAAACCCCTAAATGATTATAAAAAAAAAAAAAAAAAAGAAAAAAAAAAGCCATTAAAAATGAAGATTAAACTGTTGATTCTATATATGCCAAATGATAAATTCTTTAATCTGCATATTTTCTTAGAGTTTATTATATATGTCCATATATTTTGATAAAATTATACACTTTGTTAAATTCAAGAATTATATTCAGTATTTTATATACTTCTCATGATTTCCAAAACTAAAGTTTTTTCCTCTTTAGGTTCTTAAATTTCAAGAGTGATATTCCCAGAGAAGGAGATATACGTCAGCCTTGTTTGTTATTTTAGCCGAATATTCATACACACATATTTAGAGATTATATATATATATATATATATATTATATATACATAAATATATATGCATACACAGACACCCCACTCCCTGGGTTGAGCACTCGGGCTGCCACCTGCGTAATGTAAAGCTCTTCTAATGAATTGAGCAACTCCAGTATCCGATAGCGTAAAATGTAAACAAATGAAAGTTGATACAAAATGCGTTAAATTCCTGAGCTGACAGAGGTTGCCGAAATGGTTGAGTGGTAAGTTATCAGCCTAATGTAAAGTGAAGTGGGTTTTGAAGTGCCCAACATGTCTAGCCACACTGAAGAGTTGTGATACAATGAAAGTCTGTCTTTGGATGACTAAAGATATATATATATATATATATATATATATATATATATATATATATATTACACATACACACAAATATACACCAACCCAGTTGGCTAGGGCTGTAGAATACACTCACTGCATCTCTGTAGAGGGAGTGAGACCCTCCCCACCAACAAGTGTCCTGGATATGACAGTAAACTGCACCTGAGGTGGAGGTGTCAGTGGTGTAATGGTTATCCTCATAGGAAATGGACACAGCGACACAAGTTCAAATCCTGGATGAGACTGGTTGCATTTCACATAGCACTAATACCCTTGGGAAAGGTATGAATCCAATTATTCTCCCTCCAGTTATGGGTAAATAGTAGGACAGACTAGGTTCTTCAGCCTTGGTGAGGCAACTAGTCTAGGAGAAGGAAAACTGAATTAAAACCTGTTAAACTCCACTTAAAAATTGACCTTGTGTCATATCCTGCCTGAGCGAAGGGTTGGTAAATATGGTAAACTGCACCTGATGAGGTTACAGTCTCGAAGCTTTGAGTATCCGGAGTGGTAGCACCTAAAAAGGTCCTAACTATGGGTCAAATAGAACTGTTTGACATTTAAACTCTATGCAAACAAATGACTTATGTTAAATTGAATTGTTAGAAATAGAACTGTCCGATCATTTAACTGTGTGTAAACGAATGGGTGACGTCTACTTGAATTGTTAGTGATACATAGCAATACATGGAACCGTTTAACTGTGTGCAAATGAGTAATGTTGAATAGAATTATTAGTGTTGAATAGCAATACTTGAAACTCTTTAATTGTGCAATTAAATAGAATTATTGGTATTACATAGCAATACTTGAAACCATCTGACTGTGTGCAAATGAATGAACAGTGTTGAATTGAATAATTAGTGTTAAATAGCAATAACTGAAACCATTTAACTGTGTAGAAACAATTGCAATACTAGTGTGCAAGCAAATTAGTTCTAACTCATTTTAAAATGAAATTACCAATACTTACAAATTATATATATATAAATAAATAAATATGTGCAAACAAACAACTGATGTTAAATTATTACTGCTACATAGCAATATTTAAAACCATTAAACAGTAAATAAAATCAGCTCAGGCTCTTAAAAATATTGTCTAAAAACTATGCGTTTACAAATCATATATTCAATATATATGAATTAACAGGATTTGACATTACATAACCTACAAGGCTTAATATGCCATAAAACCTAACTAACCCAACCACACACACACACATATATATATATATATATATCTCATATACATACACACACAAAGTAATGGAAAAGAATCCAACTGAATGGAGAAAAATTGAAAAACTAAGTAATCCAAAATTGATGAATTTATTAGAAGAAAAGTTGACGTTAAAAAGTTTCGGTTTTAATGAACCTTCGTCAGGACTTTAAAATGGTGAAACAAGTGTTGCTAGAACAATGTATTCCTTCTGTTTTTGTATTTCATTAAACATCCATCATTGATCTTTCAATACTTGTTTCACTATTTTAAAATCCTGATGAAGGCTCATTAAAACCGAAACATCTTAACGTTTACTTCCCTTCTAATAAATTCATCAAGTTTGGATTACTTTGTTTTTCAATTTTTCTCCACACACAGATATATTAGATCTTAGTTTGGCAGGGGTAAGTTTTGCTGGTCCTAAAAACCAGATTTTTAAAAACTGCTTTTATCTGGGCTCAGCCACCAACACTGGGATTAAAAGTTACAATTATCTCAGCCACTAAGTAGGCCTAAAGTTAAGCTAAGGGGCACTCAATAATGATTAAACTCACTACACTCACAAAATAGTCTTTGAAGCAAGATTGCTAACCCTTGTGTTACTCACCGCAAACAACCCTAGCAAGAAAGTTGAAAGACGAATACAGATTTGGGCACATTGCTTAGAGCAACGGTCATCATACTAATTTAACAGATCAATGGCTCACGGTAACTAGTTTTATCTTCAACAGTGGCCTACCGATGTTGTCTTGTACTGTACTAACGTAACACTATTTTATTAAGTGTGTGAGCATTACCTGATGGCTGCAGTGTGTATCAGATTGACATATCTTATAGGACAATGTACACTAATAACAACAACTGTGTCACATTCTCTAACATGTGACAATAAAAAAGCATGTTGCAGCATTGGAGTCATAGATGAATGCCAGAAAAGTTGCCAATCTACCACGTCTTCACTCTCACCCACGAGACATTCAACACTTGGATAACGCATAACAGAAACATTTAAAAGGAGACAAACAAAAAAAAAAAAAGAAAAGTTTTTTGTGTTCCATAATAGCTGTTAGGTGTGTGTGTGTATAATTCATACACTAGATGCAACATCTATTTTGGGACAGAGGTAGTAATAAAATATAGCAACACTTGTTTATTTTACCAAGAAAAAAAAATAACAGACATTGCAGCTGCATTTAAAAGGAAAATAACTTCTCCGCTTCTTAAAAAGGAGAAAAACTAAGAGAAAACAAATGAGGGAACTGTGACTGATCATAAAACCATTCTAAATCATTTTAACATGATTCTTCAACTTGTTTAAACATGGTAGGTTTGAGTTAGAATGCAAACCATTACTATATACGCGGTGTCTCAAAATAGATGCAACCCATTAATGTGATAATGATTTATTAGAGACAAGCGCAATGGCTGTCATTACATCCTGGAAAAAAAAATGCATCCTTTGAGCTAGAGACATCAAATCAATGTTTTTTTTTAATTGTTATCATATCAGATTCCAGGACATGCAATCTTTTTTTGGAGTTTGTCTCAGTAATAAATCATTATCATCAATGGGTTACATCTATTTTGATAGAGTTTTGAATGATTTTATTTCCAAATAAGTGGCGACGCAAAATATTTTTTCCTCTCTTGTCAAAGACATTGTGATCAAGGATTAATAGTTGTTATAATATACTATTTTCAAATCTGAAACAAAAAAAGAATACAACATTATTATTAGTAGAGTTATTAGCAGTCACATGGGTCCCATTCATATTGAGACACTTTATATATTCTAAAAAGATCTTATTTTTGTTATTCTAACACGGTAAAATTGGCACATAATTAGAACTTTAAAATGCTTTAACTTAAAGCAAAATTCCAATCCAATTTGCAATCTAATTATTATAGAATCGGTCTGCATTCACACTCACTCTGTTTATGATTTTTCAAGGGAGATAACTATTGAATGCTAATTATAGAGTTGTCCAAATTTTCAAATAAAGCATGTTTGTTAGTGGTTACAATAGGGCATTGTAAAAAGACAAAGTAAAATTGTAAAAAAGGGAAAAGCAAGGAGAGAAAGAAAGAGGGGGAGGGAGAGAGAGAGAGAAAGAAGGAGAGAGTGGGGAGAAAGAAGGAGAGAGGAGAGAGAAAAAGAGAAAAGAGGGAAAAAGAGAAAGAGAAAAGAGGGGAAAAGAGAAAGAGAAAAGAGGGGAAAGAGAAAGAGAAAAGAGGGGAAAAGAGAAAGAGAAAAGAGGGAAAAAGAGAAAGAGAAAAGAGGGAAAAAGAGAAAGAGAAAAGAGGGAAAAAAAGAGAAAAGAGGGAAAAAAGAGAAAAGAGGGAAAAAAGAGAAAAGAGGGAAAAAAGAGAAAAGAGGGAAAAAAGAGAAAAAGAAAGAGAAGAGAAAGAGAAGAGAAAAAGAAAGAGAAGAGAAAAAGAAAGAGAAGAGAAAAAGAAGAGAAAGAGAAGAGAGAGGAGAAAGAAAAAGAAAAGAGAAAGGGGTGTATATATAATTTGGGCTCCTATAACAAGCATCAGAGAAAGAGTTGGTGAATGTCATATAATCAGATTCTGTACTCTTCATAAAGCCTATAAATACAATAGACTAAAAAGGAAGTTTAGATGAGTCAAAACAAAATCATTGATAGCGAGAAAAAGAGATTGGTTATTTGAGGACAGACTAAGTATGATGGTGCCTAACATCAGTTTAACCTCATTAGCTGGATTGATATTAAAAAGGGGAAGAGAAAAGCTGTTTCAAGTATCAGTTAGGGATTAAAGTCAAGATTAACCTGTCTCCTTTATAGAAACAGGCTTAGAGTCAAATCTGGACAGAAAAGAAAAAATAAATAAATAATAAAAAAAGACAGACAGACAGACACACATATAGTTCAATCAACAAGTCACAAAGCTACCACTGCAAGAAATAAATTCATCAAAATAAATAGCCTGTAAATTGCTAACATTTTGAGCCAGTCAATCGGGTTATTGTAAAACAGAAGAAAAAGGAAAAAAAAAGATTTAAAAGTCATTAGTTTGGAGGATGAAATTGTAGAGAAAACAGAGATACTCGATGGGGGTCACAAAATAGGATTAACGAGATGGAAAAAAATCCCTTATTAAAAGTCATAAGAACATAATTGTTATATATCAACAGTTTTAGGTCATTCTATGAGTAATCTCCCCTTAATCACTTCAACAAGCTTCAGTTATGAATCAGTAGGTAGAAAATATGCTGATATTACTGGACCTTAAAACATTGACCAGTTTATTAAATAGCTTTTAGGCAAAATCCTTTGGAAAGGGTTAACTGGTGACATTTTTTAAGTCTACTGAGACCAGAGATTTGGTGTCTGGTTCCAGGCAGAGTCTTGGGCAAAGTTGCTCTATGGAAGAGAGGCACATGTTGAAAGTTTGCTTTCTCCATGACACCAATACTGTCCAAAGCAAAAGAATGCTGTCATTGCCAGAATAAGGTTGAATGTCAGATTACCTTAGGAACTCTAGTCCCCAGGTTTGATGATTGCCTGCCAAGCCAAGAGAGCATAATCTGCTCTGTTGTTTTCTCCACAGGTGATCTAAATGCCACATCCATCCTTGTTTAATGGTATATAAACCTTTGTGGGTTATTTAATGCCAGAGCCAAAGAAGAACAGAAGTAGTACTACTTAATTCAATGGTGGAAAGGGATAAGGTGGTTCATGCCTTTCCCAAGGACCCAAAAGTAAAGTTTGAACTTACATTATATCAGTCTAGCATATTAGCCACAACATCATAAAGACTCCATCTTTTTTATGAGCCAACTGCAAGTTTTAAAATAATTGTCAGTGAATCAAACAAATCCAGTTAAAATTTTTCATTCAAGATGTTGATTTGTAGCCAATACTTCTAATTTAGTCTCACTATAATTATATATTACAGTTTAAATCTTGATATCACAGGATGTATTAAACAGAGAGAACAGGAAAGGGAGGAGTAACCTTTATCTTTCTTTAAAGCATCAAGTTTGACCTTCCATGACCTTGTTAAAAAAAGAAGAAAAATTAAAATTGTGCACCACCAATTTAGAGCCTAATGTCAAAATGCTTAAAAAAAAAAAAAAAAAAATTATAGCTTTTCATTACTTTTAAGAAATATAAACTGAGGCCTTTGTGGTGTGATGGACATGATGACAGAAGTTCAAAACGTGGACAAGGCTGTTTTCGCATTGCACTAATACTCTAAGGAAAGGTATGAATTCAACAATTCTTCCTCAAGCCCTAGTTAAATAGTAGGGAAAGCTGGACTCTTTAACCTTGGTATAGCAACCAGTCTAGGAGAAAAATAACTGAATTCAATCCTGTTAAACTCCACTTAAAAATTGACCTCTTGTCACATCCTTCTTGTGTGGAGGGGTTGGGTAAATGCATACATATCAATTAAATTTGAATTGCTTTAATTTTTAATGTTTGCAACAAAATCTAAGGTTTAAAGTGCAGTCTTATTAATAAAGAATACATAGCCTTTAAACATGAAAAGGGTCCTCATACCAGAAATGAACATAAATACATCAAAACTTATTCACTATCACATTATATATATATATATATATATATATATATATATATAAATATAAATAAATAACAAAAAATAATCAAAAGAAAGAAAAATGAAAATCAAATATATTTTAGTGCTGGCTGAATTTAATCTTTCCTTTTAAAGGCAATGTTTGGAGGTGCTTATAGTGTACTGGTTAACATCATAAGAAATGAATATAGTGAACCAAGTTCAAATCTTAGACAAGGTTGTTTGTATTTCAAATAGCAATAATACATTTGGGAAGGTATCAATGTAATTATTCTTTCTGAAGCAATGGGAAAATAGTAGGGTAGACTGGCCCCTTAACCTTGGTATGGTAACCAGTTCAAGAGAAGGGAAACTGAATTCAAACCAGTTAAATTCCACTTAAAAAATTGACCTTGTGTTGCATCCTGTTTGTGCAGAGGGGTTGGGTAATTACATATATAAAAACAGTGTTTCGGCTTTTATCATGTTCTACTGACTTTACTAGTATTCCAGCCCTTCGTATAAAACATTTTCAATTCGTATATTGTATATTGAAAAGTCAAGGGAAAACATTAAAGCATGGTATAGAAGAAAAAAAAATGCTGATTGCAATGATGAGTAGGAGAGAGAGAGAGAGAGGTGATAACTGGTGAAAAAGAGAGAGAAGGAGAGGTGAGAACCAGAGAGAGAGAAAGAGGGAGCAAAACAGAAGTGACGGGTATGTTTATGCATTAAAACATTCTCAGCCAACCTCCCCTCCTTTTGCACGGCTTGTTGCACACTGACAGGAAATGTTCCTCCAAGTGAGGAAAAGGAAAAGTCATTTTGAAAAATGCTTTTAACAAGCATGTCATCAAGAAAAATGTTAACATGCAAAAAATTTTCTTTGTCCCCATCAATTTTAATAACATTTTTTTTTTTTTTTTAAATTTATTTCACCTTATAAAGCAAAATTTCTCACCACTGCACAGAAAAATCGAAAAGGGAAAAATCATTCAAAGACAGAGAAAAAGCCATCAAATGAAAACGCTTTATATGTTACACAACATAAATGTAGTCATCCTTTGCCCACATGCTGTTAAGTAGATTTAGTCCTATACATTACATACTATGGGATCTGAATTCAGGGAGTAAAATATAGTAGAAATTGAAAGCAAGAGAAATATATATATATATATATATATATATATATATATATATATATATATATATATATATAAATAAAGGTTCTAAATACAGTTGAAGAATTGATTATTACAACAATAAAATTTTAGATTAAAAAAGTAGATGAAATAGTATCAGAGATAGATATTTCAGCTGTTATTTTTCAGTTTTGCTTTTTTTTTAATCTATGTACATTAATAGTTTTTCAGGGTTTTTATATATATATATATATATATATGGAACTTTATTTTTGTAACAATGTATCGATCAATGTTCAATTTATTCAAATCATCATTTGTTTTTTTTGGTTTTTCTTTTTTAGGTTTCAGGTTCTTCAAGATTTTGATTCAAAAGTTATTAGAATTTTTTTTCAAAAAATGTTTTCTAGGAGGAACCAAAAAAAAAAAAAATACTGATGGAAGAAAAAAATTACCACACCGATATACAATTTTTCTCAGTGTATGTGCATATTGTAGGGATGAGGGAGTAATAGTAGATATGATTGAAATTTTCTTTAGCAAGAAATAATATATTGTATGATATTATTTGCAGTCTAAATGATAGTTTGAATGCAAGAATATAGACTAGTGTTAACACCCAAAGGATACAGTGTTAAGTACTATTGATACACCCCTTATTTTAGAACCTGTGCACATACTGATCTCTAGTTGTGATATCCAACAAAATTAAAATGTGCATTTAATCTTGAGTTTATATATGGGAAGTTCTTGACTGAGGTGTTGGACTTCAACCTTGAAGTAAGTGAGTTCAAACTCCAGTCACATTATTACATTCACTTTTGGTCCCTTTGGAAGAGTATGATACTCCTTAGCTCCCTGGCTATGGGTTAAATGATATCACTGCTGTTCTTCTACACGGATGGCTTTAGCATTAAATGACCCACAAAGGTTGATATGTCATTGAACAAAGAAACCAAATTTAGAGGTATTTTCAGGGTGTTGCAATTTCATTTTTTGTCAGTATATATCAATTTTTTTTTTCCTTTCCTAGATTTGAAAAATATAATAGTAAATAAAGAAATAATTTTTGATGGTATGTAAAATGATCACTAGGCAGGAAGAGGACAAAAAAAATTTCTATAAAAAGGATGATGAAAACAAAGTCTATTAAAAAAAAAAAAAAAAAAAAAAAAAAAAAATCAAACTTTAAAAAATAAAGCAAATGTGATAAAGGAACGAAAAAAAAAAAAAGATTTGTACAAATAATTCTATATTAGCATTTTAGAAGTTTAGACTTTGAAAAATACATTTTTAAAAAATGAATAAATAAACTTAAGATTTTCAGTGGTGATTTTTATCAATCTTATTTGTTTTATCAAAATTAGCACTCCATTAATATTTTAATAAAAACGAAAAGTTTGCAAAATATTTAATATCATAGTGTAAAAAAAAAAAAAAAAAAGAAAAAAAAAAAAAAAGAAAAAAAAGATGGTGTTAATATCACTGTATTTTAATATCAGTTGATAAGGGTCCTTAGCTTAATGAATATTCACTAATGGCCATGGAAACCAGGGTTCAATACCAGGTTGAGTCATACTCAAATAATGGTACTTGAAGCTTCCTTGTTTAACACACAGCATTATAAAGGAACAGATCAAGGATAATTAGAGCAATCCAGGGAAAGGAGTATCACCCTCTCCTATACCTTGGTGTAGTAGCTATTGAAAAGAGTGCCTTTAGGTCACACTCGACAATGATCAGCCAATTTACCTACATGTGAAACCACAAAAATATACAAGCATTAAAAAGATTGACAGCAACAACAAAAAGAAGAGGAGGTTGTTTGGGAAATACCTGATTTTATTTTTAAATCTAACAGCTATTATTCTTTTAACCTAATATCATTATTATAAGACATAGCTGTACTAACCAACTACACGATTAAAAAAACAGAAAAGTATCAGTTTATTCAATTCCTGCTTCAACTGGTGACTGTGACCAAATTTGTGGTTATATATTAGTTTGATTTATAAATGATGAAAAATAAGGGTGGAGAGCCTTTTATCATAAACTATTTTTTTAACAAAATAATATCCTTCCCTGCAAATGCATTTAAGTAAGTTGGCGACCATAGTCGATGGTTACCCGAAGGCTCCCTTTTCAATAGCTACTACACCAAGGGCGCTACTCCTTTCCCGGGATCATTCCACTTTATCTTTGATCCATACCTTATAATGCTGAGTGTTAGGCAAGGAGGCATCAAGTACCATTTTTTGAATCCAATGCATTTCCATTGATTATGTAGATAATACTATACAGTGAAAATTTTAAATCAAAATTCATTAATAACTTACAGGCTGCAGACCTATTGATCCATCCACTCCCACCGACCCCCACTCCATCGCCAGCACACTTGAAACAATGTCCAAAAACAGAAGGCAAGTTTGGAAGTATGAGAGATCTGGGAAAGAGTTGACTCTCCAGACAATAGCAGTGCAAGAATACTGAGAAAGGTGTTAGAAATTGAATGAATTAGATATTAAAAAATAAGGGTTTACATTATCCAAATGACAGCAGTACTAGTATTGCTAGAAGATTGAGAAAAGTATTAGAGATTTTACAAGACTATCAATCTCCAGTGTCAACTATTAGATGCTTGGGGCAGACATGCAAATGCATAAGATAAAATGAAGTAATGAGTGATTCATGCAAGTCAAATATGGAGATGAATGAAAAAGGAAATGAATGAAAAAGGAAATGAATGAAAAAAAAAAAAAAAAGCCTTGTAAACATTACCTGTTGAAGTTAGTCAAATCTTTAATACAGAAATCGATGCTTACCTAAAAAGAGATAAAAAAAAGAGATCATTAGTTACTACAACATGAGATATGACATATTGAATATAATGCATGTTTAAAAAAAAAAAAAAAAAAAAAAAAAAAAAAAAGATTTTATTGATATTTGATAACTTTTTAAAAAAAATTTATAATTAAAACTAAAAATAACAAGAGCAATATTAAATTTATTTTGAAAATTTAACTTTTGAAAGTTAAATTTTTTTTTTGATCAACTTTTAGTTGGTGATTTAACCCTTCGTGCTTTGGTTCTCTTATACCTGTACTTGAGCCATGAAATATTTTAGAAAAAAAAAAAAAAAAAAAAAAAAAAAAAAAAAAAAAATCAAGCATAAAACACATTAAAACTATGCTCAATTGTGCAGATATCTTTAAACTATCCCATCATTCTTTTCAAAGAAGAATGAATACAATATTAAGCCTTTTATATTGGTCTATATTTCTATGAGAGATTATTCTTTGCCCATTTCAGACTGCTATACTCAACACTTCGGCTGCTGTACTCTTTGGCCTTCTTCAGATGTCTTTTGTTGTATTTCCTAACCTTCCAGGAATCTCAAACTTTACCCCCCCCCCATGATTCAAATAAAAAGGTTGACAGTTTTCGATCCACTGTCTATGCCATAGGGATATCTTGCAACAGCCATTTTTTTTATTCCAATAACAGTGAAAAAAAGGTAAAAAGAGTCCAATGTCCCAAAGAATGAATGTTAGAATGAAAACAATCTACCCTCATGATTCAAATAAAGGATTGACAAAAAGCACCTGAAGAAGGCTGGAGAATACAACAGCTGAAACATTAATATATCTACCAAAATGAGTATGGCAGTCTGCAATGTGTAGAGAATAATAAGCCCTTTATTATTAGTGTCTAATGTGATCTCCCAGGTCTAAAATACTGGGCATATGGTGTATAGTAAAATAACTCTTAGCCCCAAAATATCAGGCTTAGGTTTGAAGGTTAAAGTTAAGGTTTCTCAACAATTCTTTTAAAGTAACTTATCTGACAACATAAGATGCATGGTTTAGAAAGAAATGACTGCTCACTACAACCCTTCAAACCTTATAGCTGTCGACTTCAAACTTTAGTAAATAACCCTTTATTCATAATACCAGCAAATCAGATGCTGTGTGGTATTGGCACAAAATGATATTTAAAAGTTAAATATACATCTTATATGGCATCAAATATGGTTCTTACCCACTCACTATTTCAAAGATAAAATAGGAAATCACTCAATCATTTCAAATTGAATCCATTTCCAACAAATTAAGGGAAAACAGAATTTAGAAATCTTTAAATTTAATTTTTTTTTTTTAGGCACTTGGATCGTCTTCGGTAAGACAGAAGTTATTTTATTGTATATATTTTCACAATCATTTAAATATTCAAAAGATATGTATGGTTAAACTTTGAAAAAATGATAAAAAAATTATATCTAATGATATTGTTAAGAAAAGACGTATTTACTATTTTTTTCAAGTCATCAGAATCGTATAATTCTTGTACCACTAAAACCTGATTTTCACAATTTAGAACCAACATTAAAATATATACATAAAAAAAAAAAAAAAAAAAAAAAAGAAAAAAAGAGAGGGAGAGTCCCCATGGGGAGATGGCTAAAGCGCTGGACTACGACCTTATAGTAAGCACATTCAAACTTCAGTCGCACTATTATGTTCACTTTTAAACTAATGCACTTGGGAAAGGTATGAAGCCCTTTGTCCTCCCAGCTATGGGTTAAATAGAATCCCAGTTGTTCTACAAGGATGGCTTTTGCATTAAATAACCTAATAAGATATTTTGTTCAAAAGATCTAATACTGAGCTGTCTATACACCAAATTCAGAGATTCTAAAAAATACTGCAATACAAAAAAAACAAAAAAAAAAACAAAAACAACCGTAACAAAATAAAAACAAAACAATTCATAGTTGTTGGCACAAATTTTTCTTGTTAGCAACTACTTCGGAATACTAGCTATATAAGGGCACAAAAAAAGATTTGTAACCCTGGCAGAGTGTAGCCCCACCCGCACCTCGTCTGTATTCACGGGAGTGGTAAAATCTGTCTTGAGACTAATATCTTATTACTGAAGCGTCTTAGGTAAACTAATCTCTTGCATAATGCATTCTATATATGTATTTTTTCACTACATTGTATACAGTTAACTGTTCTTGTTCAATATACTGTTGATCAATTGTAAGATTAAAATATATTTTCTTATCTGACTAAATATGCCTGCCTTTCATTTGTCACTTCAAGTGATTTCTATAAATGTATTATTCAACTTTCACAGCTGATCACAGAACTATAATGTAATCATAATTTATACTTCTTAGAGAATAACTTCAGTTCTTTGAAATAACAACTGTAATTAAAACCTGACCTAACTGAATTACAACTTTTATTTTAGCAATGAAAATTTGAAGAGTGAGTGAGTGAGTGTGTAACACGCACACACACATGCATGCACATAGACACACGCGGGTCATTCAAAAAGTTCTAAGCCTCATCAAGATTGTAGATTTATCGCCTGCCTTTCATATTTGTATGAGCCTCAACTGCACAGAGATTAAGACAGAAATCTGAATTAGTTTTTCTTGTCTTATCAGTGCAACAATGAAAATGTTCAACAAAGGCTCTTCTTTCTAAGTAAGGCTTAGAACCTTTTGAACAACCTTGTGTGCATGTCTGAGATCATACAGTGATTTTTTAACTTTTAAACTGCCTTCATTCTTGGGATTTGGTAAGTTCTGCATAATACAAGACCGTGCACCAGGGACAAGGCTGACGGTATTTAATTTGCTGTTGGCTTTGATCCTAGCGGACATTGTCCAACAAAGGTACACTTGAGACCAGAAGGCCCTTGGCTTCAGTTAGGCTATCTTCGGGTGAGCGAGCTGTATCATTGACACCTTTGTCACCCTTGTATAGCACTGGACCTTGCTGTCCAGTTTAAGCTATTGACCTTGTGTCAAGTCCAGTCTGGTGGGAGGCAGTGACAAATATAGTACTTACTAAAACACCACTGGAGAAAAAAAAAATCCCCAAATCAGCTAATTATTGGATTTTAATAAAAGTTTTGGTATTTAAAACAATAAAAGATGCGATTCCTTTCTCAAGACATTTTCCCTTAAAATTACAGAGACGTGTTTTGATTCTTTTTAATCATTTTGTAAGTTTGCCTCTCTTAATGAAGGTGTAGGTTAATGATTTTTTTTTAAAAAGATAATTCTATGGAGAATTATATTCTATTTTTTTTTATTTTATTATTACAGTTTGTCAATTTCTCCATACAAATGCTTTATTTTTGAAGTTCAAAAAACGGTAAAATAAGGTACAATACTACTACTACTATTCTTGGCATTTTATTTTATTTATTTTACTTTATTCATTTTGGTGGCCTAATCTTCTAAGGATGTGGTTAATAAAAGAGAAAAAATTCAGGTTAAACATTTTTTTTTTTTTTGGTGGTGGTGGTGGTGGTGGGTAAAATTGACACCAGTAGATTAAACTCTTCTACTCACTGCAGGTGACTGAGATTTTGTTAATGTAAAATACTCAATAGATAACTTTAACTGATAAGATAAAAGATACTTTATCAAAATAATACTTTAATTTTTTTTTTTTTTTTTTTTTTTTTTTTAGTGAGGTTTTACATCAAAAAATATTTCTTTTTTATGGAGGCCTGCAAGAGAACCAATATAAAAATGTATTCATATAAAAAAAAAAAAAAAATCACTGATTATTACCCTTTTGATCATCCATATTTTAGAAAAGGGGTGCATAGCTTAAGAAAAAAAATTTTTAAATCATAACATTGCTGATAAAAAGTTCCTGTTTTTTTGTATATGCCTAAAGAAATTATCACTTTAATTTGTGAACTAGAAAAAGTGGAATGAAATGTGTTACACACTTTTAATCAAGTCTATGACACGAATGTTTGTTTATCAACTGGTACCAAGTTCAATTTCATTCACTCATAATCCATTCAAAATACCGAGAATATTTGCACTACTATTTGTAAAGCATTCGATAACATTGACCATTACTTTATTTATTTATTAAGGCAACACCCAATAATGAAGAGGAGAGAAAATAAAAGAAAAGATTACCAGTTCCTTACACGATCTCTATGAATGTTACTGTTAGCCAATGTCTTCTATACAACCCGTCTCTTGCTGTATATCCCTCGTCAAGCTATTTCTATTAATATATTCGTATGACTTCCCACGAACTCAGATTTGACACAAGGTAATTTTAAAGTGAGAGCACACAAGAATAGAGACTTATGAGTGACCGTTACAAAAACTGCTTGATCTTGTCAGCCTTAGTAATTTTTAGGGTGCCTCAGGCACCAATCAATAAACTCAATCCCTGCCAAGCAGGTATTGCCTGTGAGGAAGGCCACCTGAGACCAGGCAGTCAGCACAATGACACACACCTGACCTGTATGCTAGGTAAGCAGTTTCTATAAAGAAATGAATGAGAAAAACTGTAAATGAATTGACATTATAAGACTGAGTTTTGGAGGGTTGTTTTAGCATTAAAAATCATTCTATATATTGCCTGTATATGGAGAGAGAGGGAGATTCACTTTGCCTGGCACAAGATCATTCTGATTAAAAAGAGATTAGGATTAAATTCAGACAATTATCCTCGTAGGAAAAACTGTCTTCCTAAAAAGCCAACATCTGAAATTCTGGATCTGTTGAAAAATAGGTAATGACAGCGTCCACCTCGTTGGTCATATTTATAAAGATTAGTTTGGAGGATCATAATGTAGTGAACACTCTAACAAAATTTTGAAAAACTGATTTGCTAGCTATGGAACTACCATAGGTCCCACATTTCCTCTTATCCTATTTACCAACCCCTCCGCTCGGGCAGGATATGACACAAGGTCAATTTTTAAGCGAAGTTTAACAGGTTTTAATTCAGAGTTTTCCTTCTCCTAGACTAGTTGCCTCACCAAGGCTGAAGAACCTAGTCTGTCCTACTATTTACCCATAGATGGAGGGAGAATAATTGGATTCATACCTTTCCCAAGGGTATTAGTGCTATGTGAAATGCAATCAGTCTCGTCCAGGATTTGAACTCGTGTCGCCGAGTCCACACCCTGCGACAATAACCATTATACCACGGGCACCTCCATTTCCTCTTATTGAGAGAGAAAGAGAGAGAGAGAGAGAGAGAGAATGAATTCAAATATCTATAAAATCAAAAACATAAATTGAGAAACTTATGCAATACTATTGACGCGTGTATGATAGTATACAGACTTAGCTCTATGTATGTGGATACGCGTAGACACACAAGTAAGTGTGGGAACATGTATGTGTGTATGCATGCACGTGTGGGCGTATACATATGTGTATGGTTGTGAGTTGAGAAGTGGGTATGTATATACGTATGCGTATATATGCACATGTCCATATAGGAGCAGAGACATATTTGCATTGTTATGTTGAGTGTGTGCATGTGTGTCAGACCATATCTATTTTGTGCAGGAACCACTAGTTCAACTCTGCGAGTCTAAGTGGTAATGGTCAGATAAAAGTAGAACCGGGATTTTTATTAGCACACCTTTTAGGGCCTTCTGAAGACATACAATCTGGCAGTATTTTTATGTCCAGTCTATGGGTGGCCAAAAATTTGGAAGTGGGAGATGTTCACCCCTGCATATATACAAGTAAAGTCAGTCTGTTAAAGAGGAGGACAGATACAGAGCGGACGAGACCACAGAATAGAGGGCCAGGCAGATGGGACCAGAGAATGAAGAACAAAGACAGAGAGACACACAGATAGGCTGAGAAGACAAAAGATAGGACCGAAGAGATTTTGTTTGGTTTTATGGCATATCAACCATTGTACGTTATTTAATGCCAAATCCATTTTTATACATAAACAATTCTATTTCAAACAATTCAGTTTAGCGTAAGTACACAGTTTAGTTCTATTTGACCCATAAGTAAGACCTTATTAGGTGCTACCACTCCAGGCCAGAGTTTACCTGGGAGTGAAGGCAAATAAGGGTACTCTGCATTCCCCAAAGCTCCAGCATTACTGGAACTTCACCATCAGATTGTTTCGTGTCATATACTGGACACTTTTTGGGAAGTGTTATCCCTTTGCAGAAATGTAGTTGGTGTATTCTACAGCCCCAACCAACTGGGGCAGGGATTAAAGAGAGACACAGAGATAGAAATATGCAGTAGTCTAAGAGTATCAACCAGAGGGGAAAAAAAGTCAAGTCCCAAAACCTGGCAGTCGGCTTTAGTTTTTAGTTAAGGGAATTTTGCCAGCCACTCATGTATAGAAAGTGAGGACTCCACAAACCCTCATTTCGCTAAGTGTCACATACACCTCTTCTGTTAAACAATATTTATTTAGCTTTTTGTTTTTGCTTTTTTTCTTCCTTTGTGAACCAGTCTTGAACTCATGCATTTCACAGTCCAGTCGACTTAAGCTGAGGAATACAGCAACTGTACCTCTATAGAGGGGTAAGACCTCGCCTCCAACGAGTGTCCTGGATATGACATTAAGACCATCTGATGGCGAGACTCCAGCCTTGGAGATTTAGGAAACGTGGAATACCTCTTCATTGCCATTGCTTCCAGATCCACTCTGACCCGGAGTGGTAGCACCTAATAGTTTGTTCTATTTGATCCATAGATAGGACCCTATGTGTGTAAGCAAATGACTGATGTAAAATTAAGACTGTTATATAGCAATACTTGAAACTGTTTAACTGTTATCAACAAAATGTGTTTATGGTGTGTGAGAGAGAGAGAGAGAGAGAGAGAGAGAGAGAAAGAACAGGATTTAGTATAAAATAACCTACAAAAGGTTGATATGCCATAAAACCATCGCGCATTTCAACCTGCTGAGAAAGACAACACAATGTGGAGTCAGATGATTATGAAACAGGACATACATGGACCGAGGACATATTCCCACACTTAATTGAAAAGAGAAAGTAATTTAGATCAATTGATTTTAATGGCATATCAACCAGTTTAGGGTTATTCTATGCCTAGAGATTAAAGAATAGTGTTTATTGTACATTCATATTTACATTTTTAGTGTAATTGTTTCTTAAGGGATTTTTTTCTTCTTTTTACACATGAAAAAAAAAAAAGAAAGAAATGTTTTTGTATAAATATTGATTAATGTTCAGAAGTTAACATATGAACTAAGAAATTCAGCATCTTCAAGTGCCTTATTACAAAAATGGGAAAATCCTTGTTATTATAAAGTTTGTTATGGGCCTGAGGATTAGATTTTCATAAACATGATGCTACTTTCAATATTAAAAACACCTTTTATTGTACTTAACTGTCAGCCATTGCAAATAACTTTTTAGTAATTTTTCAAAACGGATTAATTACTGTTAAATGTATTGGTTGAAACTTACGACTCATGGCATCTTATGTTTTCCTTGTTGAATAGGAATGATGACCAGGAACACTTATTGAATAGTGCATAGAATTTTTGGTTTAATGGCATATCAATTTTTGTAGGTTATTTAATGCCAAATCCTGTTTGCACATTTTTAAGCAACTAGTTTTTAGGTACCTTTATTTTTCAATGAGTTAGAGCTCATTTGCTTGCACACAGTTAAATGGCTTCAATAATTTCTATCTGACACTAATAGTTCTATCTGCAAACTGTTAAATGGTTTTAAGTATTGCATTAATCTTATCCTAAAAACGAAAAAATCCTTCAATTGGCATAAAAGAAAAAAATACATTTGGTTTAGTGGATTATCAACCCTTGTAGGTCATTTTATGTCAAATCTTATATATATATATATATATTAGTCGAACTTAGTCGAGAGTGACCCAAAGGCTCCCTTTTCAATAGCTACTAAACAGAAGTGTAGGGGAGGGCACTACTCCATTCCCTGGATTGCTCCACTTTACCCTTGATCCGTACCTTATAATGCTGAGTGTTAAGCAAGGCCACATCAAGTACCTTTCTTTGAGTCTTTGGTACAACTCGACCTAGGTGTGAACCCTGGTCTCCTGAACCATTGGCGAACACTACTCATTAAGCCAATGGCACAGCAATGCAATTAGAAGGAAATTCAAACCTGGTTAAGTTGTCATAAATTTATTTCACTGGAGAATATTATTATAATTTCTGTCTCGTCAGATGACTTTTTACATGTTAAACTTGAGGTTGCAGAACAGCAAATGTAGAATTACAGTTCATATGTATACGAAATTAAAAAAAAAAAAAAATTTCAATTCTCAGGCAAGGGCAAAGGGGGTGAAAACAATAGGTGTTAGAAACATTAAGAAACAGGAGCAGGGCGTTCCTGTAAGTCAACCCATCCCAATTTGAGCATATGCCAGGATTCCCATAGCAGATGGGATTTTCAAATAATCTAAGCTTGTAAATTAAATGACTATATTCATATATATTCTTCATTTACTCCTAATACATATGTTAATTATATATATAAGAAATGGTTGATTCAGGTAAATCTGACAAGATGGTAAAAATAAGTGGAAAAGGCGATAAACCAATACTGACAACGGATTCAGAAACGATGCTTCGTTCTTTATTTAAAAGAGGTTTTCATCAGAATCGTTATGTGAGCGAATAGTTTCTTTCAAGAAGCGTCAACACATTCATTTCACAAAAAAATGTCAAGTGGTAGAGAGAATCAAGCATTTTCTATTAGTGCAAAAGATTTCGAATGCCGATTTTTACGGCCCGTAGGTCATTCCCACGATACCGATTCGATTGTTTCCTTCCTCCCTTCGTCACACCAAATGTGGTTTTTCAAGCGAGCAAAGTAAATAGGAAGGCCTCGTAACACAGTACCAAAAATATCTGGACGCGACGCAAAAAGGAAGAATTTGCGTAGGCTGGTTTACATGTGTATCGCCTGGGTGGGAAGTAGTGTGAAAGCCGAGAGCAGGCAGAGACGATGAGTAACTGACGAAGATAATTAGAATAGACAAGTCTTGATTGAACTCAAGAGGAGAGAAGAAAAACGCGAATGTGCGAACCATCATATTTACTTCCCATCTCTTTTGTCATGTCGATGATAACTTTATCTGTGTGTAAACTATTTTATTATATAGTCTGCCACCGTTTTCTTTTTTTTCTCTTTTTTAAATTCACATTTTATGTGTCTAGAGTGACGATATTTATTAGGCCGATGCAAAAGTTTCCAGCACCATATTTCACACAATATTAGTAAAATCTTAGCAGCTTTGAAATTTACTCAGCTCTTTTAGTTGTGCGATATTAAAAAACATATTCAATAAGTTTATTGAATATTTCTAAAAGGCAAACCAACCAAAATTAACAGCTATGTTTAATTTTTATCAATTCAGTTTCTAAAAAAAAAAAAAAAAAAAAAAAAAAAAGGAATTAAGAAAACAAAAACAAAACAACTTTCGGGCACTGAAAAAACGTACATTTAATCTCAAACTGAATTTAAATATCAATCTTGTATAAATTTTAATCAACTCCCCCTCCAACTCACTTGGGTGCGACTTAGCTTCATTATGGGTAGATCGCATATCTATTTAGGTATACGATTTACACTTTATATTTTGATCTACAACAAGAAAAGTTACTTTCTTTTTATTATTATGAGACAAGATAAACACTTGTCTTGATTTTGAGAGAATGTCGGGTAAAAGAGTCTGAAGCATGAATGAATGTCTGTTCGAATATTGGAAGCTCCAGTCTTGATTCAACAAAGTAAATGTGGCAACAGCACACTTCATCCAGGCATGATTCTGTCTCATTGACGAACCCTTAAGATTTTAGCTAAATAGTCTTACAACGAGATAACAAACGAGATGAAAGTAGTTGCGTTTCTACGAAAAAATGGTCTTTCAGTTAAAGTATTTATTTCTGCTGGCGTCTGTCGAGAAAACTTCTGACGATGTATTTCTTGCTTTTCTAACTGATGTTCGTTCGATCCACCGATAAAATCAGTACATTTGATTAGAATTTGCTTCACTTTTTTAAAAAGTATTAATAAATGTATGAAATTTGATTATTTCTTAAAATAAACACATTCATATACAAATGGTAATTATTTTATGTAAATAAATAAATATGCATGTTGTTTTCGTTTCGTTTGGTTTGATGGCACATCAACCATTGCAGGTTATTTAATGCCATCAATTTTAAAACATACAAACAGTTCTATAGCAGAAGTGCAGTGTTTTATTTACACACAGCAAAATGTAAAAATAGTTCTATTTCAAACAATTCATTTTAGTATAAGTACACAGTTTAAATGTCAAAAACAGTTCTATTTCAAACTATTCAGTTTAGTCAGCAAAGCTAAATAGTTCCAAGTATTGCTACATATCACGAACAATTCAATTAAACAGTCATTTATTTACATACAGTTAAATGTAAAACAGTTCAGTTTAGCATAAGCACGCACTTTAAATGTCAAAATTGTTCTATTTCAAACAATTCAGTTTAGCATAAGCACATATTTTTGGGTCAAATAGAACTAAACTAAGACCCTATCAGGTGCAACCACTCCGTGTCAGAGTGGACTTGGGAGCGATGGCACTGAAGGGGTACCCTGCATTTCCCAAAGCTCCAGCATGACAGGAGCTTTACCATCGGATTGTTTAGTATCATATCCTGGACACTCTTTGGGGGAGACTTAAACCTTAGCAGAGATTCAGTCAGTGTATTATACAGCCCCAGCCGATTGGGCCATGTACATGTTGAATGTTTTATAAATGAAACATGAAGATCGCATACCAAAGTAGAATTTGAGTCTTGTAGATAACATTGGCCATATAAATAGCATAAGTAAGAACGTCAAATCGTATCTATAAAAAAGCAAATTGATGAAAAAAAATTAATCAAAAAACGAATACATCTAACAAAGAGCTACCCACAGCAACAAGAAAATGATTTTAACAGCATGTCAACCCGTCTAAGGTTATTTTATGCCTAGAGGTTAGGGAATCAGGTTCATATTTTTTGCGCACAGACTAATCGAATACGAATAATTTTAAACAGATCTTTCCGATTCATCAGTGGGATCCTAACAAATACGATCACCTCGAGTCAGAGTGGATCTGGGAGTATTAGCAATGAGGAGATACTCCACACTATCCAGATCCCCAGAACTGGAGCTTTATTATCAAATGCAGTTTAATCTCTAAAGAAACCCTTTTTTTGGTGGGGGGATACTGTCAGCGTATTCTAAGCCTCTTTGGCGGAGCGATCCAACTAGAAAAGGTGCAAAACTTTTGCAAAAACGTAAGCTACACCACAGAGAGCAAACAGCAAAATATTGCAGGAATTTTGATGAAATGCCATTTACTAAGCTTAACTTAGTTTGTCAGGCTTAGTCAATGGCATTTCATGTGTTGGATTGTATACAAAGCGGATGCCCAACGACTTCACGTCTATATGATGTGTCACTTGCGCAAAATAAATATCAAGTGGTAGCAGCATATCCCAAGTGTCCTCGTAGTGTAATGGTTAAAGCGATGGACTGCGGAATCGCAGTAAGCGAGTTCGAACTCCAGTCGCGGTATTACGTTCACTTTCGGGCAAATACCCTTGGGCAAATACCCCGTATCCTCCCAGCTATGGGTTAAATAGTACCACTACTGTTCTTCTAGGAGAATGGCTTTGCCATTAAAAAACCTACAAAGGTTGATATGCCATTAAATAAAGAAACCAAACCATACGCTCGCCTAACGCAAACTAAAATGAAAAAGATTTGAAGACAGCAGAATTAAGGATCACGTAAAACAGGTAGACCAAATTTCAGGAATAAAGACATCATCAAAAGAAATCTGGGGAAAGAAATCTGGGGCCATGAGCATCACTTTAGACAATTGGCAATACCTGACCAAACCGCAAAAAAATGGCGGGAAGAAATCAGCACGACGTCATCATTGGATATGATGGACAGCTCGCAGTAGTAGTAGGGTAGCGGATAGGTTTGGTTATCGGAATTTTATTTTGATACTAAACAAGAAATTTTGATACGAAAGTTGGCGACCGAAGTCGTGGGCTACTCGAAGGCTCCTTTTTTATTAGCTACTACGTCGAGGTATAGGGGAGGGTGGTATTCTTTCCCTGGATTGCTCCACTTTATCCTTGATGCGTACCTTATAATGCTGAGTGTTAAGTAAGGCAGCATCAAGTACCATTTTTGAGTCTTTGGTATGACTCCACTTGGGATCAACCATTTTCACTTCAAAAGACCATACGCATAAGTATTTGCCTGAGAAACTGGGATAAGTTAATTTTTTTTTCTCTTCGGTAAAAAGATCTTTTCTATAATAAAATTGAAGTCTTAGGAGGGTCATTTAGAAATCACAGCGGGGTCGAATGTGGTTCGCAGCCCGTAGTTTGCCCATGACTAAATTAGAAAAAGTTGAACTATTTTTTTTATTGATCATTTGTAAATGTAGTTAGCCAAGTTAATCAAACAGGAAGCTTTATCAACATTCTCTTCAAGCCGGTTTTCACTAATCTCCAGAGTTGATAGACTGACATGGAAGCCAAAGTTAGATAAACAGGGGGAATTCATTAAGGTCGGATTGAATAACACAAAGAACCAAAGCTTATTTGCTTAATACCAGAGAGAGAGAGAGAGAGAGAGAGAGAGAGAGAGAGAGAAAAAGAGAGAGAAAGTCAAAGAGAAAGTCAGAGAGAGAAAAAGAGAGAGAAAAAAAAGAGAAAGAGAGAGAGAGAGAAAGAGAGAGAGAGAGAGAGAAAGAAAGAGAGAGAGAGAGAAAGAAAGAGAGAGAGAGAGAAAGAGAGAGAGAAAGAGAGAGAAAGAGAGAAAAAGAGAGAGAGAGAAAGAGAGAAAGAGAGAGAGAAAGAGAGAGAGAGAGAGAAAGAGATAGAGAGAGAGAGAGAGAGAGAGAGAGAGAGAGAAAGAGAGAAAAAGAGAGAGAAAGAGAGAAAAAGAGAGAGAGAGAAAGAGAGAAAAAAGAGAGAGAAAAAGAGAGAGAGAGAGAAAAAGAGAGAGAGAGAGAAAAAGAGAGAGAGAGAGAAAAAGAGAGAGAGAGAGAAAAAGAGAGAGAGAAAAAGAGAGAGAGAGAGAGAAAAAGAGAGAGAGAGAGAAAAAGAGAGAGAGAGAAAAAAAGAGAGAGAGAGAGAAAAAAAGAGAGAGAGAGAGTAAGAGAGAAAGTAAGAGAAAGAGAGAGAGAAAGAGAGAAAGAGAAAGAAAGAGAGAAAGAGAGAGAGAGAAAGAGAAAGAGAGAGAGAGAGAAAGAGAGAGAGAAAGAGAGACGGAAAGTGAGAGAAAGACGGAAAGTGAGAGGAAGACAAGGCAGAGAGAAAATAATTGGAAACCGGATTGAGAACTCCCACATAGAAAGGCTCTGCATTGTCACCTTCCAATTAAGCAAAGTGAAATGTAAATATTTTTAGCATGTTATTTCCTTTAATGTTTTATGATGAAGATGATATGCACATCACCTTACAGTGTATCGTATTACCTAAAGTTGGTTCACAGTAGTATTAAAGCGAAACACGAAAGCTTAAACCAATTCACAATCATATATCGAAATTAATTTGAATTAAGATGCTTGGTTGTTTTTTAATGGCATATCAACCTTTGTAGGTTATTTAGGGCCAAATCCATTTTTATACAAATAAACAGTTCTATTTCAAAAAATTCAGTTTAGCATTAGTACACAGTTTAATTGTCAAAAACATTTCTATTTCAAGCTATCCAGTTTAGTCAAACGGTTCTAATTCAAACAATTCGGCTTATTATAAGTATAGTTTTTGTTTAAACACAGTTAAATGCCAAAACAATTCTAGTTCAAACAATCCAGCTTAGCGTAAGTACAGTTTTAATATAAAAAAACAAAAACAATTCTATTTCAAACAATTCAGTTTAGCATACAAAAACAGTTCCATTTCAAACAATTCAGTTTAGCATAAGTACGCAGTTTAGTTCTATTTGATTCATAGAGAGGACCCTGTCAGGAGGTACCCCTCCGGGCCACAGTGGACCTGGGAGTGATGGCAATAAAGGGGTACTTCACATTCCCCAAAGCTTCAGCATTACTGGAACCTCATCATCAGATTGTTTACTGTCCTATCCAGGACACTCGTTATTACCCCTCTACACAGATTCAGTCGGTGTATTCTACAGCACCAGCCGACTGGGCAAGAATTAGAATGGAAAGCGTCAACAGATAAATACATGAAATAAATAAATGTTTGGGGGGGTGCGTAGGTTAGGGCACCTAACAGGCACCTCAACTTCGGGTCAGAGTGGACCTGGGAGTAATAGCAATGAAAGGATGACTACACACTCCCTAGAGGAGGAGCTTCCTCACCGAATGTCGTTGAATATCATATCCTTGGTGAGGTAGGTCCTTACCTTTTTGCAGAAGATGCAATCGATGTATTCTAAGCTCCGTTGGCAGGTCGTTTAATCCTTTTACCGTTTTGAGAGCTACATGTGGCTCTCAGCGTTTCCTATGACACACTTGAGGGCCATATAAAAATAAAGGATAAAATCTTGCGAAAATATGTGAGGAAACCTCTAATTTGCCTTGAACAGTGAAATGGTTAAGAGAATACGCTAAGTCAAATTATTGAAACAGTAGACAGAGCAGTTTTAAAAATGCTTATTCCTATTAACAAATACATGACGACTTGTGAACCCTCTGAAATAGCGGTTCATAATGATATCGATACTTTTTAGGAAGACGTGAACGATTCTAATTAAATGTCATATTAAGAAATCGGACGCCGGAAATAAATCAAACACTTACAACGGGTTTAGTGGTACTATTTCGTTCTTTATTAACAGAAGAACTTCAGACTAAACATTTTTTGCGTTTATCTACATTTTAGCAATTGGAGAAATAAATAAACTAATGGAGAATGTAAAAAGAGGAATAAATGAAGGGAAAGGATCTGAAAACAAGAGAAAGATAAGGGAAGATCGTAAATTCCTTTTTCTAGATTGCGTTGGGTTTTGCCGATGTAATGTTTGTTACAATCTTTGCATGGAATAGAATATGTTCCTGTATAACACGGTGTTTGCGTTGTTGGTTCGTTTCGAGATGTTAATGAGATTTTTAATAGTTTGTATCATTGGTATTCCTAATTTGGTTAATAAAGAAGGAAATATTACCACTAAACCCGTTGTAAGTGTTTGATTTCTCCTCTTTTCCACTTATTTTTTTTTATCATTATATAACATGCTAGCTGGTGTCGCAGAAAGTGCTGATAAACACCGATGTTGGATGCAGGCTGATACATGATCAATTTTGGCCAGGTCACTCGAGGGTATGATGTTAAAAGACCTGAAACCACTTACGAACTAAAGACACCACCGATGATACATCATATATATATATATATATATGTTATACATACACACACATAATGAGAGTTTTAGTAGAGGCTTAAGAGAATGCATAAAAGCTGAGTACAATCTATCAGTTTTACAATAAGAAATTTTCTTATGCAACCGAAAAATTACTATCAAGGTAATATTTTGGTATGTGGCACATCCGTCCTTACTGTTAATCTTATAAGCTACGCTTCCCGTCCCCGCAACACTGTATATATATATATTCTAGGTCCTGATTCAACCTAAAATTATCTAGCCAAAGTAGTTTTTGAGTACTATGCAACGTAACGTGAAAGGAAAAACTTTCTTTTTGCTTAATGGTGTTAGCTAATTTGTAAGTTTTGCTTAAAAAAAAAAAAAAAAAAAAAAAAAAAAAATCGCTTATAAAAAAAAAAAAAAGTAATAAATAAAAAATAAAAATAACTCAATTCATTCGTTTCTTTTTTTTTTTTTTACATGTTGATTGTTTTATCGTTAGTTTTCAACCTTTTATAATCATTCTCAGTTGCAATAGTATCATAAAGTTAACTATTTTACTATGAGGTTAACTAAATTTATCTTAACTAAAATAAAGAAATAAAAATCCACCACGAAACTGCAGCGTATAAATCGACATTTTAAGCTTAAAAAAATCTCTACAAAACTCAAGGTCAACTCGTATGGCAGGGCTAAAACCCAAATCTTTATCACAGAGTGGTCAACCAGTGATGAAGGTTGGGATTTTAGCCCTGTTCTATAAATCGACCCCCTAGTTTCGTAGAGATTTTTTTGGCTAAAAAGGTTGACTTATACACCGCAATTTACGGTACTTCAAAACTGCGTCTTCAATTTTTCTTGTCAAGTTTATTTTCAACTTATTTTTGTCGCGTATATGTACAGTTATTAATACAAATTTTGAAATAGAAATCAACGATTTATTTCAGTGCTGTTTATAGTTTTTAATTTGTACAATTCTTATGCTTGGATTCCATGGAATTTCAACTAGTACAACAATGAAAGAGAGAAGGGAGAAATTATATGCTTGGATTAAAGAAAATAAATAAATAAATCTAGTCCGAGTTTCTTTATCAATTATTACATGGTACTCCAAACTCTAGAGAAAAGTATCTGGGTGTGTGTCTGTGTGAGAGAGAAAGATTACATTTCAAAAGCATTTCTTGTCAGAGCAAGTTGGTGTAGCAGAGCTTAGACAGTTCAGCGAAAAATACCTTCAGGTAAAAAAGGTTAAGTGATAGTCGAAGGAGGTAAAAATCAAGACGACTCCCTCCCTCAAACCCCCCCCCATAAAACGATCCAATGAATGCTAAAGAAAAAATAAAATAAAACAAAATAGAAATTACAGTGAGGGAAAGGTTTGAAGCTAAAGGTGGGGTGGCATTACCCTTGCAAAATTCCAGATCTGTTTCTTTAAGCTAAAAGAAGGTACTGACAAGTGATTAAAAGAACCAGGCTCTTGATGCTGCTAGAAATCAAGTTTCCAAAATAAAGCCTGAAATAAGTAGGAAATCATCTAGAAACAACAGGTTGTTTGTTATTCTAACGACAAGTACAAAAACACAAATTGAAAGGGGAGAAATAATGACTAGAAGAAGGCATCAATAAGTTGGTAGCCTAACATAGTTTGGAGCTCAATTTTGATTTGAAACTTCCACTATATAACGTTCAATCTATGTGATTAATAATCATTACAGAATTCAAATGAATTGACAAAGGAATCTCTTTATAAGTATTTGTGAGCGTAATGGCTAAAGTACGGAAATACGGCTTCGAAATAAGCGGGTTCGAACTCCAGTTGCGATATTACGTTCATTTTCGGACTAATATCCTTAGAAAAGGCATGAACCCTCAACTATGGGTTAAAAAAAAAAATCACTGCTCTTCTTCAACAAGGCTACCTTTGGTATTAAGTAACCCATGAAGAGTGATATGCCATTTAAAACAAGGAAACCAATTAATATGTTCTCCCCCCCCCCGCCGCCAAATCTTTAGGTTAATAACATGCTGATGCATCTACGTGTATGGCTTGACACACTGTATATACAAGTCTGTTCGATAGGTTTTCTTTCTGACCCACAGGAAAAATAAAAAAGAACAGATATTGACTCCTCTTAAAAGGATAGCCTTGTTTAAGCAAAGGGAGCAACGTCATATGCTAGCCCCTCCCCCGCGCGCCGTTTCTTTTGAAGGTGTGAGGACTGAAAAATGCAAATTTAACAAAAAGTCCAGTCCGTCAGGCCATCTAGCAGCCATTGAGCTAAAAGGGTAAGGGTCAATTCCTGATGTTTGTGGCACTTCCAATACAGAAATACCGAAGGGTCTGGACAATTTTTGCTAAAGCAGAAATGGTCCTCATATTGAAAAGAAAGAACGATTGTTGATTGGTTGATTAATTTTAATGGCATGTCACAATTGTCTCGGGTTATTTTTTTAGTCTAGAGGTTAAAGAATCGCGTTCATTGTATGTTCCTATTTACATTTTTTTGTATAGTTGTTAAGGGGTTTTTTTTGCATATAATCCTATTGAATATGAATAATTTTTAAAATGGATCTATTTGACTCATAGAAGGGGCACTAATAGGTACTACCTCTCACTCTTTGTGTTGTATCAGCCCCAATGAGACACGATTCTTTTTTTCTTTGATGTGGGGGGGAGGGAATGACTAAAGAGAATGATTATTTACTTAGATATTTCTTTTTATATACTTAAAAAGAAAATAAATTATTCTGCTAAACCTACATAATTAGAAAACAGTGTTTCTAATATGTAAACAAGGAAACTTCTAATATTGATGATTTTTATTTTGTTAGATTGTAGAATACACATTTTAGTGTTAAATAAATCAACTCGGAACATGTAGATAGGAATATTCCAGCAGAAAAAAAAAAGGATAAAAATTTCACTTACATAGAATTTGTACTTTTATATTTTTAAACCAATCAGCGAATAGAATAAGATATTCTAGAAAAAGCGGATCAAAAACTAACTAGTAGGAAAATTTAACACAGAAACAAAAATAGGTTCCAAAATAAGTAATTTCTGTAAATCTGATAGGTCACGGATTGCGTTCTCGTCGACGTCCGCGCATTTGAACTTTATTTGACCTGTAATAAACTTAAAATATTTTACCTTGATCTACTTTTATTTCACCCAAAAGTGTAAATAGCGAAGTTTTTAGTTCAAAGCAGAGAGAGATCGACAGATCCGCAGACAGGCACATCGGCACGATAGATTGACGCCAGATGACCTGCTAGTATATATTAGGAGAGTTGGCCGAAATACTCGTACATATCAAGACACACACTCGTATGTAAGTACAAGCCTATCTTCTCTTTAGTTCGGACATACAATTTGACTGAGAACATGTGTGTGTGACTGTGTGTGTGTGTGTGTGTGTGTGTGTGTGTGTGTGTGTGTGTGTGTGTGTGTTTTACACACACACACACACACACAGTCACACACACACACTTTGTGTAATTATTGCTTTTGCCGAGTGGATAAAACATAAAGTTGTTTTTTTCTTTAAGATTCTTGTTTTTTGTCAAATTTATAGTGTCTACGTTGCTTGTGCTAATTTATGTTGTATTATTGTGGAACTAACACCTGAAGTTTAGCTTTTCGCGGAACCTCGGGAAATACTATTCCTCCACAACATCCATTTTTTAAATACATTTTTAAGAAATTAAAAAACTTAAACAAAATAAATACTTCAGAGTTTCTATTTCACTCATGAATCAAAATCAAAGAGGCATAAAACTTATACACAAAAGAGAAAACAAAAATGTGATTTTAGGGTCCTTAGTAATTAAAAAGTCACTTAATATTTTTAATATAAAAAAAAGGCAAGAGTTATTTCCCCTTTTCTTCGGATAAGGTCGACTGAAGGAAATAAGGGATGTGATTCAGAGAATTTTGATTCAGTGAATACTTGATATTTTTCTGTATCTTTAACTTAGTGGAACCACTGAACAGACAAGCAGTGTTGTACAGATTAAAACATTCTGAAAATAGGTCTGGTCAACACCGTGAAAAAAAAAAAAAAAAACCTTTCCATCCCAGTTCTATAAATACTTGTACAACTATTAGTTTGGTTCCAGTGGACTTTCCCCTTCAGGCAATAACTGCTTGGCAGGGCTAAGTTTATCGCTTGACCCTTAAGATACCCCAAAATGGAAAATGCTGAAGGGATCAAGCATTTTTTTTTTTTTTTTTTTTTGCTGACAGTCTCAATTCATGTCTCCCGCATTGACTATAAAATCACTGTGGAAAGTCAGATAAATATACTACCTGTGTATGTAAAGCAATTTTTTTTTTATTTTCTTATCTATATAATTATTTGTGAAATTTGAAAGATATCATGTTAACACAAACTGTATCTATGTTAATACCTATGGGTAAACAGCAAAGTAAATTGGGCTCTTTAATTTTAGTATGGCAACCAGTCTATAAGAAGGAAAACTGATTTCAAGCCTGTTAAACTGCACTTAAAGAGATGTAAGAGGTGTAAGGGTTATTGTTGCAGGAAATGGACATGGCAACCAGAGTTCAAATCTTAGACTAGACTATTTGCATTTTTACATGGCCCTAATGTCCTTGGGAAAGATATGTATCCAATTATTCTCTCCAGCTATGAGTAGGCCAGACGAGGCTCTTTAACCTTGATATGGCAACCACATACCAATATCTAAAGGAATCAAGAAATATTTTACCAGTCTATAAGAAGGAAGACCGAATTCAACCCTGTTAAATTCGTCTTAAAAAAAAACAAAAAAAACAAAAAAAAAAAAAACGACCTTGTGTCATATTCTGGCCCGGAATGGTAGCACCTGATAGGGTCCTATCTATGGGTCAAAATAGAACTAAACAGTGTACTTATGCTAAACTGAATTGTTAGAAATATAACTGTTTTGACATAAATGAACAGTTATTGATAGGCTATCAGTCATATGGAAAAACACAGTTTTTTTTCCAAGCAGCGGTTGTGTCAATATTGCTATATGGATGCACTACATGGACACTAACTAAACATATGGAGAAAAAGATAGACGGCAATTACACAAGAATGCTCCAAGCAATATTGAACAAGTCCTGGAGGCAACACCCCACAAAACAGAAGCTGCACAGCCACCAACCATCACAAAAACTATCCAAGTTAGATGAACCAGACAGGCAAGACACCACTGGAGAAGTAAGGATGAACTGATAAGTGATATGCTCCTATGGACCCACTTCACATGGACGATCAAAGGCAGGACGACAAGCTAGAACCTATATACAACAGCATTGTGCCAATACAGGACGATAGCCTGGAAGACCTCCTGGGAGTAATGGATGATAGAGACGGGTGATAAGAGAAGGTCAGGGAGATCCATGCTGGCAGTATGACAGGATATCAAACTGAATTGTTTGGAATTAAATTCAGTGTTAAATGACCCCCCCCAAAAAAGGTTGATACGCCATAAAACAAAACACACGAGTGTTGGCCAACCAGCAAAGACTTACATTCATCAGCTTTGTGTGGATACTGGATGCCATCAAGAAGACCTGCCGAGAGTGATGGAAGATAGGTACAGATGACAAGAGATAAAGCAAGAGAACCCATGCTATCAGAATGACTTGATGAGGATAACAAAACGTCATTTTGGCTTTCTTAAATGTTCCAGTTTTTAGAAAAAAAAAAAAAAATTAAAAAAAAAAAATTTCTGGCTCATAAATTATCCTTTCACCTCCTACTGTTTGTTATTGGGACTTCAAACTCAACAGATGGCAATTTCGTTCCTTAAAAAAAAAATCCTCTATGTTGGACTTTTGGGCGTCAGTTAGAAACAAAAACTTGTACATATAACACTGATTTTCCAGCAACTCCAAGTCCAGTGTTTCCCTTAGTCAGAAGAATATTAGAAAAAGGGATATCTGGCCAGATTCACTAGTTTATTTGGTAAAGGCTATTCATTTTGGCATTTGGGCCGACAAGATCAGTGCTTGGGTGCCTTATGTAGTTTAATATTTAGCCTTATACAGCTGGTTCTATGCTAAACTCAGTAGTTTTGTATTTTACTATTTAATGCTGAGAAAAAAAAAAGAAAGGAAAAAAAGAAAGGAAAAAAAGAAAGGAAAAAAAGAAAGGAAAAAAAGAAAGGAAAAAAAGAAAGGAAAAAAAGAAAGGAAAAAAAGAAAGGAAAAAAAGAAAGGAAAAAAAGAAAGGAAAAAAAGAAAGGAAAAAAAGAAAGGAAAAAAAGAAAGGAAAAAAAGAAAGGAAAAAAAGAAAGGAAAAAAAGAAAGGAAAAAAAGAAAGGAAAAAAAGAAAGGAAAAAAAGAAAGGAAAAAAAGAAAGGAAAAAAAGAAAGGAAAAAAAGAAAGGAAAAAAAGAAAGGAAAAAAAGAAAGGAAAAAAAGAAAGGAAAAAAAGAAAGGAAAAAAAGAAAGGAAAAAAAGAAAGGAAAAAAAGAAAGGAAAAAAAGAAAGGAAAAAAAGAAAGGAAAAAAAGAAAGGAAAAAAAGAAAGGAAAAAAAGAAAGGAAAAAAAGAAAGGAAAAAAAGAAAGGAAAAAAAGAAAGGAAAAAAAGAAAGGAAAAAAAGAAAGGAAAAAAAGAAAGGAAAAAAAGAAAGGAAAAAAAGAAAGGAAAAAAAGAAAGGAAAAAAAGAAAGGAAAAAAAGAAAGGAAAAAAAGAAAGGAAAAAAAGAAAGGAAAAAAAGAAAGGAAAAAAAGAAAGGAAAAAAAGAAAGGAAAAAAAGAAAGGAAAAAAAGAAAGGAAAAAAAGAAAGGAAAAAAAGAAAGGAAAAAAAGAAAGGAAAAAAAGAAAGGAAAAAAAGAAAGGAAAAAAAGAAAGGAAAAAAAGAAAGGAAAAAAAGAAAGGAAAAAAAGAAAGGAAAAAAAGAAAGGAAAAAAAGAAAGGAAAAAAAGAAAGGAAAAAAAGAAAGGAAAAAAAGAAAGGAAAAAAAGAAAGGAAAAAAAGAAAGGAAAAAAAGAAAGGAAAAAAAGAAAGGAAAAAAAGAAAGGAAAAAAAGAAAGGAAAAAAAGAAAGGAAAAAAAGAAAGGAAAAAAAGAAAGGAAAAAAAGAAAGGAAAAAAAGAAAGGAAAAAAAGAAAGGAAAAAAAGAAAGGAAAAAAAGAAAGGAAAAAAAGAAAGGAAAAAAAGAAAGGAAAAAAAGAAAGGAAAAAAAGAAAGGAAAAAAAGAAAGGAAAAAAAGAAAGGAAAAAAAGAAAGGAAAAAAAGAAAGGAAAAAAAGAAAGGAAAAAAAGAAAGGAAAAAAAGAAAGGAAAAAAAGAAAGGAAAAAAAGAAAGGAAAAAAAGAAAGGAAAAAAAGAAAGGAAAAAAAGAAAGGAAAAAAAGAAAGGAAAAAAAGAAAGGAAAAAAAGAAAGGAAAAAAAGAAAGGAAAAAAAGAAAGGAAAAAAAGAAAGGAAAAAAAGAAAGGAAAAAAAGAAAGGAAAAAAAGAAAGGAAAAAAAGAAAGGAAAAAAAGAAAGGAAAAAAAGAAAGGAAAAAAAGAAAGGAAAAAAAGAAAGGAAAAAAAGAAAGGAAAAAAAGAAAGGAAAAAAAGAAAGGAAAAAAAGAAAGGAAAAAAAGAAAGGAAAAAAAGAAAGGAAAAAAAGAAAGGAAAAAAAGAAAGGAAAAAAACAGAAAAAAAAGAAAGGAAAAAAACAGAAAAATAAAGGAAAAAACAGAAAAAAGGAAAAAAAGAAAAAAGACAGAAAAAAAGAAAAAAGAAAAGTGGTTTCAAGTAACAAATGATAACCATTTGTAAACAATTATAACTTCAACCACCTCTTAACTGATAATTTGTAGAAATATTATTTCAAGCATTCCTATCCAATATTGATAATTTGCACACATCTAAAATGGTTTGAAATATTTCAGGCAATCATGACTTCAAGTAATTAATAAATCCTTTATAAAAAATTAAAGCTTTCACTATTCTTAATACAAATAATTTGCACATGGTTATATGGTAGTAAATATTCCTATTTAATATGAATAATTTTCAAAACAGATCTATTTGAACCATTAAATGGGACCCTAACAGGTACTAGAACTCCCAGTCAGAGTGGACTTGGGAGTAATGGGAATAAAGAGGTGGTTTCACACTCCCCAAAGTTTGAGAATGGTAGCTTCACCATCAGAATCAATTTTGTGTCATACTCAGGATAACCTCCTTTTTAGCAGGTGGGTCTTACTCTTCTTCAGGGGTGGGGTGCAGTAGGTATATTCTCGGCCTTGCCAACTGGACAGAATGCCAGCTATATGAATGTTTTAATGCAAGAGATTCATGTAACCACCTGATAAAGCAAAGAATTTGAGGTGCTGTTTTTTTAATGCAGGTCTTCCAAGAATGGATCAACTTTCTCCTGATTCTATACTATCTTATATCATCAAAAATGAACACTGTTGGAGGCATATAGCCTGACAGTCAGCGCCTTAGGAAATGGACTTAAATTAATGACACTGTTCGCATTTCTCTTTTATGATAGGATATGGGCATACAGTCCATCTCTCCAACTATGGATAAATAGTAAGACAGACTAAGCTCTTCAGCCTTGGTAAGGCAACTAGTCTAGGAGAAGGAAAAACAGAATTCAAAACCAGAGGTTGTAAAACTAGTAACTCCACCCAATAAAAAAAAACAAAAAAACACTTGTTATGAAATTGTAGCACTGTCACAGATATGGGTGTGGCTGTGGCTCTATGATCCTCAAAGATGTGGAGCATTTACAAAGTGAACATTTCTAATTATACAACTGAGACAGAATTCATAGCTACCCGAATTCTAGAAAGATTTACTGGACCATACATTAACAATTTCATCATTTTTGACAAGTACAGTGGCCAAGGTAATTTTGCATTTCATATGAGCACAAGTGGTTGGCATTCAAGCTGAGGTAAATGTACAGATGAAAAAAAAAAAAAAAAAAAAAAAAAAAATTTAAATGTTGATATTCGTGGTAGGAAGATAATCACTACTTGGAAAACTGATGCAATACAATCTTCCTTTTAGTTTCCACCCCTGTTTGGCCTTGTTCTACACTAAGTAAAGATCTATAACCTGATAGCAGCCAAATTACTTGCATATTTCCAGGTGCCAATGACCTCTGAGCTCAGGTTAAAAAAAATTTAAATATTGATTTTCCAAACGGGTTGATTTTTTTTTTCTTTGAGAGATTGGAGCAGCATAATCTTCCTATCCTTGCAAGAGTGAGCAAAATTTTGTAAATATTTGGATATTTTAAAGATCATTGAATTTTGGAATCTGCAATGTAATAACTAAAATTATAGAATTTTCTGATTATGAAATCAGATTTTTAAAAAGTAAATGTCGAGGGAGACCCGAAACTCCCTTTTCAATAGCTACTACACTAAGATGTAGGGAAGGGTGCTACTCCTCTCCCTGGCTTGCTCCATATCTTATAATGCTGAGTGTTAAGCAAGAAGCTATTTTTTTGAGTCTCTGGTATGACTTGACCTGGGATTGAACTCCGGTCTCTCGGGCCATTGGTGAACACTAACCACTAGGCCAATGGACCGATAAGTATATACTTTAAAAAGTATATACTTATAATTCTCCCTCACCTCCAAGTTGATACAACAAAAGCTCCTACCATAGAGTAGAGGCTTAGTAAATTAGTTTTGCAATTATCCTATTTGGAGCAAAAGTAACTTTTTAGCAAAAATCATTTCAAATATTAAAAAGTGCAGCTCTTTCAGTCTGAGAGAGGTTGCCGCCTTTAGCAATAAAATCAAAATCTGAAACCATTCCTTTGAAACTGAGTCACTGTTATCTGATACTTTGTGGTTAAAACCCACTAAGTTCTCATTTTGAAGCCACTTCATAAGAAACTGAGAATTAGAATTGGTAGATTCGTTTATTTTACCACTGCATATCTATCTCGGATTCATTATAGCATACGAGTCAGAATTACAAAACTTAAGTATGACACAGGGCCTAACTGATATACGGATGCACTACATTGAAGCTAACTAAACGCATGGAGAAAAAGCTTGACGGCAACTACACAAGAATGCTGCGAGCAATATTGAACAAGTTATGGTGGCAGCACCCCACAAAGCAGCAGCTGTATGGCCACCAACCACCCATCATGAAAACTATCAAAGTTAGACAAACCAGACATGCGGGACACTGCTGGAGAAGTAAGGACAAACTCATAAGTGATCTACTCCTGTGGACCCCTTCACATGGTTGAGCAAAGGGAGGACGACCAGCTAGAACCTACATACAGCAGCTCTGTGCCGATATGGATGTAGCCGGAAGCAATGGACAATAGAGAAAGGTGGCGAGAGAGAGTCAGGGATATCCATGCTGATGGCGCAACGTGATGATGAAGAAGATTGTATTGCATCAATCTCCCAAGCAAGGATGGCTGGAACCCCACTCCCCATTATCAACAAAAACAGCTTTTAAATTCTTGGCACTCACCTGGGCTTGAACAGTTCACCAGCTCCAACAGTAAATAGGAAATTACCTCATCTACTACGCAGCCTGGAAAAATCCTAATTAGCTTTGTAGAGTACCAGGCTAAATAAATATATAAAAAGGAAATATTGGCAGGAAGATTGTTTTGTATTAATCTGACAAGACTTGCTTTCTTAATGAAAGAATACCCCTCCCCGCAACAAACTCAAAGTCAGCTATATATAGATAAGGCACCATACTAACTTAGGTCTATATAAATACCAACTCAGTCTATTTCATGGCTAAAATAATTATACCAGTGAAGAGGTATTCAAGCCCAGGTGTTTAAAATAAATAAAAATAACAGGATTTCACATACCAATTTCCTAGCTAGCAAGCTCTCCCATCTTGAAGGAGTGATATAACACAATCTACCATCGACACATAGCTTTGTGCTGTACTAGAATAAGCTTAGGAAATATTCAACCATCATTCTGCCACAAACTAACCAAGAGTTTTCACTGTTGAAATATCAAGAATGTAAATCTAACTTTTGAGCAAATATCACATAGTGAAAGTCAAAAATATAGTTTGGCATGATGGTTAGAGTGTTTGCCAATGGCCCTGGAGACCTGGGTTCTATCCCAGGTAGAGTCACACCAAAAACTCAAAAAAATGGTACTTGATGCCTCCTTGCTTAACACTCGGCATTATAAGGTATGGATCAAGGGTAAAGTGGAGCAATCCAGGGAAAGGAGTAGCACCCTCCCCTACACCTCAAGGGTAAAGTGGAGCAATCCAGGGAAAGGAGTAGTGCCCTACCCTACACCTTGGTGTAGTAGCTATCGAAAAAGGAGCCTTTGGATCGCTCTTGACTATGGTCGCCAACTTTACTAAATAAAGCATAATGACTGCAGATAACACCCATATGTTCCAAGCGTTTTAATTTTGAGTAGTAATTTACTAAGCTTTTTGCTTAGATTTGGTACAAGGCCAAATGAATGGAGCACCTAATGAGACTTGAACTCACTCTTGCAGGTTTGCTAGTCATACTTGCTAACCATTACACTACCTGAGGTGCCCATTTTAATTAATACAGTATAGCCTTGTGCTATATCTTAAACTAAATAACATGATGGGAATGCAAAATATTCATTTCTTAATTTGCATGGGAATTTTACTTAGCTCCTGTGTGAATAGAGGCAAAGAACCATGTTCTGTGTGTGTGTGTGTGTGTGTGTGTCACTTTGGAGGTGGTTACATAAATGAGGGTATGGAATATTTGCATTAAATCCATGCTTCCAATTCCAGATTTTCAATGTATTTCTATAGCAAAAGCCATTAGCAATACATTGACATCATACAAAGGTTGATTAATAAGGTCTCCTACCCCGTGGTATCATTTATATATAGTAAAATAGTTAAGAACAAAATGTTAAGTTAATGACAATATTCAATCAAAGAAGTTTAGGCAAATGAAGACCACCACTACTACTAGAGTTAAAAAAAAAAAAAAAATTTATATGTGTGTATTAAAAAAATAAAATGCAAAAAAACTTAACTAAAATTAATAATGATATTTCATCTAAGAAATTTGGACAACTTAAAACTATGAGGTGCTTATAGCGTAATGGTTAACATCGTCGAAAGTAGACTGTTACTCAAGTTCAAATCCTGAACAAGGCTGTTTGCATTTCACATCGCACTAATACCCTTGAGAAAGTTACAAATCCAACTACTCTCTCTCTTTCTCTCTCTCTCCCCCCAGTTATGAGTAAATAGTAGGGTAGACTAAGCTCTTTAATCTTAGAATGGCAATGAGTCTAGGAGAAAGAAAATGAATTCAAACCACTTGCTGATCTGGAGAGAAATGGGCTCTGCCAGGTTATTCTTGCTCAAGACAGACTATATGAGTAGGACCTCCATGACCAAACCAGGTTACAGGGCCAGTGAAAGTTCTTATATTTGTAAATTTGCAAAATTCTATTTCTGAATAACAATCATAACATATTTAGGGATTCAGAATTATGTCTCTTTGATTTTAAGCAAGCACTAAAAGGATGAAATACTTCCCTAAAACATTTATTTACTTGATATTTGGTTAACTTATAAAAAGCACTTTCCATATTTCATAGATTGTTTTTCATCAATAATGCTATTAACATTTCTACTGAGACTGACTTTGGCTTTTCCAGTATATGATGCAGCTGATCCTTAAAATGCAATTTGTACATTTTCTTCCTCCTTTTCCAGTAGATTTGGTTTCTTTGTTTTAATGACATATCAACCTTCATAGGTTATTTAATGCCAAAGTTATCTTTGTAGAAAAACAACAGTGATACTATTTAACCTATAGCTCAGGAAATAAGGGAATTTAATCTTTTTCTACAGGGTATTAGTCCAAAAGTGAACGTAACAGCATAGCTGGAGCTCAAAATTGAGCTTCAAGGAATTTTGAGTAGAAGACACCCATCAGAATCATCAAATGACCGAATTAAGATTTCATTTTAATAACAGTGTGAATAAGTGAGATTTGGATCTCTATGGCAGACCCACACAAATGAAGTGAGAGTCAAAGGCTTCCACAACAACATGTTTAAGGTGTAACTGAAGATCTTTAAACGGCTTTACATTTACTCTTTCTAATCATCTAACATTGGGTCAACAGAAAAGCAGAAAATCTTTCTCTCTCACAACTATAATCCTTATGTATCGAACAGTAACCTCGCAAAACACTTTGAATAAAGCAATTTCCAGTCCAATTTGCAACTGAATGATAATTTTGTGGGGTCTGAATTTATACTAAATGTCTTTTAATCATCTATATTCTCAGTATAAGGGTTTGGTTTCTTTGTAGGTAATTTTATTTGAAAAATAAAACTAATTTGTCTTCACACATTTTACTAGTACTATCTAGCATTCACCAATGGCCCGGGAGACCCAGGTTCAAACCCGGGTTGAGTCATACCAAAGACTAAAAAAATGGTTCTTAATCACTCCTTGTTTAACACAGCATTATAAAGGTATGGATCAAGGGTAAAGTGGAGCAATCCAGGGAAAGGAGTAGCACCCTATCCTACACCTTGGTGTAGTAGCTATCAAAAAGGGAGACTTGGGGTGACCCATGACTACATTTAACACTAATAATTCTATTTAAAATTAATCAATTGCTTCCACAATCAAATAGTTCCAAGTATTTCAATTTAATTCTAATGATTCAATTTTTGCATACGGTTAAAAAGTTTCAAGTATTCTACAAATAGTTTTATTTGCAAACAGTTAAATGGTTCCAACTGTGGCAATGTAATATTAATAATTCAATTTAGACACATATTTAAGGAGTTTCAAATATGCTATTCAACATTACTCTTTCATTTGCACACAGTTAAATGATTTCAAGTATTATATAACATTGATAATTCGATTTAACATCAGTCATTTGTTTACAGTTATATATTCAAAAAGTTCTATTTAACCCATAGATGAGACCCTTATCAAGTACTACCACATTGGGTCAGAGTGGACCTGGGAGTAATGTTAATGAAGGGGTAGTCAAGATTCCCCAAAACTCCAGGTCTGGAGCCTCACCATCATATCCAGGATATCTCTTTGGTGTTTCCTTTCAGTAATGAAATCATCAGCTTTTAGCCAGTCTTACCAGTGAAGAATTTCAATTTGAGAACAAGGAGTTTAGTTCTGTTAGAATAGGGAGTGCTGTATTTGCACAATCCTCTATTTTACCAAAAACTTCCTGATCAAAAAGTATTGAGACTGGCTTCAGAATTTTCTTTTTTCAAATTGGCATTTACTCATCTAGATGACCAGATAGAAGTCTAGACATCATTGATTTATTATATAAGTCTCAGCTCTGTATAGATCTTCATTTAAACTATAAAATTAAATTAATAAAAAATAAATATTTAGTCTTTATACTTATAAATACATACATGTACTTAACAAAACACAGATCATGCACAGTACAGTACCTAGATTGTGATTAGCTTCATAGGAAATGGACATAGTGAAAAGAGTTCAAATCCTGGATGAGGCTGTTAGTATTTCACATAGTACTAATTCACTTGGGAAAGCTAGGAATCTAATTATTTCAGCTACTGGTAAATAGTTGGGCAGACTGGACTCTTTAACCTTGGTATGGCAACAAGTCTAGGAAACAGAAAACTGTTAAACTTCACTTAAAAATTGACCGGTGTCACACCCTGCTTGTACAGAGGAATTGTTAAACACACAGAGTTTTACTTTCAAACACTAAAAATGATATATATACATCAATTTTAGTTTCTTTTCTTCCCATTAATCAATTTCTTTATTCTTTCTTTTCATCAATTTTGTTTCTCTAAATCAATGTCATTTTATTTCTTTTTCATTTCTTTCAATCAATATCATTTCTTTCTTTGTCTTTTATTTCTTTATTGCTTTTTTTTAATCCATCTTTCTTACTTTCACTGAATAGCAATAACTAAAATCAATGTCATTTCTTTCCTTTTATTCAATATGCCTTTTATCTTAATCCATGTAATTTTTTTTTTTCACTTCCAAAATCCAAATCATTACTGATTCCTCCCAACCCCTGACCCTCCATCTTGATTGCACAGTTTTCTGATGACAATCCTCATTACAGCTCCAAAGGCTGCCAGAATTCCATTACTTCTGTAATATTAAAATATTTAAAATGGCTTCGTGGGGGGGGAGTTATTAAAAAAAAAAAAAAAAAAAAAATCATACTAACTGAAGTGTCTATCTGTAAGGTAAGACACAATAAGATCAATAGACAAATATCAAAAGTCCATTCTGTATTTGAGTTTTCTAGACAATGTTTATTTTGCCCAGTCAGCTGGGGCTGTAGAATTCACCGACTGCACCTATGCAGAGGGGTAAACCTCCTCCACAGCGAGTGTCCTGATTGTGACACTAAACAATCTGATAGTGATGCTGGAGCTTTGGGGAATGCGAAGCACCCCTTCATTGCTATTGCTCAGAGGTCCAATCTGGCCCAGAATAGTAGCACCTGATAGGGCCCTATCCATGGGTTAAATAGAACTAAACTGTATACTTATGCTAAATTGAATTGTTTGAATTAGAACTGTTTGACTAAATTGAATAACTTGAAATAGAAATGTTTTTGACAATTAAACCGTGTACTTACATTTAAACTGCATGCTTATGCTAAACTGAATTGTTTGAAATGGAACTATTTTTGACATTGAAACTCTTCTTACACTAAACTGAATTGTTTAATATAGAACTGTTTTGACATTTATCTGTGTGTAAAAAAAATCTCTACTTATGCTAAACTGAATTAGCTGAATTAGAATTGTTTGAATAAACTGAATAGGTTGAAATAGAAATGTATTTGACAATTAAACTGTACTCATACGAAGCTGAATTGTTTGAAATAGAACTATTTGCATAAAAATGGATTTGGCATTAAATAACCTACAAAAGGTTGATACGCCATAAAACACAACCAACTAACAATGTTTATTTTACAATATTTGTTAAAAATTTACACAGAATTGTTTCAAAACAGGAACTGTTACAATAGATCCACCTTTACTAATAAGATAGACTGATTTTAATCACATGCCAACACATCTAAGGTTATTTTATGTCAAGAGGTCATGGAAATGCATTCATTGTATATCTATATTTACATTCTATGTGTAGTAGTTTCTTAAGGTTTTTATTTATTATCTTTTTTTGAACAGTTGTATTGAATACAAATAATTTTTAAACATTTGCTTATAGATGGGACGGTAACAGGTACTACAAGTCTGGGTCAGCAAGAACCTGGGAGCAATGGCAATGAAGGGATACTCCACACTCTCCAGATGAAATTTTATCATCTTATGCAGTTAATATTGTTCTATGTAAGTTTCAATGAAATCTTGCATAGAAATATTTTAAGTGTCTTAAGAGATTTATCAATTTAAACATTTTTTGTATTGTTTTGTTAGGACAATAATTATTTTATATCCCTAGCTTGAAGAACTGACTATAAACCTAATTATGTGATAGGATTATATACCTACAAATTATAATTAAATGTGAATAATCATTTTACTAAGGAAAATAATTAGTTAATTTTTCTCTAAATTTGGAAAGTTAAATTGCGTATAATTAGTGATGTCTTGCAGCAATATAGCCTCCCATTTTTTTTATCGTTTCCTGCAAGAAGAAAACTTCCCTTTCCTCAGGAGGAAAGAATTTTTATTACATGAAAACCTTAAGTATACATAAGCTATACACCAAACTGTTGAAGGTGCCCCTATGGTGTAATGGCTAAAGCACTGGACTGTGGAATCATAGTATGCGAGTTAAACTCCAGTTGTGCCAATACGTTTACTTTTAGAAAAATGCCCTCGGGAAATGTATGAACGCCCTTATCTTCCCATCTATGGGTTAAATAGTACCACTACTGTCCTTCTAAAGGATGGATTTGGCATTAAATAACCTGAAAAGCTTGATATGCTATTAAATAACAAACTGTTTGGTTGTCAATTGGAGACAGACAATTATTGAGAGAGAGAGTGTGTGTATATATAAGCGAGTTACTTTTTCAAAAAAGGAAAATGCAGTTCACAATTACTGTAAATTGCTGCATAGAAGTCAACCTTTTTAAGCCTGAAAAGAAAAAACGCTACAAAACTCAAGGCTGGCTTATATGGTAGAGCTGAAATACAAATCTTTACCACAAATTGGTCAACCAATGGTAAAGCATTGGATTTTAGGTCTACCATTGGCCTAATGAGTAGAGTGTTCACTAATAGTCTGGGAGACTGGGGTTCAATCCCAGGTTGAGTCATACCAAAAACTAAAAAAAAAAAAAAAAAAAAAAAAAAAAAATGGTACTTGATGCTGCTTTGCTAAACATTCAGCACTATAAAGTAAGGATCAAGGGTAAAGAGGAGCAATCCAGAGAATGGAGTAGCGCACTCCCCTACACATCGGTGTAGTTGCTATTGAAAAGAGAACCTTCAGATCACCCTCAACTAAGGGCACCAACTTTACGTTTTTTTTGTTGTTTTTTTTTTTACTAATATAAGCTGACGCCAAGTTTTGTAGAGATTTTTTTTTCAGGCTTGAAAGGTTGACTTTTACAACAGAAATTTATGGTAAGAGAAAAACTTTAATGAAAACTAACCAGAACATAATTACTGTAAAACAATGGAATGGATCAAAATGAATTCCAAATTAAAATGATGAGCTGAAATTCTAATGTAATCAGGTATTTAGTGGAAATCCTGGTTGATGAGGAAAGGTACACAATGAATAAAGAGAAGGCAGTAAAAGTATGTAGGTTAAGTGGTGAAGGGTCATCAAGCAAGGGTGGAGAATAGATTCTTCATACAAGCTGAAGTGGAAATACATTGTCATTTATATTGGCTATTTATAATGCAATTATAGTCTGTTTAGTGACTAAATATTAGGGTATAATATATTTGAAATGGGGGATGGTCCTTGACTATTCAAGGCTGAACCTGAAATGATTTAAGCATGTAAAATCATTATCAAAACACAGTCATAAAAACAAGCAAACCAGTCATTGACAAACGTTGTTAAACTTAAAATTGAAACCACAAAGTGGTGGTCACTAAGAAAAGAGTAAAGATATGTAAAATAGTTTTCCGTCTACATCTATCCGCCCACTTCAAACAATTTACTTATTGTCAGGTTTTGCTGAAAGTTTCAACAATGTTCCATCTGAATTAGAGTGAGTATCAAACATGTGAGAGATATACAGAAATGTTCTCAGTCCGACAACTAAGTAAAGAGGCATGAAACAGGCTATTCCACATATATATCATGAAGTTCAACATAGTTGGATCGTAGTTTCAATTTTTCTTTAGCTCTCCAGGGGGTAGGATATCATTCCTTCTCAGTTCATTTGTCTTGGTCTTCTGTGAGTGTATATATATATATAAGCCAATTCAAGAATTCTATAGCGTAATGATGAAAGAAAGAAAAAACCCAAACAAATAGCTATTTTTTTTATTCTTACAAATATTTTTCATCACTCTTTTCAATGCACATAATTCAGTCATTCACAGATTGAACATTATACAGTGAATATTTTAGATTAACATTCAGCTGTATCAAACTACACAGTTTATATATATATATATATATATATATATATATATGTATATATATATATGCGTGTGTGTGTGTGTTAGTTATATGTGTGATGTATGTTTTGTGAAGTATATTCATGTAATCAAAATTCAAAAGTATAAAGACTAAATTCTTATTTTTATTAATTTAAACTCATAGTTTAAATGAAGATCTATACAGAGCCGAGAGACTTACATGATAAAGCAATGATATCTAGACTTCTGTCTTGTCATCTAGATGTGCCAGTTTAAAAAAGGAAAGTTCTGAAGCCAGTCTCAATATTTTTTGATCAGTAATTTAATTAACTCCTTGCTACTCTTTTTAAATTGAAAACTCTTCTCACCGGTAAGATTTGAGGATGTGGAAGATATTTAGAGAAATATAATTATGCAGCTCCGTGGAGGATATTTAGAGAAATATAATTATGCAGCCCCATACCACAATAAAAAAAAAAATAAAAAAAAAAAAAAAAAAAAATCTCAAATGTGCTTAAATCAATATATATAAAAATGAAAACAAAAAAATTAATGATACATTCTCTGTTTGTTTCTGTCTAGGTAAATATAGTTTCAGTCTTAACACCCTTTGGACAAACCTCATATATCTCAGTACATAATTTAATATACATTGTTTGCTTATTAGAAATGCATGTACAGGATGTTTCAATATACATGGGACCCATGTGACTACTAATAACTCTACAACTAATAATAATGTGTTCTTTTTTGTTTCAGATTTGAAAAATAGTATACCACAACAACTATTGATCCTTGATCCCAATGCCTTGGACAAGAAAGGAAAAATATTTTGTGTCACTACTGATTTGGAGACAAAATTATTTAAAACTGTCTCAAAATAGATACAACCAATTAATGTCCTGCAAGCTGATATAATAGGAATTTAAAAAAAAACAAAACAAACAAAACATTGATATGATATCTCTAGCTCAAAAGGATGCCATTTTTTACAGGACATGTTCCAAATGATTGCCATTGCATTAGTAATAAATAATTATTATATTAATGGGTTGCATCTCTTTTGAGACACCCTGTATATACAATATATACATAAAAAGAAATGTCCTAGAAAAATCATTCTCTCTATTGTATACAATCTGATAAACAGACACCAATTGATCAAAATAATGAGTTGTCACTATCTGCAAAACAATTTTTATTATATTCACTCCATGCTAAAAATTAATTTTTCATCCGTTATCTACAATGTAACAACTGTATATATATAAGATAGAATAGACAAGATCTTAAAATCAAATATGTTGTTATGCTGATTTCATTCATTTCTACTTTAGATAAACTTCTGTCAGTTTCATAAGGTTAAACATTGCAAGTGGGTATCTCTTTTTATTTTCTTTAAAATTCATATCTAAGAGAGAGGATATCTAAAATTACACATTTTTGTTACATACTAATTGTTTTTTTAATTAAGTCAAAAATATATTTAATAGAGATTCAAAAAAGAGTTCATCTTGGGCGGGTGGGGTTATATATCAACAAATAAATAAACAAACAAAAAAAAAAAAACAAAACAAAACAAAACACAATTGTTGAAAAATAAATAAAAAATTTAAACACCCACCCCCAAAAAGTGAAAATATTGGTGATTGTTTAGAAGTTACCCAATTCTAACATTTCCCCTTTTAGATACTTATGTCATTGAGAGACAATTGTTTTATCAACACAGATATGCACATCATTTAACAAATGTGTTTATATTCACACGGTAATACAAAGACAAATCACTTCCTGAGCACATTCCTTCCTCACACCTACACAAGAAATTATTTATTGAAGATTTTCCAAGACAGTAAGGGAAGAGAAATACTTAAACACTCCTAGGTTTTGAAATAAGATAGACAATTCCAATAAAAAATATAGACGTCTTTATTAGCTGAAAATAGACTTAAGTAAAGAAACAAAGTTAAAAGCTTGTACTAAATCAACGACTGTAACTTCTGTTAGTAAACATGTATTTACCTAACTCCTTCACCTCTGAAAGGTGTGACACAAGGTCAATTTTTTAATAGAGTTTAACAGGTTTGAATTAAGTTTTCCTTCTAGACCTGTTGCTATTTTAAGATCAAGGAGCCCAGTCTACCCTACTATTTATTCATAGCCAGAGGGAGAATAGTTGGATTCATACCTTTCCCAAGAATTTTAGCATTATGTGAAATGCAAATAGCCTTGTCCATTTTGTTAGTAAGTAAACTGACCACAACAGTAAAAAGGAACACCTTAATGAGTAGGTGGGTTGAATGGAAATTGGGGATAAGCAGCCAAGATAGAAAGCTTTTCACCTGTCACGTTAGCTGATAATCAGTAAACAGGTAAAGCTTCTCTTTTGGAATGATAAACTCCCACCTCTTGCCAATAATCAGCTGTTGTTAATCTTCCCTAAATGTTATCAGCTTTAATCATACAGCCATTTCTTCAACAATACATTTTGATCCCTAATAATGCACACAGCTGTATTCATTCAATACTTTCAATTTGATAAAATGCTCAGATTATAAGCTAGACTAGTTCATTTGTAGTATGAAATGGGAGCAGTGGCCGAGTCAATAGGCTTGTATTGTAGTTCATGAGTCCTTTACCCCTTCACAGCAATCATAATTAATAAGCTAGTTTCATGAGCCCTTACTATTATGAGTTCGGTCGTCACTGGGTCTCTTCTCACAAGTAGTCTTGTAATATAATGGCCGAGGGATTTCGTTTTATATATCTTGTCTTTCGGTTTAGTTAGGCTGAGAACCTTTCGCTTAGTGCATGGGTTAGTTAGGTGCAACATTAACGCAGGTGTTCACACGCGTGCGGAGAGGATGTGTCATTCAGAGATGCCAAAATAAAAATCCCAGATAGGAATTGGGACAAGGGTATTTGGGTGACATCACGCACTGGAAGCATGGGCTGAGATTTGAGAAAAAGCAGTGAGTTGAGTTCCCGCCTCGGAAGAAGAAGGTTGGCTTTCAGAGCTGGGCGAGGCCAGACGACTTTGTGCACTACGGGCGCCGCATGTTGGTTGGGTCAAAAGCTGAAGATGTAAAAGCAGTCAGCATAGAAAGATTGTGTCTCTTTCCTCATGCCAAAACCTTTAAACTCAAAAAGGTGAATAGAAGTTTCGTACCTGAACTAATTTCGTGAATGTTGTATTTTTCGGATTCCTATGATTATAAACATTCTATGAATATGTATGTTTCACATATCCGTGTATCATGGGTATGTTACAGTCTAAGATCTATTAAACAGCAATATCAATACTATGCTTGTAATTTATTCTAGAAGTATGTCACTTTGGAGTAATGTTTACTAAGTTAGCCTAGCAGATTTAGTAGTGTAGTGTATTTGATCCTAACAGGAATGCCTTCTAGGTGAATATCAATTGATACTTACTACCCCAAAATAATTGTATATCTCGTCAACTTCATGATGGCAAGGCTGATAAATGTTATTAGGTGAAATAAAACTGATAAAGTTCAAGTAATTGATAGGGAACATCACTGGAGTGTGAACACAAAACTGAAAATTACACTGTAAAAAAATAAATAAATAAAAGATTAAAAAAATTAGGTTTGATTATAATGCTTAGTAAGCTACTCTTTTATGATTTAGAATCGTGGCTGAGAGAAAAGCTAGACTTGGGGCTAATTGCTCTCAACTGGGCCCCCGTACAAAAGAGTTTAATCTACTATTAGCATATCAAGTATACGAAACACATTGCTATATATATGTTTCCAATTGGGCCCTGTACCTCCCAAGGCCAGCCCTGGGTGAAAGGTGGCCTTTATTGAAAGAGGTTGAAGAGACCCCCCCCAAATTATCATGTATGTAGTATGCCACTTTACATTCTTAAAGTGTTGGACATGAAAAACAAGAACTAACAAATGCATAAAACTGTTGATTGGTTGGTTTTATGGCATGTCAATCCTTACTGGTTTATTTAATGTTGAAGTTAGGGTTTTTCAAGCAATAATCATTTGTTTGTGCAGTTATGACTTCAAGTATTCCTATTCAATACAAATAATTTGCACAGTAATATGGTTTCAAGTATTCCTATCTAATACAAATAATTAACATAGTTACATGGCTTCAAGTGTTCCTTCATAAGTTAAGTTGGCCAACCAGTCGAGGGCAATCCGAAGGCTTCCTTTTCTATAGCTACTATACTGAGGTATAAGAGATGGTGCTACTCCTTTCCCTGGATTGTCCATACTCTTGATCTAACTTGATAATGCTGAGTGTTTTAAGCAAGGAGGCATCAAGTACCATTTTTTGAGTCTTTGATACGACTTGACTTGGTATTGAACCCAGGACCATGAATGAACACAAACCATTATGCCAGGTGGGTGTCCTCATGGTGTAATTGTTAAAGCGATGGACTGTGGGATTGTAGTAAGTGAGTTCGTACTCCAGTTGTGCTATTACGTTCACTTTCGGGCAAATGCCCTTGGGAAAGGTATAGATCCCTTATCCTCCCAGCTATAGGTTAAATAGTACCACTACTCTTCTTGTAGGAGAATGTAGGTTATTTAATGCCAAAGCCAAAGGTCGATATGCCATTAAATAACAAAGAAACCAAACCATTATGCCAATAAGTGTTTGCATTTAGTTATAGTTAATTGAAATAATTGAAACTGTATATGGTTTCAAATTATAATAATCCTTTGTAAATAATTAGAGCTTCAACTAACTATTCTTAATACAAATAATTTGCACACTTATATGGTTTCAAGTATTCCAATCTAATACTAAAAATTTTAAAAACAGACTTTTTGACCTATAGATGGGACCTGGGATTAATGGCAATGGAAGACTGACTTTTCATGCTCCAGAACTGGAGCCTCACCACCAGAAACAGTTTAGTGTTATGCCCAGAACACCCCCACCTTTTTTTTTTTAAATGGAGTAGAAGGAGGTCCTATACATCTGCAGAAGAGAGGGTTTACCCACCTTGAAAATAAGCATTAAAAATCTCAACTTAGTTGATGTTCAAGCCCAGACAAAAACCAAAATTACAATTGCTGATTTTCAAGGCTAGCATATCTTCTTCCCATTAAAGATCAGCATAACAATACACTTATATGACATGTTTGAGATAGCATAAAGTGTCTACAAGTTTGCCTTACCAATTTTCTTTTTTAAAATTGGTCCGAATTGCATTCTAATGGGATATAGTGGATTTCAAGATCTGAGCTTTACTTTTGATGTCAAAATTGTTTTTGCTCCAGTCCAAGATATTTTTTGTAACTAAGTGGAGCAATCTTAATTTCTATTCAACGTTAACATTTGAAATCATCACTTGTACCAGGCTCTGTATACTAACGGCCACATATACAGACTAGAAGTACACGGTTACTTGAGATTATATGACGATAGGGATTAAATTTCTATTCTTAATGCTAATCCATCACCAACATATGTAATTGACTATTGATGACTGGATACTCTAACTCATTTCCCAATGGCATTAATGAAGAAAAAAATAAAAAAATCTGACAAACATTGAAAAAAAATGTTAAATGTATTAATATATTTGTATGTACTGTCACACACTTCTAAACTTAAAAGTTCTCAGGATCAACTTCAATCATATCTTGTTCACCACTTAGCCATTACGCCAAGAACAAATACAATCAAAAAGAATGAAATTTTAATGACAATCTTCTCGAATAATGCATTAATTATACAAAACAATAATAGACATTTGGCAAGACTGCGGATATAGAGCTGCAGTTTGACCAGATCAATCAATATTTAAGTAAGTAAGTTGGCGACCATAGTCGAGGGTAACCCGAAGGCTCCCTTTTCGATAGCTACTACACCAATGTGTAGGGGGGGTGCTAATCCTTTCCCTAGATTGTTACCATAGTCGAGGGTAACCCGAAGGCTCCCTTTTCGATAGCTACTACACCAATGTGTAGGGGAGGGTGCTAATCCTTTCCCTAGATTGCTCTACTTTTACCCTTGATCCGTACCTTATAATGCTGAGTGTTAAGCAAGGGGGGATCAAGTACCATTTTTTGAGTCTTTGGTATGACTCAACCTGGGATTGAACCCAGGTCTCCCGGGCCATTGGCGAACACTCTAACCCCTAGGCCAATGTCCGGTATAATCAATATTTAATGAGTCTTTAAATCTATACTGAATTTGTACAAAAACACACGTCATCAATAGAATCATAAAGCAGCATTCTATGTAAAAAGTAGATATTTACTAAACTTAGCCTAGTTAGAAAAGAACTACATCACATGACAAGCCTTTAAAAGTAGTAGACCAGTTCACATACCTTGGTAGCAATATCTCATCTACTAAAAGCGATGTCAACATATACGCAAGTTGAACTACTATTGACAGGTTATTGATCATATGGAAACCTGATCCGTCTGAAAAAATAAAGTGAGAATTCTTCCAAGCTGTAGCCATACTACTGTATGGTTGCACTACCTGGACTAATGAAACGCTTGGAAAAAAATGACATGGGAACTACACAAGAATGTAGTGTGCTGTTTTGAACAAATCCTGGAAGTAGCACCCCACAAAATAACAGGTGTAAGGCTATTTGCCTTCCATCTCATAAACCATCTCAGCTAGACATGCTGGGTACTGGTGAAGAAGTAAGGATGAATTTATAAGCGATATTCTCCAGTGGACTCCTACAAATGGACACTGTTGGTTGATCAGCAAAGACTTAGAGACATCAGCTCTGGCCAGAGACTGCATGCAGTCTAGAGGACCTACCAAGAGCAATGGCCGATAGGGATGGATGGTGAGAAAGAATCAAAGGAATTTATGCAAGCAGCATGACTTGAAGATATCTCCTTGAGTGATCAGTTAAACTATACACATATACCAGAGAAAGGACAAAAAATATGCACTAGTCCTTGTAACCAGGGTCACATGACAATATGGAAGAGGTACAGTAACAGAGTGGGGATCCCAGAACCAGGCTTACTAGGGTGGGGCTGTAACCTGTCCCAAAAAAAAAAAAAAAAAAAAAAAAAAAAAAAAAAAAAAAGAATACATAGATGATCAGATACTATGCTCTGATTCCAGCCTGAAGGTCAGGAAATTTAGCTTAGCCTAGTCTGGGACGTGTGTGTGTTTGTCACACACACACACACACACACACACACAAGAGTAGATCGATAAGTTTCTAGTCTAGTATAGTTATTATATTTTTTTTATTTTAAATTTTAATTGTATAAAAAGGAAGAAGATTGTGTTGAAAAATAATTAAGTATTTGTACAAAATTAGATGCCCAACTAGTTAGACTGTTGAGATACAGTTAAGCTTGAAATTATTCATACCTCTGCAAAATTTGAGATTTTGAAAAAAAAGTTTAGTAGTTCAAACTCCAGGAATAAAAAGTATTCAACTCAAAACTGCAGAAAATACTTCTTGTGCTTGAATGGTAGCCTAAAGTCAAAATTATTTGGAACCAGAAAAAAAAAATAAATAAATAAATAAAAGTAGTTCTGTCTTATATGTATAGATAATTTCTGGCATCTTTCCCTTACCCTGTACACCTGAAACTTGGGTTCTAGAATTCCTCACAGAAACCCAGGACTTTAAGTTACATATTTAGAACTGAGTCATTTGGAAATTTAGGCTGGAGGTTAAAAAAAATAAATAAATAAAAATAAAATATAAAATCAGTTAGCAGAAATAGTGATAACAGCAACAGAATTAATTACTAGTGTTGCCACTGCCACCACCACTTCCATAAAGTTATGTCAGAAAAGCTATTCAATTCTTTGAGTAGGATTCTTCCTTGATAACAGACAGCTTTTGGTTAAAAATCACTAGAATACTGACTAATACATCCCAAACTTGGAACCCCCCCCAAAAAAAAACAACATACTAATACTAGTTGCATCTGTAGTCATAGTAACTGGAACAAAAGCTTAGGGATTTAGACATGTTTTTAGGGAATTTTTATACCATTATTCTTAGGTTTGGTTTCTTTGTTTAATGGCACATTAACCTTCATGGGTTATTTAATGACAAAGTTATCCTTGTAGAAGAACAGTAGTGGTACTATTCATTTAACCCATAGTAGTAATGATAAGGAGTTCATGGCCACAGGTATGAGTCTAAAAATAAATGTAGGGTACCTGAAGTGATGTAATGGTTAGCAAGTTAGGCTAGCAAACCATTTCTATTGAGTTTGAGTCTCATTGGGTGCCCCATGCACATGGCCTTGTGCCACAACTAAACTTAGTGAAACTGGAGTTTGAACTCACTCACTACAATGTCTTAGTCCAGCACTTTAGCTTCTATGCCATGTAGACTCCTTTCATTATTCTTACTCATACTGAAATAAGTAAAGTTGGCAACCTTAGTCGAGGGTGACCCGAAGGCTCCCTTTTCAATAGCTACTACACAGAGGAGTAGGGGAGGGCACTACTCCATTCCCAGAATTACTCCATCACCCTTGATCCTCACCTTATAGGTGCTGAATGCTTATTAAGGTGGCATCAAGTACCATTTTTTGAGTCTTTGGTAGGACTTAACCTGGGAGTGAACCTCGGTCTCCAGAACTATTGATAAACACTCTACTCATAAGGCCAACTTATAAATTGAATTACCATGACCAGAAAATCCAGCAAACACTGCACATGACATACAAAACCACTGGACAGCCATTTCAACCTTATTAGGTTTCATCAATAGTGTATACCATGATCTCCCCCACTGGAGATAGAACCAGTGACCACAGAATGCAAAGCCAAAACTCTACCACTGAGCTACTGGTCCACATTGCACACAAGCGATGCCAAATTAACTAGTTATGGCAACTGCACAGCTAATTAACCTGATGTGACTTGTAAGTTACACACGTACTCTTATAGAGGACACAGTCACCTCTAGGGCTACGTCTTCCAAAGAGGATTGGAGATACGCATCTGTGTAATCATAACCTTATGGGCAAGAAAATACATGCAAATTATTTCATTTTTTTATTTTTTAAAGTAGAGGAATTATATTGTAAATTGAATTACTATGACCAGAAAATCTGTGCATGATGTGGACCAGTTACTCAGTGCTAGAGTTTCAGCTCTGCATTCTATGGTTGCTGGTTCGATCCCCAGTGGAGGAGATCATGGTATACAGTGCTGATGAAACTTCATAAGTTCAAAACAGCTGTCCTGTAGTTCTGCATGTCGCACACAGTGTTTGCTGGATTTTCTGGTCATGGTAATTCAATTCAGGCGCCTCTGGTGGTGTAATGGTTAGCAAGCTCGACTAGCAAACCTACACGAGTGAGTTCGAGTCTCATTGGGTGAGCCTTTCATATGGCCTTGTGCCACATCTAAGCAAAAAGCTTAGTAAATTTTCATGGCAATTCAATTCATAATATAATTCCTCTACAGAAAATGTACGTCTAAAAATTTTTACTTTTTTGGTGAAGAGAAAAAAAAAATTCAAGTTAAATGCTATTTTCTGGTTAGTTTTCATTGTTTAATCATTAAAAGGATTGTCTCAGACGCTCAAGGAGAGACAGATGCAAATTCAACTTTTCTCAGAATCTAATTCTTTAGTTTAGATTGTGTCAGAAAAAAATTACAATAAAAAGCAAAAAACAATGAAATAAGATCAAAGATAAACTTGTCAAAATTAATGTCAATGTTTTATCCAAGAAATTTTCACAAGTTAAAAAATTTCTTATTTCACCTGTTTTGCATAAAAACTAAGCACACATTTTTGTTCACAAGATTATATATATATATATATATATATATATATATATATATATAAGATGGTTGTTGTAGGTCCAAAGAAAGAATAAGAGTATATTTTAAAATAAGAGGGTCCACGAAGAGATTTGTATTTTTTGAATTTATTTATTTTGTTCTTACATACGTGTTATATATATGTATATTTCCAGCTTGTTGCTTTCGTCAGAGAACATATGTGGCACAAGGCCTTGTCAATGGGGTACTCAATGAGACTTGAACTCACTCTTGTTTCCAGTATATATATATATATATATATTATATGTATACACACACACTTTTTTTTACATAATGATATCACAGCTCGGATTTATTACAAAAACGCATCAAAATTTTCATGATTACACGTAATTCTTGCTATGTTCGTGTATTGGTGAGGGGCACAAACAATAACCATGGTGTCAGTTGGGACTGTAGAATATGCTGACAGGACCTTGGAAGAGGAGTAAGACTAGTCCCCCATGAACAAGTGTCCTGGATAACACTAAAACATCTGATGGTGAGGTTCCAGTCCTAGAATTCAGACAATGTGGAGTATCCCTTTATTGCCATTATTCCCAGGGCCACTTTGACCCAGAGTGGTTATACCTGTTAGGGTCCCAACTGGGACTCAAATAGAACTACTCAATCATTCACTAAAAAAACATTTAACTGTGAGCAAAAGAAAGAAAAAAAAAAAAAAGATCTAGCTCATTTAAAAATAATGATACCTACAAACTATTTACACACACACTATATATAGGCGTCTCTGGTGGTGTAATGGTTAGCAAGCTGGGCTAGCAAACCTACACGAGTGAGTTAGAGTCTCATTGGGTG
>OY757929.1:30752193-31024693 GCA_963585895.1 Sepioteuthis lessoniana
AGCGACCTTAGTCGAGGGTGACCTGAAGGTTCCCTTTTCGATAGCTATTACACTGAGGTGTAAGGGAGGGTGTTACTCCATTCCCTGGAATGCTCCACTTTACCCTTGATCCTTACCTTATAATGCTGAGTGTCCCAGTTGAAACTCACTAATAAAAGCCTGTTAAACTGGCTTGTTAACCATTACACCTCTAATATGATTATGAAAAAAAAAAAAAAAAAATGCAGCAAGAGGGAATTTATTTTGAATTTAAGCTTTTCTCAAAATTCTTTCTCTCCATGTCTAAATGTTCAGAGATCATTTTCTTTTTCCAGGCAACACAAGTGTAAAAAGGTTGATTGGTCATGTTTTATGGTATATCAATCCTTGTCGGCTTTTAACACCAAATCCTGTTTAAGCATATGTAATATATATGATTTGTAAACTAATAGTTTGTAGGTAACATTTTTAAACAACCCAGAGCTCATTTCTTTGCACACAGTTAATGGTTCCAAGTATAGAAAACCATTAAATATTTCTGCTTGACCCACAGATGGGACCCAAACAGGTAGTACCTCACAGAGTGGACCAGGGAGTAATGGCAATGAAGGGGTATGCCACATTCTCCAAATTGGAGCCTCGCTATTCTGTGGTTTACCTCCCCTAGCTGACTGGGCTGAAATGTAAAAGGAGGAGTCCTCAGTGGTTAATATGCTGGATTTTGGACATCATGACAAGTTCAAACTCCAGTCATATTATTACATTTACTTTTGAACTAATACCCTTGGGAATGAAATGAACCACATCTCTCCAGCTATGGGTTAAATAGTACCACTACTGTTCTACAAAGAGGGCTTTGGAATTAAATTTTTTTAAGCTATCTTTCAACAAAGCGATAGGTCACATACTAGTTATGGAATTTTTCAGACTTCCAACCATGTCTGAATACACATGAAGTCATTTTATAAGAGGTCAAGAATGAATTGAGTCTCAACAAAAAACAAAAAACAAAAAAAAAAACAAAAAAAAAGTTTGGTCACCATGGTGTTCCCTTCAGGGGCACCTCAGATGCTTGACCAATAGACTCAGACTGGCCACTTTTAGATAAGGTGCAGTTTGTGAGAAAGGCCTCCTGGGACTATGAGACTAGCTTTAGAATAAATCCCCCATCCAGAACAAACATCAGATGGAGCCCTGGAAAATCAGATTTTTAAAAAATGGTGCCTGATCTATCTTACTAAAATTATCATGTTTGCATGAGTGCGTATATATATATATATATATATATATATATATATATATATATATATATAAATAACACCATTTCCCAGCAGAAATGTAACATGATAGCAAGATATTTATTATAGCAATTTGCTTAAAATTCTTTAATTCAAAGAATAAAGCAACTTTCAATCTAATTGCAAGTGAATAATTTTGTAGGTGTATTCATTTTTCTTTTTATTTGTTGGTGTGGAATTTTAAGAGAATTGAAACTCCCAGCAAGTTTGTTTTGGTTTGGTTTCTTTGTTTAATGACATATGAACCCTTATTGGTTATTTAATGCCAAAGCCATCCTTGTAGAAGAACAGCAGTGATATTATTTAACCCATAGCTGAGAGGAGAGAGAGTTCATGCCTTTCCCCAAGTATATTAGCCTGAAAGTGAACATAATTATGAGACAGGAATTCAAACTCACTTACTTCAAACCCACAGTCCAGCACTTTAGCCATTATGCCATTGGGACTTCTCCCTTCCACCAGAGAGTTTGATTGCAGACTATTTAGGTGTATAATAACTGGGTTAGAACCGCTTTGCTTTGTTGAATTGCATAGTCTAAAATCATGATCTATGTGACTAGTAGTATCCAATATTTAGATGGCAAACTTGTAGAGACATGGAGAGCAAACACATTGTTTGAATCTATAGACAATAATAGTGACAATTGCCTAATTATGCCAACACAGACACAAAAGCATTTTTTCACTGTACTCTAGCTTGTATCTCGCATTAATGGCGATAGCAACTGCTACCCCCCCCCAAGTCAAAGGGTCCTAACTAGTTCATGTTCTTATCAAATTCTTCAATACACAAGTATAATGATAGAAAATGAAAAAGAAAATAGAGAACACAAAGACAGCTGATTGGTGGGTGTTTAACAGCATATCAACCTTTGGAGGTTATCTAATGCCAAATCTTGTTTTATATATGTGATTTTTAAGCAAATCGTGTGCAGGTAAATATTTTTGTCTTAAAAAAAAAAAAAAAAAAAAAAAAAAAAAAAAAGAAAATGTTGATATGAACTTGATGACCCATTTCTATATTTTGACCACCAGCATCTTTCACATTAACCTTTATCTATCTTAACCTTCAGTGAAGGCTGGGAGGGATGTGTTGTCATAACCCAATTTTCTAGCTTGTGTTTCTACAAGTTCTTAGAATTGAAATGTACTGAATTGCATCAACTAAGATTTTATTATTATAACCTGATTGAAGCAGAACTATTGACAATTCTTCTTCCTTCTTCCATAAACCAGGTTTTAATTTGGTTTTCCTGTATCTTGGTAAGGATCAGTACAAGTCTACTAGACTAGCTTGCCAACCACTGCTCTATAGTGAGGCTTCAAATATCTACTTAGCTTAAATTAATACAGCACAAAGCCACAACTGCAGAACACCCAGAGAGGAGTGAATTCATTACAGTAGTAATAGTCTGCTCCATAATAAGTCGTAGGGTTTGGGATATTTTGGTCTTGTTGGTTATTGATATCTGATTCCATTAGTTTCTTCTTACTTCATCTTAATTTGCTGGGTGTCTCGTCATGGAATGCTGAAAAGGAATTACTGAAGAAAAGAAGAAAGGAGGAGAGAGAAGATATTTTTTCAATTTCAACTTTATTTCATTTGGGTTTTTCGCATGACAACTCTGTAGTGAGGAATATCTCCCTGGATTATTTGAGAACCGTTCGGGCCATAGGCCTAATGAGTAGAGTGTTCGCCAATGGTCTGGGAGATTGGGGTTCAATCCTAGGTTGAGTCATACCAAAGACTTAAAAAAAAAAAAAAGGACTTGATGCCACCTTGCTTAACACTAAGCATTATAAAAGGTACAGATTAAGGGTAAAGTGGAGCAATCATGGGAATGGAATAGCACACCCCCCCTACACCTCAGAATAGTAGCTATTGAAAAAGAAGCCTTTGAGTCACCCTTGACTAAGGTCATCAACTTAATTTACTTACTATTCTCTGAAATATAGGAGTTATCTTCGATGGTTGGTAAGTCCAAACTCAGTGTGGTCATGTCCAGTGGTATTTTTATGTTGCTTGCTTCAATGTGATTGCTAGCAGCAGACACAACCACCAGAGACTTGGCAAACAGGCACACTGCCTTCTAGTGACCAGGTAGAAGAATGTCCTTTTGGTCTGAAGGGTCTTGCTCAGGTGAGAATGGGTTTCTTTTTTTTTTCTTTGTGTGCATGCATTGCCCCTACTTTCTGTCAGGGGCATCTGGGAGTTTCTGTATTTTTTTTTTTTTCAATTTAATTTTAACTTTGTTTTTATTTTTCTTCACTACAAAGATTTACATGTTATCACAAAATAATTGACTTGGGCATTAATCAAAATGGATATTTTTAGTTATTACTTATAACCAAACTCTACAAGTCTGAAACTTTATTAACAAGGAAAAAAAAAGTTTGGTTGTAAAATGCACTGACTATATATACTTTCAATACTTTTTGCATAAGAGTACTTATTTTTGAACAGCTAAATATTTATACTTTTTGTTAGAGTTTCAATGCAGTAAAATTTGGCAATAAATGATAACTAATAATATTCACTTCAATTGTATAATGTTCCAATAGAAATAATGAAAACTTCATGTCTTTGATTTAAAAGAATATTAATATTTTATCAAATTTTTAGAGAGTGTATTTTTGGGCAATATTATATTCAGTTTGGTTTCTTTGTGGATTATTTAATGTCAAAGCCACCCTTGTAAACGAATACTGCTCAGTCGGCTGGGGCTGTAGAATACACCGACTGCTTTTCTGCAGAGGGGGTAAGACCCCCCCCCAACGAGCATCCTGGATATGACACTAAACAATCTGATGGTGAGGTTCCAGCAGTGCTGGAGCTTTGGGGAATGTGGAGTACCCCTTCATTGCCATTGCTCCCAAGTCCACTCTGGCCCGGAGTGGTAGCACCTGATAAGGCCCTATCTATGGGTTAAATAGAACTAACAGCATACTTATGCTAAAATGAATTGTTTGAATAAACTGAATAGCTTGAAATAGAAATGCTTTTTACAATTAAACTGTACTTGCATTTAAACTGCGTGCTTATGCTTAACTGAATTATTTGAAATAGAACTGTTTTTCAACATTAAAACTGTATTTACACTTAACAGAATTGTTACATATAACTGCTTGAATAGTTTGAAGTAGAAATGTTTTTGATTATTGAACTGTGTACTTATGCTAAACTGAATTGTTTTAAAAAGAACAGATTATTTACATAAAAATGGATTTGGCGTTAAATAACCTACAAAGGTTGATATGCCATAAAACCCAATAAACCAACCAATTGTAAAAGAATAGCAGTGATACTATAGCTGTGGTGGTGATGGAAAATAAGTTGTTTCATACCTTTCCTAAGGATATTAGTTTGAAAGTGAACATAATAGCTCAACTGTATTTTGAACTCACTTCAGGATTGCAGTTTAGCACTTTAGCTGTTGTGCTGCAGAGACTCCCCACCCTTAATACTTAGGTTTATTTGCTTTATCACTAAAAAACTGAGTAAATAGGACTTTTTATTATTTATTTATTTAATTTTTATAGATAAATAATTAAAATTATATACATGATATCAAAAGGGGTTCAACAAATATTGCCAATATCTTTCAAACAATAATGGTAATAGTATCTACGATATAAAGTCATTTTAAAACATTGCTAATGTTCCTAATATTTTTTTTGTTGTTGCTGTTTATACCAACAGAAATTTTTAATTACCAGAAAGAACTTTAACTATCATCTTTTCCAAGACCAAAAACTTCCTGTGTCCGGGGTGTCCTCGTGGTGTAATGTTTAAAGCAATGGACTATGGAATCGTAGTAAGCGAGTTTGAACTCCAATCCCGCTATTACGTTCACTTTTGGACAAATACCCTTGGGAAAGGTATGAACCCCCTTATCCTCCCAGCTATGGGTTAAATAGTACCATTAATATTCTTCTAGGAGAATAGCTTTAGCATTAAATAACCTACAAAGGTTGATATGCCATTAAACAAAGAACCCAAACCGTTCCTGTGTCGATATATGAGAGTGAATGAAAGTTCTAATTTCATTAATAAATTCTACCTGTGATAAAAATTTGTAATCTGTTTTCTTTACTTAAAATAAAGGTTTTTTTTTTAGTCCATTGTTAAGAATAGAGATTATATATATAACAAATGGTATTTCTGAAAGTAGCCTCCTCTCCTTTTCAAGCAAGAGACAGCATGTTTTCATATCTTTTGCAGATCAAATACCAGCCAAACAGGATTTGTGAATGCCAAAAAGAGTTATTTGAAGAATTTCTGTTGAACCCATCTGCTGGTCCAGGTATTGTCTAATTCATCTTAGCTGAATTAAGGGGAAGGAGGTAAAACATTTGATAACCAAAAATGTTATACACACAAGAGAAACAAAGTGAAACTATAAAGACTTACACACATATATAATATTTATTTGGCTTTAAATATAAAAAGGTACTCATATAGAAACATTTTGATTTTTATGTTTATATAGTGAAATATTTATATAAGCAAGTCAGCTAGCCCACTGTTTGCTTTGCTATCATGGCACCAGGGTGTCGCAGTACAAAAAGGTCTTCCGGAAGAAAAAGAAGTGGGAGGGGGGAGTTGCTTAAGGCTAATGTCTCAGGTTGGTTGTTTGGGTTTCATGGCATGTCAACCTTTGTAGGTTATTTAATGCCAAAACAATTTTTATACAAATAATTAGTTCTATTTCAATCAATTCAGTTTAGCATGAGTACATGGTTTGATTGTCAAAAATCTATCTATTTCAAGCTATTCAGTTTATTCAAATAGTTCTAATTCAGCCAATTCAGTTTAATATAAGTGTAGATTTTGTTTACATGGTTAAATGTTAAAACAGTTCTATATTAAACAATTCAGTTTAGCGTAAGTACAGTTTCAATGTCAAAAACAGTTCCATTTCAAACAATTTAGTTTAGCATAAGTACACAGTTTAATTGTCAAAAACATTTGTTTCAAGCTGTTCAGTTTAGTCAAACAGTTCTAATTCAAACAATTCAGTTTAGCATAAGTATGCAGTTTAGTTCTATTTAACCCATAGATAGGGCCCTATCAGTTGCTACCATTCCAGGCAAGTTGGTGTATTCTATAGCCCCAGATAACTGGGCAATACACAGAGTTCATGTCAAAACAGTTTCATTTCAGATGATTCCGTTCAGCATAAGTACAATTTCAATGTCAAAACAGTTCTATTTTAAATTAGTTTAGCATAAATACGCAATTTAAATGCCAAAAACAGTAAACTCTCGAAACCATAGTTTAATTCTATTTAACCCATAGATAGGACCTTTATCAAAGGCTACCACTCAGGATCAGAGTGGACCTGGGTGTGATGGCAGTCAAAGGGTATTCCTAATTCCCAAATGCTCTAGTATTGCTGGAACCTCACCATCAGATTGTTTAGTGTCATATCAGGACACTCGTTGGCGAGGGGGATCTTACCCCTCTACAGAGAAGTAGTTGGTGTATTCTGGGCAAGGTTTAGGTTAAGATTTATTAAACAAATTTATTAAACAGATTCTAGGAAAGAGGGGAAGTGCCCATAGTATAATGGCTAATATGCTAGACTGTAATATTATAAGCGAGTTCAAACTCCGGCCACAGTATGAGATTCACTTTTGGAAAAGGTACAACCCCTCCATACCTTACAGCTATTGGTTAAATATTGCCGCTACTGTTCTTCTACAAGAATAGATTTTGTTTTAAATAACCTATGAAGGTTGATATTTCATTAAACAAAGTGTCATATAGGAATAAAGTAAGACACTAGCGTTTGAACATCGATCACTAGTAAATGAAAATAGCAAACCTCCAGATAATATAGAGATACTGTGCTGTTAGAGAAAACATTAATTGAGTGGACTTCTATGAGGGACAGACTTCAGTGAAAGAAAGACTTCAGTAATAGCTTGGTCTGTACACTCTTGGTTCAAAGTGATTCAGTTATTATTCAAGGCAAGACTGTAATTTTATGGATAGTAACAATCTTCATTGTCTTATTTTCTGTTAATGTATTAATTTTGGTTGGAATGAAATACTCATGCTTTTGTTAAGTTGTCTGTCAATTATTTCTTCTTTTTATGTACATGTGAGAATTAGAAAAGAAAGAAACCTGACCAAATCATCTCTGGGTTAAATAGTACCAATACTGTTCTTTTACAAGAAAAGATTTTGCTTTAAATAACCCATGAATGTTGATATACCATTAAACAAAGAAACCTGACCAATCATCTCAGGGTTAGATAGTACCAATACTGTTCTTTTACAAGACTGGATTTTGCTTTAAATAACCCATGATATGCCATTAAACAAAGAAACCTGACCAAATCATCTCTGGGTTAAACAGTACCAATACTGTTCTTTTACAAAAATGGATTTTGCTTTAAATAACCTATGAATGTTGATTTGCCATTAAACAAAGAAACTAAACCCTGATTTGATGGCCTATAAGCCCCACTGCCTACTTCTACTGAGAATATCAAGAAAACAAGTGAACAGTGCATCAAATGTTACTGTAACTCCAACTATGTTTCCTATTCAGTCCAACTCCAAATTCCTTTTCATGCATTTATTATAAAATTCTGACATTCAATCATTGGTGGGAAGGAATGTAGGTCTAATTTGCCAATAATTATGGTCAATTAAAACATTCATTTGCTTGAAATGATTACATAGAATAACACAGCAATTGCTAAAAGTATATTTAGAAATTGAGCAGAAATTGTTTTACTGTTTGGTTTGGTTTCTTTGTTTAATAGCATATCAACCTTTGTAGGTTATTTAATGCCAAAGCCATTCTCCTAGAAGAACAGTAGTGGTACTATTTAACCCATAGCTGGGAGGATAAGGGGGTTCATACCTTTCCCAAGAGCATTTGCCCAAAAGTGAACATAATAGTGCGATTGGAATACGAACTCGCTTACTATGATTCCACAGTCCATCGCTTTTAACCATTACACCACGAGGACACCCCCTTGTTTTACTGTGTATATGCATAGCAATTTTAAAATGGAAATAAATAGAAAATTACTTGCTACAATCATGTATTGAAAAACTGTCAAAACTCATTTACTCTACGGATTACATAGAGTGATACAGCAAACATTATGCCACTACAGACATCTCCCTTTTTTACTATCTTCTCACATCAACCTTAAAAAGGAAAAAAAAATAAAGAGGGAGAAAAGAAGAATCTTTGTAGAGAACACAAACACTATTTTTACAATATCTATATATAGATCAAATTCTGTTAAGTAATTGCAGTAATGGGTTCTTCATGGTACAGGAAAGAACAACAATACCCATAGTAAATCACAGTACACACTTTATTTGCTCAACTGTGAGCTGTGCCAGACTGGCTTTTCACCACAAATGTGATAACTTCAATTTTATATTGAGGGTGGACGAGCCAACCTCAACAGTATTTCATCCAATAGTTCCCAAAAATGCTTTCTTACATTCTTTTTTGTGCAATTTTTTTTCTGAAGCCATCCAATTTAATCTTAAAAAATTTAAACTTGTTTGATTTTGATCCGATTAGGAAATTTGTCCCACTCTATAAAGCAAAAAACTAATTGGTTAATAGACTAAGTTTTTGAAATAGATATCTAGTTTGGTAAGATATTTGGAGAAAAAAAAAATCTAATATAATTAGAAATTCCATTAATTACTTTGATAGTTTCACTTAGATCACCTCTCATTCTTTTTTTCTAGTAAAGTTAGTTAAGCAGGCCAATTGTAGTCAAGGACAACCCGAAGGCTCCCTTTTCAATAGTTATTTTATCAAGATGTAGGAGAGGACACTACTCCTTTATGTGGATTGCTTCACTTACTCTTGATCCATACCTTATTATACTAAGTATGAAGCAAGGAGGCATCAAGTACCATTTTTTGAATCTTTGGCATGACTTGACCAGGGATTGAACCCTAGTCTTCCAGGCCATTGGCAAACACTAACCATTATGCCAAGGGATAGTTAATCATAATTTCTCTAATCTCTCCTTATAACTAATATTTCACTCTTACTTTTCTTACTCTTTTTGTATCCCCTTCAATCTCAATATTACACTTCAATTTCTATGTCTCGATACTGAAACCCAAACTCGAGTACAATGTTCTATACCGAGGTCTAATTAAGAGTTTATATTTTCAAAACAACAATTGTCTTTCTTGAAATAAAATTTCTAACCATCCAGTTAATCATTCTATTTGCCCTTTATACAATAGACAGAATATTATCATCAGCTTTAAATGTAACAATTTCTCATTTACTCTTGATTTCCTTGTTACCATTTTTTGAATCTTTGGTATGACTTGACCAAGGATTGAACCCTGGTCTTCCAGGCCATATTAAATGCTTTTGGAACAAATATGAAGCAGTTTTATATTTTTCTATATTAAATCTTAATTACAAAATATCTTACCAATATAACTATTTATTCAGATCCAATTGTGTTGCTTCTTTTGATAATGGTCTAATAAGTAGTTAGACATCAGAAAATTGTTTTATTTCTAATTTTATATCATTAGGCAAATCATTTATGAATATGAAAAAAAAACAACAAAAAGGTCCCTGTCATACAGTTATTTTGACAAGATCATTTACATATTGATCTGAACTTCTGCCTAAAATCAGAGTGTAGTATCTGTGTACTACCTAGGATCAGAGTGTAGTATCAAAATGTATGGAAACTTGTGTCAGAGATGCAATTTGCACATCACCACTACCAAAAGATGAAGATGTACACAAAACAATTCTATGAAAACATGGAAAAGACTCCAGGGAAAACTGACCTAGTGTTAATTTGATATTGATTGACATGGACACAAAATGAGATTAATTCCATCAATTATGGAAAATTGAGAACAATGGAAGTCAAATGTCTGTATATGAGCAATAACTCACCTCTGTCCAGTCGGGTGGGGCTGTAGAATACACCGATTGCACCTCTGCAGAGGGGATAGACTCCCCCAATGAGTGTCCTGGATATGACATTAAACAATCTGATAGTGAGAGTCCAGTAATGCTGGAGTTTTGGGGAATGCGGTGCACCCCTTCATTGCCATCACTCCCAGGTCCACTCTGGCCCGGAATGGTAGCACCTGATAGGGTTCTATCTATGGGTCAAATAGAACTAAACTGCGTTATTATCCTTAACTGAATACTTGTGCTAAACTGAATTGTTTGCAACAGAACTGATTACTTTAATAAAAATGGATTTGGCATTAAATAACTTACCACAGCTGATATGCCATAAAACCCAAACAACGAATAATTCACCTCTCACTTATACAATAAGAATTGGAAAGTTCAATGAATTTGAAAACCATGTTCAAACTGTTGTTGTATACCGGGAATGAAGGGACAACTCAAATGTATAAAAATAATCTTTTTTTTCTTTTATTACAAAATGTACAAAATAGTGGCGTTAAGGAGAAAGTCAAGGAATGGCTAAGATATACACACAGAGGGAGATACTGAATCTTCAGTGAACAGCTTTGTTCTGCTTTCACAAGACTGGTACAAGGCCAACTCAAAACATCTAATCATCTCAGGTTCAATGTTTTGTCTTTTTTAACTTCAGGGCCTTTACAAGGCACCCCTTCTTTCCTCTGGGATCAAACTCGTTTTTAGCTTTAGTGAGCCTGTTTCTTTAAATTCCTTCTACTTTCACAAGCCTATTTCTTCATGCTTCTCTGCTTCACGTGTCCAGAATTATCTCAAGGTATTTAATCATCTTAGCTTCCTAAATTTAGTGAGTCTCATACAGCCAATGCCTTCTAAGGCATTGATACAGCCCAGAGCTTTTTCTACCTCTCAACCATGGGTTGTCTAGTACAAGGCCAGTACCCAGAGTTGCATGACATCTTGTAACTCTTCTGCTACCTCCTTTGTTCTCACCTGGGATTGAAAATCTTCACTCATTATATGATTGCATATATGATTAATGCAGCTTGCAAGAAGCATTTTCCTGTCGCTATTCAACACTGTCACAATTCTTTGCAAAATAATGAAAAAAAAAAGGCTAGTTTGAATGAAAGGTTGGAAACTAGGTGCTAGGATAAGTAATTCCCTGTAGTTTTTGACAATATCTCATCAATGCTATATACAAGTATATATTTACCAACTGCTTTGTACAAGCAGGATGCAACACAAGGTCAATTTTTAAGTGAAGTTTAAAAGGGCTTGAATTCTGAGTTTTCCTTCTCCTCGACAGATTGCCAGGCTCAGATTAAAGAGTCTAGTCTACCCAACTATTTACTCATAGATGGAGGGAGAATAGTTAGATTAATACCTTTCCCCAAGAGTATTAGCATTATGTGAAATGCAATCAGCCTTGCCCAGGATTTGAATTTGGTTAGCTATGTCCATTAGCTATAATGGTAACCATAACATCACAAACACCTCCATGCGATATGCAAGTAGATTAATCAATAAGTCTGTAGCCTAATGATAAAAAACATTTTACATTTTTTTTTTTAGCATAATCTCTGGTTACGATTTTAAATCAATGATTTGGTTTTATAGCATATCAACCATTGTAGGTTATTTAATGCCAAATCTATTTTAATACATATAAACAGTTCTATTTAATTGATGCAAATAATGCTAAAATGAATATTAGTTTTATTCCAGTTAAATATTTTGCCAGTTTCTCCTATTTCGACTGATTTCAATTGTTCATTAAATGTCAGTTATTAAATCATAAGCTGAAAGTCAAGTTGATATAAAGTCAGGATCAAGTTTATATTAAATTTGCATGATAAACTGAATATCGGGTATAAAATTGGACAGTTATTTTATTATAAGCTGGCCGCCTCAATATCCAAGTTTAAATTCTGGATGAGGCTGTTTGCATTTCACATACATTTTTAAGAAAAGTAGGATAAATATCCAAAGAGTAAATAAATAATTGAAACAGACCTAAAGTCATTAAAAAAAAAAAAAAAAAAAAAAAAAAAAAAAAAAACAAACTTCCAATGAAATTACGACAGACATTTTCTTAATTTAATCTTTTATTGTCAGTGTATTTAATTCAACGCTTCTCCATTAATAGCATAATATAATGAAAATTTCAAATCAAAATTCAGCTAATAACTGTATCAAGAAATAGAATTTTTGTTCTCCCTCATGTGTATAGCGCAAGTCTGAGCAGAGAGCTGTACGAATGAAACCTTTCACCATAATATTTCAATGCTTATCAACACCTTTAATAATAGCACCAACCCAAGTACTTATTACTCACTAATGACACTTAAAAAGGGATTCTTTTTTTCTTTATGTACTTTATAATCACCCACACAATGCTTTTGCCTGAAACACCACTATAAAAATATACTCTTTGCTATACAATACAATTTAAATATACAAACAAACAGATGATTTTACCACTAGTTGAGCATGTGAGACACAAAACAAAAAAACCCCCTCAATATTAACCTTCCAAGTTTTCTTATTACAAGACAGACAGGCCTGTCAAATATGTGCTATATCTTAATCCTCAGGGTTGGAAGTGATGGCAGCTTGGAGTGGGGGGTAATAGTTGGCCAGTTTACCTAGGGCTTGAGCCTTGGGAAGAAACAGGATTTCAAATGCTCACTTTTCATCGCAGAAAGGTTCTCTACTTGAAAGATTTGTGCTATACAGTCTTCCTCCTCTTGTTGTTTGGTCTTGTGCAAAACTAAGCTAAATTTTGGAGATATCTGTATTATTAGTTTTTCTTCCTTCTGTCTGTCCGACTTGGTTTCTTTGTTTAATGGCACATCAACCTTATTGAGGTTGGCCAAAGCCATCCTTGTAGAAGAACAGCAGCGATACTATATTTGACCCATAGCTGGGGGGAAGGTCAAGTGGCTCATACCTTTCCCAAGTGTATGTCTAAAAATAGTAACATAAGATGACTGAAGTTTAACATTGCTTACTTTGAGGCTGCAGTCCAACACTTTAGTTATGACACCAGGGGGACTCCACTCATCTGTCAGTTTAGTTTAATAAGCACCATCATCCCATAAATGGATGAGACAGTATTTTATTTATATATATATATATATATATATATATATATATATACACACACACATACTGAATATATTTGTATCAATCTTAAATTGTGGATATGCATTTACCAAATCCTCTGCACAAGCAAGATGTGACAGAAGATCAACTTTTTTTTTTTTTTTGTTAAGTAGGGTTCAACAGGTTTCTATTGGAGTTTTCCTTCTCCTAAACTTGTTGCCATAACAAGATTAAAGAGCCCTGTTTGCCCCACTATTTATTCATAGTTGGAGAGAGAACAGTTGGATACATATCTTTCCCAACAGTATTATTATTATGTGGAATGCAAACAGCCTCATCCAGGATTTGAACTTGAATGTCCATTTCCAACAACAATGATCATAACACCACAGGTGCCTCTTAAATTGTCTATGTATTTATCAACCTCTCCACACAAGTAGGTTCCTTCTCCTAGATCAGTTGCCATACCAAAGTTAAAGAATAATTGGATGCATACCTTTTCCAAGGGTATCAATGCTATGAGAAATGTCAACAGCCTCTTCCAGGTTTTGAACTTTAGCCACCATGTCTATTTCCTATGACAATAACAATTATACCCTGAACACCTAAAATTGTGTTATTTTGGAAGCCCTCATTCTAGTAAGCATTAAAAGAAAAATTCAAAAATTTTGGAAGCCCACATACTTGTAATCATTAAAAGAAAATATAAAAATTTAAGTTCAGATAAATTATAGTCATAAAATTTTATCATAGAATTTTTGATAATCAGTTCTAGTGGCAGAATTTTTGTGTTGGGGTTATTTTTAAATTTTTTTTTTACCCCTAAAGAATTAAACTAGTAAAAAGAACCAAAATATGATTTCTACAAGTAAAAAAAAAAAAAAAAAACTTTAAAAACCAACAACTAATTCTCCTCCCAAGAGTTTGATTAAGGTTATAAGATCATTAAACTGTCAAGTCATGTTATATTTACAGAATTTATAATTGAAAAAAATAATTGAAAATAGTGGATAATCAGTATTTAATAGTTATCTCCCTTGAAAAATTATGAGTTGGTAGGTATGTACACAGTATAACCAAGTTAAAATGCTCTAACAATTTTCCAACTGTATGTTATTTTTGTTAAGCTAACACACACACACACACACACACACACAAATAAACTGAGCTATTCTAACAATTTTTTTTTGAATAGGAATTAACTAGACATTGAGCTTTGCGCCCATAATGAGTGACCTTTATGCATATATAAATAACACAAGCACACATATATAAGTCATTTCTAATGATTCATCATGCTTGGAAAAAAAAACAAAAACAAAAAAAAAAAAACACAGCAGCAGTTACTGTACAAGTTTATTATTAATATGGTTAAGGAAATTCTCTTTGACAAACAAGAGTTAGTAAGTACTAAGAAATTATAGTAAAATGCATAACATGTTTCTTTGCAAGGCAACTAGCCAATGTAGTGGCAGTGTTTATAGACTACATACAGTAAAAGACTAAGTGCCAAGAAATCATTTAAGCCACTGGCATTCTAGCAGAACTTGGCACAAGTTAATTGTGTGTGTATTCATGTGGAAGCCATCTTGGTCAAGATCTCCTGTGTGCATCTTGTAGCAAGTTAGGTATTGCTGCTGACGCACATGTTTGTCTTTTCTTTTATTTCATTTATGGTAATATAAATAATGTTTTTTTTTCATTTTTTTGATTATCTTGATTTTGTAGACTTGTTTTTTTTTGTTAACAAAAAAGAAAAAAAAATGTGATACAAAGAATGTATCATGTGGCTACATGGAAAAAAATGCCAGTTTAAAGAACATATGTAGACATAATTCTTTATAGTTTAATAAATTCTATCTTATTTACCAAGATAAAGCATCATCATCAAGTCACACTGAGAGCACTGACTCTCCTGCCATTCATTCCTAGCATCCATCGCTTCTGGAAGATCTTCTAGGCTGCATCCTGTATCCAAATAGAGCTGATCTAAGTAAGTCTTTGCTGGTCAGCCAACACCAGCACAACCATGTACAGGAGTCCATAAGGAAACAATGTTTTTGTGTTAATACTTGCTTCTCCAGCAATGCCTTGCACATCTTTTTTGTGAGATAAGAGGCAGGTGGCCATACAGCTGCTGATTTGTGGGATGTTGCTAAGTGGAATTGCTTCAAGGAGATACACAGCATTCTTGTGTAGTTCCCATCTAACCTTTTTCCTATGCATTTTTTTAGTATCCATGTGGCGCATCCATATAGTAATATGGATACAACTAGGAAATCTTGTTTTATCGGATAGATCAGATGATGAAATAAAGCATAAGCAGCAGTCTTATATAGCAATTTCTCATTAACTAACAAAAACAAAAGGCATTATGTAAGATTCAAATATCCAAAGTAGTAATGAATTTGTTAAACACAAGAGAAATGTACATAGTGCCTCGGTATATAAATAACATTTATATCTACTGCCAAGTTTCTACTGCCAAGTTTCTACTGCATCCAACTAAAACACGTCTTTTTTCATGTACACATCTGTAATTGGCATATGGCTTAAAAATCTTATTCAAATGTCTCTCTTTCTATTACAAGTAGAAACTTGACAGAAGTAAGGTCCTTATCAAATAAGTAATTTATTACAAATAAAATCAGAGGAAGTATTCTATAATTAGCCTAAGATAATTATAATGATCTGAGTAAGCACAAACACAGACTCAGCATTATTATTATTATAACATTACATATTGGATTGGAAGCCATTTTTTTCTCTAAAAGAATTCTAAAGGATAATAAAAATCTTGCTATGTTATACCATTTTTTGAGGTGAACAATTTTCAAATCTTATAATTCGCAAAATATCCATCCATCCATCCAAGGCTCTGCCATTTTTTGGCCAGAATTAAGGTCATACCCAAAAAGGTTTTAAACTAAATTCTATGAATATCATTTGATTTTTTGGTCCTCAGACATCAAACAACTTATGCCAATAGGATGTAAAGTAATCCCAAAAATAAATGCCATGATTTGCAATTAGGTACTCTAAACAATGCTTTAAAAAGATATGGAGAAGTGACAGTTGATTTATTTTATAAAATCTGCTGTTAGAGTTCACTTTAAACCCACACTTTAGCCTTATACATCCCTAATAAATAAAACCTCCACTTTAGAGTCATTTTACTTGCTTTGGCTTTTCAACTTAATCTTTCTTTAAAAGAAAAAAAATTTCCAAAAGAAATGATGGCGATTTCATTACAGAGCAGATAAAACTACTTTGCAAAGAAATTTTTAATACAAAAATCAACACTTTAGTAGCTTCATGAACACAGACTTCTGAATTTGAAAAAAAAAAAAAAAAAAAAAAAATCCAAAACAAGGAGATTAAATACATCACAAGATTCTTTCATAATGAACGTAGTAATGGCATATTTTGAAAGTGAGATACATGTTAGGCATAAAAATATTTTAACATCAAATACTTTATGAACATCAGTGACCATCTTAAAACATCTACATAGGGCACTAAACTATAATATACAAGTGTATCATAAACAGAAAATACTTAGTGTTCAAGAGACTCTTTTCCATTCAAATTTTATACAATGATTTTTTTTTTCAAAACAGTTTCATTGACTTTTTCAATGTTTTGGTCACTATATATTCTGGCTTCCTCAGAAGTTTAGAACATTAGGTAAATATTGCAAAAAAATTTTTCCTTTTTTTGTTTATTAAAACTATTTATTCGATCCATATAATTTTTATATCAATGTTGGAATTTATATTCTCATGTCTAAGCTGTCATTAATACAAAGTCAATTTTTCAAATGGAATTTTTGGTGAGCAGATATCCAAAGACAAAAACAGATTTTGCTGGTTGATAACCTGTATCAACAATTGAGAAGAATTTGTTTGTTTTTAATAGATGGTCAAATGATTTAACATAAAGCAACTTAATTTAGTATGCATATTTATTGGACCCAGAGGAAGATTTAAAAAAAAAAAAAAAAAATGTATTGTTTAGTTCCTTATGGGAAAAGTGGCAGAGAGATCTTAGTGAATCAGCAGGAAACCATGTTGCCACAAGATGTAATATACAATTTTCTGTTTTTTCACCAATATATCATTAGTGTAAATTAAATAGTTCATGTGAACCGAATGAAATTGTGCTCGAGATTACAAGTTTCATAAATAACTAATTTCAAATAATTATCTGTTAATTACCTGATCAGAAGCAATCGGTGTATTCTACAGCCCCAGCCAACTAGACAAACCATTCTGGATAATAGTGAACCTAGGTGCAATGGCAATTAAGGGTACTCCACACTTTCTAGATCTCCAAAATTGAAGCCTCACCATTAGATGCAGCTTAGTGTCATACCCAGTACATCCCTTTTCTGGGGGAGGGGATTCTTAGTCCCTCTGCAGGAAATGCAGTCAGTATATTTTAAGTCCCACTGACAGGGCATAGAATTTTCTAGAATCACTATCTGTTCACCACCAAAATAGGATACAAAAAAAAAAAAAAGGGAAGATAAATAAAAAGGGAGATTTTCAATCAGCTCCTCCAAAGTGGCTAACTTGATATTTAAAAGAGATTGATTCAGTTTATTTAATAACATGTCAACCTTTGCAGAAGAACAGTAATGGTAGGTTGGTTGGTTGGGTTTTATGGCATATTAACCTTTGCAGGTTATTTAACGCCAAATCCATTTTTATGCAAATAGTTCTATTTCAAATGATTCAGTTTACCAATAGTACACAGTTTAATTGTCAAAAACATTTCTATTTCAAGCTATTCAATTTATTCAAACAGTTCTAATTCAGTTTAGTGTAAGTACAGATTTTGTTTACACAGTTAAATATCAAAACAGTTCCATATTAAATAGTTCAGTTTAGTGTAAGTACAGTTTCAATGTCAAAAACAGTTCCATTTCAGACAATTCAGTTTAGCATAAGTATGCAGTTAGTTCTATTTAACCCATAGATAGGGCCCTATCAGGTGCTACCATTCTGGGCCAGAGCCGACATGGGAGCAATGGCAATGAAGGGGTGCTCCGCATTCCCTAAAGCTCCAGCATCACTGGAGCCTCACCATCAGATTGTTTAGGACACTCATGGGGAGGGGGTCTTACTCCTCTGCAGAGAGGCAGTTGGTGTATTCTACAGCCCCATCTGACTGGGAAAAACAGTAATGGTACTATTTAATCCATAGCAGAGAGAGGGATAAAGGTGTTTACACCTTTCCCCAAGGGCATTAGTCTGAAAGTGAATGTAATAGTGCAACTGGAGTTTGAACTTGCTTACTATGATGCAATTGTTCAGCCTGTTAGCCACTGTGTCATAAGGACCACTCCCCAGTTTTAAAAGTGAGACAACTAAACTTGACCAACAGTGTAAAATTTTATGTCATTTTCATTAGATGAAACATTAATGTTTAATGAAGTTATTTTGCATTAGTCATGTTTAGCAGGTGCTGTACAATTGCCAAAGAACTTACAGGAAATGAAGGAGTGTGCAATGCAAAAAAATAATATCAAATAGAAATAAATTATCACTGCTTTAATTACTTTGAGGTGACATTAAAAGAATCCAAGCTTAAAATACGTCAAACTGAACAGCTCATCTTCACATCTCTTTACTATCAATAATTATGGATATTTAATGATTTTATTACATCTTGATGACTGACTGGCAACAGGTTCAGGGTTGGAAAAATTGGTTGGTTTGGTTTCTTTGTTTAATAGCCTATCAACCTTCAGGAGTTATTCAATGGAAAAGCCATCTTTGTGGAAGGACAGTAATGGGACTATTTAACCTATAGTAGAGGGGGAACAAAGCGGTTCATGTCATTCCCAAGAGCATTAATCTGAAAGTGAACATAATAGCATGACTGGTTTTGGTTTGATTTTATGTCATATCAACCAATATAGGCTATTTAATGCTAAATCCTGTTCATACATACATGTTAAATATATATAGTTTGTAAATACATTTTATAGATAACATTCTTAAAGAATCCCGGGCCTTTTTTTGTACACTTTTAAATGATTTTAAGTATTGCTATATAAGTCATAATTTAATATCAGTCATTTGTTTGCACATATAGTTTGTTCTATTTAACCCACAGATAGGGTTCTATCAGGTGCTACTACTCTGGGTCAGAGTGAACCTGGGAGCAATGGGATTGAAAAGGTATTCTACATTCCCCAAATCTCCAGCCTCACCATCAGATGGTTTAATGTTATATCTAGGATATTCATTGGGGGGGGTCTTCACCACTGCAGAGATGCAGTCAGTGTATTCTACAGCTCCAACTCATTAGGCTAGCATGACAGGAGTTCAAACTTGCTTAATATGATGCTGCAGTTCAGTACATTAGCCGCTATACCATGAGGACTCCCCTTACTCTTAATAATTGTAAATAACTTATTACTTTCAGAGGCCAGTTTTGAGAGGAGTTTCATGTCTGGACAGGAGGAAATTGCTGTTAATTGCTAATTTTAACTCAAAGTAGAACATTTTCATTTAGCATCATTGATTCTGTCCTTTCCCAGGGTAGAATGTGTTGGGGCGGGGTTAGACCTTTAGCCTAAAAAGTGAACATGATAGTGTATTTGGTGTTTGAACTCTTACTAGGATATTGCAGTCCAGCACATTAGCTACAACATCACAGGAAATTACCCTGGAAAAAATTGGATTTATACAATTATCATAAGTACAAAAAGTGATATCAGCTGTCATGATCAAAATTTAAACTTTGAATAATTAATTAATTTTAAAAAGGTATGTTAATCAGTCTCAGGGTTAATCTATCTTAAGTGGTTCAGAAATCATTCATATTTTGATTTTTTGTGTGGTTATTTCTTAAAAGGTTTTTTGTATACGTCTTATCAAATACAAATAGTTTTTCAAAACAGATCTATTTCATTCATAAATGGGACCCTAACAGGTATTATCACTCCAGGTCAGAGTGGACCTAGGAGTAATGGCAATGAGGGGGTTACTCAATACTCCCTAGAACTGGAAATTCACCATCAGATACAGTTTAGTGTCATTTTGAACTTTGAACACAATTATTTCTTAAATCTTTATAATCTCTCCTCCAAACATAATTATACGAAGGAATACAAAAAAATAAAACTAAATGTAGATTGCCATGTAAACTGAAAATATATGCACAGGTGTCATAAGTCACGATCTGAAGGCCATCTGGCCAAAAAGAAGCATTGTTCTGGATTGACTTATGATAATTCTTGGGTGAAATTATCATACATGCCCTGGTTTAGCTGTGGGACCAGCGAAAGGTTGGTTAAAGCTTTTATCAGCAAGTTCATAATGTAGTAGTTTTTTAAAATTCTATTTTATTTGCATGTGGGTTTCCCCAGTTCCAAATCAGTGAAGAAGGCAAATGAATTTTCGGAATTTTATAGTGAAATTTATGGTTAACTTTATAGCCAGTTTATAAATTTAAAAAAAAAAAAAAAAAAAAAAAAAAAAAAAAAAGAATAAACTGGTTGAAAAAAAATTACAAGAAAAAATGAGATGGGCTAGGGAACTACTCTGCAGTTCTCACTTGTCAAAAACATGAGTTTATATATATATATATATATATATATATATATATCTTATGTAGTTTTACCTATTATGTGGTGAAAAGAGCCATGGCATCACTCAAATAGAGAAATGAGTATGTTACTTCATACACCCTAATAGCTGAAGTAAGCTGTGGCTTCACTCATCACAAGTGCCAAAGTGAGCATAGGACTATGTACATTACCATTGTTTATACACAAAACTGGCAAATGTAATTGTAGATATCTAGTTTTTAACATTTTGGGCCAAATAGCTTGAAAATATGTGCTTATTATTTTACTCTTTTGAGAGTTTTTCACACCAGAATTAGCTGATTGTTTCTCACTGGAGTCTGTGTAACAGCAAGTCTCTTCAGTTCCCCAGAACTCTTCTCAGTATTCTGGCTGATCTTAAAAATGCTTTCATTTGGATGGTCTTCACTCATCTTTTATTTCCAAGTCCTCCAGACTCTTTATCAATCCTTTGGTGACAGTAACAAGTGCAACAATTACGATTGGCCTCACCGTCACATTCCATAGCTTTTTGATTCTCAAGCAAGGTCCAGGAACTCATCTTTCTTCACTTTTTCTCAGTTTTATCCGGTGGTCAGCCAGGATGGCCGATTTCACTATTTGGCAAGTTCTTTTTTGTTAACTATAACTCGGTGTGGTCGTCTGGCTGAAATTAGGTGATCTGTTTGTTTTTAAAAATCCCAGAGTAGTTATTATTCAAGACATACCATTCATTCGTATTGGTCATTGCTCTTGGCAAATCCTCTAGATGGTATTCAGCGTCTGCATAAAGCTGATGAATATGAGTTTTTGCTGTTTGAACAACATTTGTGTATCTACATATTAGAGAACATTGCTTAAGAGTTTATCTTATTTTTACAGCAGTACCTACCCAGCATGTTTTACTCAAATTGTTTGTGAGATGGGAAGAGAGTGGCCATACAACTATTTTTTTTCTTTTAGGGTGCTGCATCCAGGATTTGTTCAAAAGAGCACACAGTATTCTTGTTTAGTTCTAATCTAAATTAACAACACAAACTATTTGAAAAAAAAAAAAAAAAAGAAAAAAGGAATTTAACTAGTCAGTAAAATGGATTTGCCTGTGGTGTAATGGTTATTATCGTAGGAAATGGACCCAGCAACACGAGTTCAAATCCTGGATGAGGCCGATTGCATTTCACTTAACACTAATACCCTTGCAAAAAGTATGAATCCAATTATTCTCCTTCTAGCTATGGGTAAATAATAGGGCAGTCTCAGTTCTTTAGCCTAGGTTTAGCAACCAATCTAGGAGAAGGAAAACTCCGAATTCAAACCTCCTAAACTCCACTTAAAAATTGACCTTGTACCACACCCTGTTCGTGTGGAGGGGTTGGTAAATATATACAATCGATTTGTTTCATATGACTTCCCACCCCAACCAGTATTTCCCAGCATATTTAGTGATTTTTGTTATGATTGAGATATATATATATATATATATATATATATATATATATATATATATATATATATATATATATATATAAGACATTCATAGTGTCATGGTTACATTAGATTTTAAATAGAAAATGAATATAGCAACACGAGTTCAAACCCTGGATGAGACTGTTGTGAAAAGTGTGCATCCAATTATTCTGCCTGTGGCTATTGGTAAATAGGACAGACTGGGCTCTTCAACCTTGGTATGATAACTAGTCTAGGAGATGGAAAACTAATTCAAACCTGTTAAACTCCATTAAAAAATTGACCTTGTGCTACATCTTGCTTGTGCAGAGGGCAAGATATATATACATGTGTGTGTGTGTGTGTGTGTGTGTGTGTGTGTGTGTGTGTGTGTGTGTGTGTGTGTGTGTGTACCACAAGTTCTGTTTTCCTTTTGGAAAATCTGTTACCAATATTTTGAGAAACTTCAGGAAGAATCTTTAGACAAAACCCAAATGTACAAATGACATTTTGCATTTTAAAATGTAAGGAAATATCTCTTAAAGACCAACTATGATCTTGCCAACAAACTGAAGTTAAAAAAAAAAAAAAATCTTTGAATAGTTTACAACACAATCAATAAAAAATCTACTTCAGATCTTTGGTGATGTATCTTTACCTTATAATGCCGAGTGTTAAGCAAGGTGGCATCAAGTACCATTTTTGAGTCTTTGGTATGACTTGACCTGGGATTGAACCCTGGTTTTCCGGACCATTGGCGAACATTCTACTCATTAAGTCAATAGCTTGGTTTCAATATATATGTAAAAACAGGATTTGGCATTAAATAACCAACAATGGTTGATATGCCATAAAACCAAACCACTGTACTGATATTTTTTTAAACTTATTTTATATAAAAATATCCTTGTTCAGATTTTTTTGTTTTACAGTAATGTTGACACATTATTCAGGGATGCATTTTTCTTACTAGTAAGACATGTAGAATGCAATGATTACATGATAAAATTAAGTTGTTTTTTTTTTAGATATAAATCCATAGACTTTGTTTATTTTGTCTAACAAACTTGTTTGGAAGTAAATTGTATTCCAGTAAAAAGACCACCAAACCCAAAATGGTTTTCTCAGGCTTTTAAAAGAAACATTAAACCTACCACTTGACACTTTGAAATTAAAAAGGTCAATTAAACTTCATTAGTGAATTCAAGACTTGTGGAAATAAATTAGTCTATCATTTTTAACTGTTGTAATTTAAATACTGAATTGAAATTCTGATTTGAACTGTGAACTTACAACAGCAATGTTTCAGAGTTTATCTTGCTTATCAAATTACTAAAACTTGTTAAATCCTTTTTAAAAGATTTAATTTTAAATCAAAACATAGTATAAATAAAAAGTTTGAACAATGTCATTTTTTTTTAACAGCCTTAAAAAAAATTAAAAAAATAAAAATCTAAAGATGAAATGAAAGTTATTTTGTGTCATCCTAAAATAAAAAACATTGCTAGAAACATCAAGCCAATGTTTCACCAATAACTACTTGATTGAAGAAGAAGAATAAAAAAAAAAAAAAAATAAATAAAAATAATGGTCCGGGAGACCTGGGTTCAATCCCAGGTCGCGTCATACTAAAGACTTTAAAAATGGTACTTGATACCTCCTTACTTAACACTCTGCAATATAAGGTACATATCAAGGGTAAAGTGAAGCAATTCAGGGAAAGGAGTAGCACCCTCCCCTACACCTCGGCGTTGCAGCTATTGAAAAGGGAGCCTTCGGGTCACCCTCGACTAAGGTCACCAACTTTACTTTTTTTTTTTTACTAATAATATTCTGCAGCTTAAACCATTTTCTTTAATTCATGTTTTTAAATTTATATCCAAAAATAATTTTGTTGCTTCTTTTGTTGAACAGAATTTGATCAGTATATAAATACATTAATAGAGAACAAGTTCTGGGCAAAGACTTTTTTTTTTTTTTAAGTTGGTGGAGAAGAGAGTAAACAAAGCAAGAAAGTTTTTAAATTTCTCATCTAGAAAATCAAAACTTAAATAGAAAGATGATGACTGACGACAGACTTTTAAATAATTGCTCATAGATTATAAAAAGGAATCGAGACAAAGATCTTCACTTTCACTAAGCAACAATTGTTTACCTTGTATGTAATAAAATCTGCAATGAACATTAGAGATAAAATAGTTGGCCCTCACCTGTCACATTATCCAACTTGGGAAAAGGAAAAGTGTACAGAGAGAATCAATATCAATGAGAAAGATCAATAGTCAAGGTTGTTGTGCTATGTTGGCAACAACAGAAATTGATAAAAACATCAAAAGAAATCAAGACTCATTCATTATGTATGTGGGATGTTCAAAAAGAACTTTTTCAAAAACAACATTTGATCTATAAACTAATATTTTTCATCTTGATTTCAGTTGCTTTTTACTTGGTTCATTATTTTTATGACTACAAGAATTGTACATAGATGAGAGCAATGCAATTTCAGTTATTCAAATAACACCTATACACTTACTCTCATCTCCAAAATTGTAATTAAAAAGCAACCAAAATTAAAGAGCTAAAAAAAAAAAAAAAAAAAAAAAAAAGTTAAGATTACTACTTTTACTACTAATAATAATAACTGGTGCTTTTGGCACAATAACTAAAGGATTATTAAAAGGCCTGGAGGAATTGGAAGTTGGTGGACGGGTAGAGACTATCCAAATGACAGCATTACTGAAAATTGCCAGAATACTGAGAAGAGTCCTGGAGACTTGAGGAGACTTGCTGTCACTCAAACTCAAGTGAAAAACCATCAGCTAATACTGATGTGAAAAACTCTAAAAGGAGTAAATAATAATTATAATAATGATTTATCTAAAAATTCTTGGTTTTATTGGAAATGATTACCAAGAAGTTTGTCTAAATTTCTAAGAGGAAGAGTTATTTTCATAATACAAGCACTCAGTGAGAATCAAATTTACTAACAATGGTCTGATAGCTAAGCTCACTAACCATTATACCACTGAAGATGTCCTGAAATGAGGCCTTAGTAGGATTATAAATGTATAATCCTACTAAGGCCTCATTTGAATCAGCGGGTATACTAAACCAAATCAAACAATGTTTAAACAAAATAAATAAATCTAAAAAAAAAAAAAAAAAAAAAAAAAAAAAATGTACAAGTGTTCAACAGTACAGTGGCTCAGTGGATAAAATTGATGGTTTATTGGAAGTTATGAGTTCAATCCTAGGGTCAGGTCATGTAGAAATAGAAACAGGAAGAAAAATTAACAGTTATAAGTTCTGAAGTTCACAAGGAAAGAATAAACAAACCTGAATAGATAAAAGAAAGAATCCTATCAGACATGAGAAAAATGTTATCAAATCCAACAAATATGTGAAGAAGGTCAATGGCTACAGCAACAAAAATAATGCGATAAAAACAATGAAGACAAGGAAACACATTATGATTTATCACACATAGTTATTCATTATATCAATAATGAATCTAATCAGAATGTAACTGTTTATTAGCAAGCCAAGCTGAAATTAACATTTCTCAAAAATGTGGATTAACCTATATTTTATTAGTTATTTTTGGAAATATTTTTCAATTTTATTTCTATTGGTTTTGCCATCCTTTTATCATGAGAATCTGAATTGTAAAAATCAGAAATGAATAAGTAGTTTCACAAGAGACTTGAACTCATATTGAACACTTCAGGAGACAACAGAGATATTATCTCAACTTTTTCTGTTGTCATTCTGTCACCAACACTTCTGATTCTTTTACAACTGTTTTATCACTTGTTCTGTCTCATCTTATTGCAACATTTTACTATTGGCTGAAGCATTTGTACAATTATCTTACTAGATCACCCATGATTTTTTGGGTCCTTGTAACAGCAGCTCATAAGGAAATTTACACCTCTATTCAAAAAGTGAAAGATTCTAATTAGCATTTCATTTTCCATTACGTAAAGAATTTGGATGATTAAAAATTTAGTGTAAATGCAAACCCTATAGAATTATCAATTTTGTAAACTGGACTGGAAATTGTTTTATTCTTCAAGTTAGAACTTTTTAAATGTATTATTCTAATAAAGGTGGGTACTTATATCGACGTACACAAATGGGGTAATACATCAATTTCAATGGTAACTATATAGAAAACAGTAGTGTAATATGGCATGTTAAAAAACAAATGGAGAGTCAAAATGGCTTGTGTGCAAGACTACAATATGGTAGTAAGCAAGTTCAGTTTGAGTTTTGTTTAACGGTATATCAACCTCTGTGGGTCATTTAATGCCAAGAGAGGTTAGGTTGATTTTGTCTTCTATGTGGGTTTTAGGGCATGGTTTTTTTGTATTTTTTGATAGTTCTTGATTCTATTTGGCCAGATATTGGTGACAAAGTTGATTTTGTTAGATTTCAGTGAAAGGGTGAGGTTTTTTGGAAGCCTCAAAATGTTCTCAAGTTTGGTTTGGTTGATTTTATGGCATAAAAACCCCTGCAGGCCACACAATGCCAAACTTCATTTATGCGCATATTAAACCAAAGATTTACAAACAAATACTTAGCAGATAATATTCCAAATGAAGCAAGTTCAAACTTCAATCACACTATTACATTCACTTTTGGACAAATACCCTTGGAAGAGGGTATGAGCTTCTATATCTTACCCCCAAGCTATGAGTTAAAAGTACCCCTGCTGATCTACAAAAATGGCTTTCATTATTTGGTTGCGTTTTATGGCATATCAACCCAAGCAGGCAGTGTTCGCCAATGGCCCGGGAGACCTGGGTTCAATCCCAGGTCGAGTCATACCTAAGACTTTAAAAAAATGGAACTTGATACCACCTTGCTTAACACTCAGCATTATAAGGTACGGTTCAAGGGTAAAGTGGAGCAATCCAGGGAATGGAGTAGCGCCCTCCCCTACACCTTGGTGTAGTAGCTATCGAAAAGGGAGCCTTCAGGTCACCCTCGACTATGGTCGCTAACTTTTTACTTATGGCATATCAACATTTGTAGGTTATTTAACGCCAAATCCATTTTTATGTAAATAATCTGTTCTACTTAAAACAATTCAGTTTAGCATAAGTATGCTGTTAGTTCTATTTAACCCATAGATAGGACCCTTATCAGGTGCTACCACTCCAGGCTAGAGTGGACCTGGGAGCGATGGCAATGAAGGGGTACTCCGCATTCCCCAAAGCTCCAGCACTACTGGAACCTCACCATCAGATTGTTTAGTGTCATATCAGGACACTCGTTGGGGGAGGTCTTACCCCCTCTGTAGAGGAGCAGTCAGTGTATTCTACAGCCACAGCTGATTGGGCAAATATAATTTGTAAACAAATAGTTTGTAGGTAAAATTTCGAAATAAACCCAAGCTCATTTGTTTGCACACAGATCATGAAGGGGTACTACACATTACCCAGAGCTCCAGAACTGGAGCCTCACCATCAGATAGTTTAGTATCATATCCAGGACATGTTGGGTGGGTGTCTTACCCCTTCTACAGGGGTTCAGTTAGCGTATTCTACAGCCCCAGCCTACTGGGCTCGGATTGCTTTGGCATTAAATAACCCATAAAGGTTGATATATCATTAAACAAAAAGACTAAAGACTACCAAGACTGTATTTACCGAGACAAGTGAACAATAAATGAAACATTAATTTTCTTCAAAATATTTTCCTTACCATTTAACTTATTCCATTGAGTTTTCTATTGGATGAAGGACCACTAAAAACTTCCCTTTTTACATAGTATAAAAGTGTGGAGGTACCCGTGGTGTAATGGTTAGTGTCGCAGGAAATGGACACGGCGACAAGAGTTCAAATCCTGGATGAGACTAATTGCATTTCACATAGCACTAATACCCTTGGGAAAGGTATGAATCCAAATATTCTCCCTCCAGCTATGGGTAAATAGTAGGGCAGACTGGGTTCTTCAGCCTTGGTGAGGCAACTAAGTCTAGGAGAAGGAAAACTGACTTCAAACCTGTTAAACTCCACTTAAAAAATTGACCTTGTGTCATATCCTGCCCGAGCGGAGGGAGTGGTAAATATGATAAAAGTGTACTATACTATTTCTTGAAATGTCCTCATGTACTTAAAAATGTACCCTCAAGATGAATTTTCAGTTTGGGAGAAAAAGAAAAAAAAATGTACTACTTAACTATACTATTTAATACTATTTTTACATGATATAAAACTACACTATGCTATTTCTTGAAAAGTCCTCCATGTAATCAAAACGTACCCTCAAGATGAATTTTCAGTTTGGGGGGGGGAAAAAAAAAGAAAGAGTTAAGTCTAATGAGTATTGCGCTTATAAAACCATGTCTTGCCAAAATTTTAACTTTTTTTTTTTTTAAGGTTGGCACCGACTTGTCTAGACATCTTTTTATTATATAAGTCGTTCAGCTGTACATATCTCATAAGCACAATATTTTATTTGGATTATAATAAACATGTTTGATAAGTAATTGTTTGTACCTTACTTTTCAAACATTCCTGGATACATCAGTGGGTGTAATGATGAGTAAACTAGGCTACACACTATTGTTAGTGAATTTGATTCTTACTGAGTGCCCTATACATCTGGCTTTGTGCCAATTAAACCTCCCTACCACTATTATCTTCTAATAATGCATTTTCATTTCAGTATTATTGCAAGTTAGATTCTAGCTTTTATTTTCTATTCTTTTTGAATTAAGGATTTGAAAACCAAAATTTCAATCAATGCTACACCAATTTATTTTTCTTTGTTTTTATACCATATTAAACCTTGTTGTTGGTTATTTAATAGAAAATCCTGTTTTTCTATATCATTTATAAACAAATAGTTTGTAGGTAGCATTATTTTAAAATGAACCAGAGCTCATTTGTTTGCACACAGTTAACTGATAACAAGTATTGCTATTGTTTGCAGAGAATTAAATGGTTTCTGGTACTGAAATCTTAACCAATAATTTAATTTAACATTAATCATTTGTTTACACAGTTAAATGGTTTCAAGTATAGTAAATGATTAAACTGTTCTGTTTGACCCTTAGATGGGACCCTAACAGGTACTACCACTCTGGGTCTGAGTGGATTTGAGAGGTTTAGCATCATATCAAGGAAACTTTTTAGGGGTGTCTTATCCCTCTGCATAGATACAACCGGTGTATTCTACAACTCCAGCTGACTGAGCTTTATTTTACCATGTTCTGAATGTTCTTGTTCAAAATATTTACTCCTTATAAACATTTGTAACTCATTTCAATGAACCACTTAGTACTTACTGCACATCACATTTGACCGATTCTATTTTCACCGAAGATAATAAACATTTCAACTACAAATAAATCAATGCAAATAACTAGTACTCATAGATAATTATATCTTATTCGAGAAGGTTGAGAGTTAGCTTATTCACCCATTCAATGAATTCTTCAACCATCCTACAACCCACCCTCATTTAAAAAAAAAAAAAAAAAAAAAAGAAAGACAATCAGGAACATTTCAATGAATTTCCATTCATACAATTTAACAGAAATTTCCCATGGACTGAAAGAAGAGTTTCTGTAAGATTTTGTTTTATTATACAGACTAACATAATTGAAGGGATATTTATATATAGACTAGCACTTCTGAATGTCAAAATGGTGGTATCAGTCATAATGGAGAATTGAGAATACAAAAGCATCAGTTGACTGAAATCTTTTCAAATCACTTGAGTACAGGGTGCAGAAGCAGATTTAGGAATATTCTAGTATAATAATAATAATCAACTATGATAAAACTAGATTAATTTTAATTTAAAAAAATAAACAACAAAATAAAATGATAGATACTAAACAGTAAATTTACTCAATATGACCATTTTTTTTTTCAATTATTGCATCAACATCCCTTCAAAACAATTTACATGCCTTCAAAATAAATTCTTCAAACATTTTGTTCCATTCCTCTTCAAGAACAGTCTTAAGCTGACCAATATTTGAATGGGAAGTAGAATGTTTTGTTTTCTAAAATGTCCCATATAACATAATCAAGGGTGTTAAGGTTTGAACTTGATGGATGCCATAAAGAAACTCCAATTATTTCGGAACATTTTTGCTTGGTTTCGGCATTAAGCAAATTGTAGATTCTTAGTCGTTTTTTTTCTTGTTCACTCATATTGGGCTGAATTTTAATGAAAAAGTGCTTGAATAATAGAACTAATCATGAAAATTTAGATCTAAATTGGACAAATCAGACTAAAAAAGATATGTTTTAATTATTCCACATTTTGTTTCCACACCCAGTAAACAAAAAGATTCTTTTCAATTTCATCTTACTATAAGTTGGTTTTGCTCATTTTTTAAAAAATAGCATAACAACTATCATGGGTTATTTAATGCTGAAACTGTCCTTGTAAAAGAACAGTATTGGTACTATTTAACCCATAACTGCTTAATACAATATTGCAGTCCAGTACACTAGCCACGATGCCATGAGGACTCCTCCTCTACACAATGAGAATTTCTCCCCACCACTCTTAATAATTGTATATAACTTATTACTATCGGAGTCTGGTTCTGAAATGAGTTTTAGGTTGTCTGGCTAGGAGGAAACTGTTGTTAATAGCTAATTTTAACCTTGAGTAGAACATATTTCCATCTCATATCTTTGATTCTGTCTTTTCCCAGGATGGCATACTTCTCATTGATCTGCAAGTGCATACACAAGTTCTTCCTTGCATGTTATGCCAATCCCACAACACCACTGAAGTTTTTTTTAAATAAAACTTGCATTTCCTTGTTCTGTATCTAGTGAAATTGATGTTATTTCCAGATCACACCCAAGTTACATAACACAACCTTCTTATCTTATGTTCATCTATGATATAAGGGATTTGCTAAGCCTGCTATCGATGACACCACACAGGGTACCTAATCTCCTAACTTTAGTTAGTTATGCTCCCAAAATCTGTATACTGTTTCAAAATAGATTTATCCAACCTCTCACCTGGTCAGATTTGACACAAAGTCATGGCCACACATGAATCTTGACTCGTACGTGGCTGTCAAAATAATACAAAAAATAACCAACAAACAAAACGGTTAATCCCTTCAGCATTCCCCTGCAAAGTAGGTATTGCCTTACGGATGACCCCCAGGAATGAAGTGATCAACTTAATATCACCCACCCAGCATGAACACTAGGTAAGTCCAGTACAAATATTATATAAGCATATATTTCATACAATCCTTCTAACAAGAGCAGGATTTTTAAGAAAAGTACAATAGGTTTGAATTTAGAGTTTTCCTTCTCCTAAACTGATTACCTACCAAAGCTAAAGAATCAAGTCTGCCCTACTATTTACCTATAGTAAAATACAAACAACCTTGACCAGGATTTGAATTTGAGTTGACATTTTTTTTCCTACAACAAGGACATTACAATAAGCTATGACATAAGTATGATCTATTAAACAAATACATGGAAACTTTCATTCATATATATTGCCAAACCTCTACCATGAGCAGGACGTGGCACAAAGGTCTATTTTTAAGTGGAGTTTAACTGGTTTGGATTCAGTGTTTCCCTTCTAAACTGATTGCTGTACCAAGGTTAAAGAACCCAGTCTGCCCTACAATTTACCCATCGCTGGTGGGAAAATAATAAGATTCATATTTTTTCCAAGGGTATTAGCACTGTGTGAAATGCAAACAACCTCATTCAGGATTTGAACTTAGGTCACCATGTCCATTTCCTATGACAGTAACCATTACACCACATATGCTGCTGATAGATAGAAGCAAAATAGATTCTGACAAAATGGAGGATAAAATAATGACTATTCTAATGCCAACTGCATTTGAACCTTGTGTGTTATATATATATATATATATATCTCACTCTCTCACTCACACACACACACACACACACACACACACTTCAAATATTTGAAGTTTGAGTAATTCCATCAGGACAATTAAATTACTCCAGCTTGGAATATTTAGATAAATGCTATCACAGAGCAAATATTCCTTCAAGAAAAACCAAAATTTGGTCACATTAGGATTATAAATTTATTTCCATCATGCTAAGAGCATTGATATGAATCAATAACTACAAAAAAATTAACAGGACTTCTTCAGATCCAACATGGAGATAATGAAGTAATCTTTAATGGAAGGAGACTCCTTCCCTTCCCTCCTGTGACCACCCCCATTCTGGCTGTATTCATTATCTTCATGTTGGATCAGAAGAAGTCCTGTTAATTTTTTTGGAGTAATTGATTCATATCTATGCTCTTAGCAGGATGGAAATAAATTTATAATCCTAATGAGACCGAATTGTTTTTTTCTTGAAGGTGAGTGTGTGTGTATATATATATATATATATATATATATATATATATATATATATATATATATATATATAACAAGCATATATATCTCACACATACATACAAGGTATCAGTTTCTCTCATTACTGCCCACAAACATTATTGCTTCTCCACTCCTGATTACTCCTTTTTTGAACACATCACAAGATCTTTACTAGTATATTGTTGGTCCAGCAGGGAATTGAGATAGTAATATGTTCATAGATAGACTTCACATCTGATTTAATTCTAAAAAGTCTTTTGATGTTCAGTATACAAGCATACACAAGTAGTTCATACAATTAAGCCTGGAAATTGGTTGGGGTTACTGGTAGAGCAGATATGATGCTGTGAAACTCAAAATCTTCAATGAAGCCAGAACAACATCACTGATGACCTCCTTGATTGTATTTCAGCAACGGTTACAACCAGGCCATTTGGTCTAATGAGTAGAGTGTTTGCCAATGGTCCGAGAGACTGGGGTTCAATCCCAGGTCAAGTCATACCAAACCCCCCCCTCAAAATGGTACTTAATGCTGCCTTGCTTAACACTCACCATCATAAGGTAAGGATCAAAGGTAAAGTAGTGCAATCCAGGGAATGGAGTGGCACCCTCCAACACCTCAGTGTAGTAGCTATTGAAAAGGGAGCCTTCAGGTCACCCTCGACTAAGGTCACCAACTTTACTTTTTTTTTTTTTTTTTTACTAACAAAGACTGCTTGGAGAAAAAAAAAAATTCTCCATCACATGATGACCCTGGCTTCAATCACGGTTTCAGAGCTTAAATATCATTACCATTAAACAAAGGTATTCCAGCAGTACCTGGAAATATCACCATTGATTCTATGTGACAATGCAAGACCGTCAGATTCCTAAAAAGTGTAAATTGTGTAGAATGATTTAGTTGGAACAATAGGGAACCGACAAAAATAACAAAATGAATGAGCTCATTTGTCAGGAAAAAAAAAAAAAAAAAAAAAAAACAATCAAATTCTTCTAAAAATTATTAACAAGTTTTTACACCATTAGGTGATAGAGATTGATTTACAAACAATTCATTTCTTAATAAAATATTTATGTATTTACCCAACGCCTCCGCACGAGTAGGATGCAACATAAGGTGAGTTTTTTTAAGCGGAGTTTGAATTTAGAATTTTCCTTCTAGAGTGGTTGCCATACCAAGGTTAAAGAGCCAGTCTGTCCTGCTATTTACTCGTAGCTAGCTTTTCCCAAGTGTATTAGTGCTATAAAAAAAAATGCCAACAGCCTCGTCTAGGTCTGAACTGTTCGCAGTGCCCATTTCCAACGAAGATAATAACCGTTACACCACAAGCGCTTCCAATGAAATTAACTACAGTGCTCGATATTCTAAGATACAATTGTGCTTACATATATCTTATTTTAGCGCTGAAACCTTGTTGAAACAAGCTTTAGAGTTCGGTCTTTTCCTGTCACCTGGGCTTCTTGGTTTAGAAAAATGACTAAAGTTAGGCAAAGGTGTGATGGAGTAGCGGTAATGTCAGTGACGATTGATAAAAATCGAAACCTTGTCTGACAGGTTCAATGGCACTTGGCACTACAATACAAATCTGGTTGTTTCATTCTCCCCACCACACACTCCATCGCCAGAATTTACGGTTTAGAGAAGGAAAAGAAAGTGTTGAAGTATTTGTATTATAAAATGCTGCTGCCCTGTAAATAAACAGTTGACAAAAAAAAAAAAAAAAAAAAAAATTGTTACAATTGAGGAAATCAGTTTAACCGAGAAAAAAAGTTCACTTTCAACTTTAGAATGGACCAAAATTGTTGATCGTATAAAGAAAGTTATTAAACTATTGGTAAACATCTTTGATTTATTTTACACTTTATGAAGACTAATAATAATATTAATGTACACCAATGATGAGATAGAACTTTTTATCGACCCATAAATTCAGTATTAACCAGAGCAGAACGTTAATTTTTGTCAGATGCATAAAATCTAAAAGATCACGGATAATTCTCAGTTTTGTGTTGGAGGATTATTATTATTATCATCATCATCATCATCATCATCATCATCATTTCTTCTATAATCTCAAAAGACTAAACAAAACACGACTAAAATCATAATGTATATACGCAATATGGTCTGGGCTGCCTTCATGAAAAAATACAATCAAGTTAGTTGAAAATTACTAAAAACACACACACACAGCACTATGGGAAAAAATGATGGAGACAGGTAAATTCAGACTTGTTTCATCATTTCTAATAATAGGTAGGACGCAGGTGACACACTGACACTTGTTTTGAAATAAGAGACACCTACATAGATAAAAGAAAAGAAAAACAGTCGCAAACAAACATACTTCGACTGATAAGTTACCTTTTAGAAACGCCTTATAAAAATAAACTACTTTTCTAAGCACAATGGTTTATTACTAAGATGATGATAAGTTTAAAAATACCTCAATCTTTAATTTTCAAATAGTTAAAAAAAAAAAGTTTTCTTTCGTACTTTTGAGGAAAAAATAAAATAAAATAAAGAGGATAATACTTATTTAGAACCTAAATCTTTTTAGAATACACGACCAATGATTGCCATCAAGTTGTAAACTGAAGCATTCATGGCGGGTTTTACTTTATGAAAAAAAATAGTTTTAGATGGATTGGAGATGGGAGTTCAAATATCAAATGGAAGCTTTTTCTTTATTTTGATGTTTAATGATCGTAAGAGGTGAAAAATGAATAAACCTGGATGTTAGAAAAAGGAGCAATAAATAAGTAAAGTTGGCAACCATAGTCGAGGGTGACCTGAAGGCTCCCTTTTCAATAGCTACTACACCAATGTGAAGGGGAGAGCGCTACTCCTTTCCCTGGAATGCCCCATTTTACCCTTGATCCGAACCTTATAATGCTGAGTGTTAAGCAAGGAGGCATCAAGTACCATTTTTTGAGTCTTTGGTATGACTCGTCATTAATAATTTTAACTGGTATTTTCTTTCTAACTTTTGAATTTGTTTCCCCCGATCACAACTCATTCATTCGGGTTGTCATTTCTATGACAACTACGAACAGCGCCTATCGAAGACATCCTTTAGAATAGTCTCACGGTGATACTCGGATTTACACCCCTTTCTGGCTTAAAGAAGATCCGATTATCTATACCAGCTGCTTTATTAAGTTACAAGTCACTGATATTGTTGATTAAATTTCACCTATAATTCATGGTAATCGTATATTTTCTTTTTTTTTTTATCGCACAATGAGGAAATCGCTTAATAGTTTTAATTGAAAATAAACAACAATCTTAATATATAAATCTATATAAATCTTAATCTATAAATCTAATACAAAGTACATTAATTTTCTTTTCTACCTTATATTTTTCCTATCTCAAATCAATAGATAAATAAAATCCTAAATAATACATTATTTGAACAAGACTATTTTAGTCTAATGTTTCAATTTACTGAAGGATCACAATACTTTAAACGTTCAATGTTGAGTCCACGTGGAGTAGTGGCTAATGTACTGGACTGTGACATCGTAGTAAGCGAGTTCAAGTTCCAGTCGTACTAATACGTTCACTTTCGGGCTTATAATCCTTTGGAAATGAATTAACTTCCTTATCCAGCTATGAGTTAAATAGTACCACTACTGTTCTTCCACAAGGATGGCTTTGAGATTAAACAACCCACGAACGTGATATTCCATTAAACAAAGAAACAGAAACTGAACCTTCAATGGTTTGGGAGTATCGACTAGAGGTAGCATGGAAATAGAGGAGAAAAAAAAAAAGGAACAGAATCTGAAGAGTTAGAATTTCAGCTTTTCATATGTCATATCAGGGCCATCACGTACTATCCTTAAACGAGAAGGGGATGTAAAACTGCTTAGGGTCTCCGGATGGACGAGTTTCAGATATATTTTTTTATGAATACCACTTTATGAAATTGATATGTAGTAGAGTGGGGGCCCCAGTATCATAAATTTGGGAGAGGGGCACATGACCCTAGCACAGGCCTTGGGCACGACTAATACTCTTCTTGGAAAGAACAGATCACCATGGGTTGACAAAAGAGAGTGAATGATTCAGTACTGGGGCAAATCACTTATTAAACCAGAAAATAGTTACCCCAATAGTCAACACTAACAAAGACAATTACGATAGATAAAACGAGAAAAGATAGACATAAATAACGAAGGTAGAAAGATGTGTTAGATCAGGGATGCAGCTTCTTCAACTGACAGCAGGAAGAAGGCGAAAGGAAGAGATAATTTGGAGAAAATACCAGGACCTCATCAGGGACCCGAAGAAAGAACTTTAAAAGATAAATATAAAGGTCAGAGTTTGTTAGGAGACTTAACTATAACTGTTGCTATTTGCTAAGCCAAATTTGTTAGTTGGTTGGTTTTTATGGAATATCAACCTTAAGCCAAGTTTAACACAAAGCCAAAAGTACGGAGCATTCAATGATAATCAAGCTTGTTAACCATTACACGAGGCAGTGCACTCGTTATAATAATCAGTGCTTTAAATTTTTCCAAAAACACGAAGAGGAATTGATAAACTGAGGACAGTTGGTTGGTTTTATGACATGCCAAACCTTATTGGATTATTTAATGCTGAAGTCAGTTTTTTTTTTTATTTTGGGGGGGGGGCAAACAATTTTAGGGTTTCAAGTAATAATCCCTTGTAAATAATTATAGCTTCAAATACCCCAATTGAATACAAATGATTGTCTAACAGATCTATTTGACCTATAGATGAGACCCTAATAGGTATCACCACTCTGGTGAAGAGTGAACCTGGGAGTAAAGATAACTCCTAATAGTGAATTCATAATCCCCCAGAGCCCCAATTTAGTATCTAGGATATCTATTTTTATGGGTGGTTGGTTTTACCCCTCTACAGGGGACGCAGTCAACGCCTTAAGGCATTGACACGGCCGATATTGAGAAAGGGGACTGTCCAGGTGACGGTGATACTGGAATCTGCTAAATACTGAGATTGGAGATTTATTTTCACTCCAGAACCACTTGACATCCGGGTTATGGAAATAATGAACCATCTCCAAATGAAATATGCATGCAGTTAAAAGACTATTTCAACAACAATAAAAATTCGATACCGTTTTTTTTTGCTTTGCACTCTGAGTAATTTTTTCCTTTTTGTACATTGTACCCACCAAGAAGGGAGGAAAGGTATGTGTCATATCGGTCATCACTGGAAGAAATGAACTCGCTAATGCCACTGGGAAAGGTATTAATCATTGTCTTCTTTTTTCCCAGCTATGGGTAAATAGTTGGGCAGACGTAGCTCTTTAGTCTTAGATAGGTAGGAAAACTGAATTCAGAAGCTGAGAAACACTGAGCTAGCAACTCTAACCAATATAAAAAGATTTAAAGAAAAGAAAAAAAAATTGCTGACTACATTTCTCCCCTCCCCAACAACATTTTCTTCCCTATTCGGTAAGAGAGGTTTGAAGAAACAAACTCGAAGCCCAGACAACATATTGACCGAAACGTGTGAAAAAAAAAAAATAATGAGTTTAATTGTCCGTTAACGTTTTTTGAATGAACAATTCAAAAATTGTTTAGATGAAATACGCAGACATTTTTTAAAGGTTACATTTGAAGTTTTTGGACACTTAAAACAAGTCGGATTATGGATACTCATGAGAAAATCGTCAACGATAGATTATGTATGTACTTAAAATGTAATGTACTTCCATTTTTAAAACACGATGATAAACAAAATGGTGTGTGTGTGTGTAAGGCAGTGATGGAATCATTCAAATACTGTAGAGTACTCAGTCTGAAAAAGCTTATCGATCGGCATTAGGTTTCTTTAATAACAAATCTACTATTTTTAATCTTTTAGCAAATCAGATCTGGCAACCGTGTATAAATGAACAAGTCATTGGGTTACATATTTGCTAAACAGCGAAGTTTCTTTGAGTAAAAATACTCTTTTTCATTCCTAACTACGACACTATAGTTTCGGCTATTTCGAGGTGGGTGGATGAGTGTGTGTGTGTTTTAATTATTTGCCAACGTCTCATTGTCTAGCGGGTAGAGTGTTCGCCAATGGTCCGGGAGACCTGGGTTCAATCCCAGGTCGAGTCATACCAAAGACTTTTAAAATGGTACTTGATACCTCCTTGCTAAACACTTAGCAATATAAGGTACGTATCAAGGGTAAAGTGGAGCATCCAGGGAAAGGAGTAGCGCCCTCCTCTACACCTCGGTGTAATAGCTATTGAAAAGGGAGCCTTCTGGTCGCCCTCGACTAAGGTCGCCAACTTTACTTTTTACTTTAGATAGGTTTAAAGCAGTTTTTTTTTTCGATTCATTTAACAATTCATACGCCCTGATGAAAGTTTAATGTTTTCACATTTAAAAATCAGACAGATTAATGTTGGCAAATAATTCAAAATATAGATAAAAAATCATCCTCTGAAGATCTTTTTCATATTTGCACATTTTCATACTGTCGGATTTATTTCCAATTTTCATATATGTATGTGTGTGATCAAAAGGTATCAAGACTGAAGCTTTATTTAATTTTTCTAAAAATTTAAATGAAGACGTACCCACAGCTGAGTAAGTTAAAGTAACAATGTCTCTAAGAAGTCATCACCAATTCTCGATATTTTTATCAGCAATTTTGGATGGAAGCTAACACCTGCTATCCTCATCAGACCTAGCTCCGAATCAAGCCTAAGATTTGAGAACACAGAGGAAATAAATACAATTACTCAGTTTCATATAATAATTAAAAAGGACTTATAGAAGTACTTTTGACCAATAGAAAATTCATTGAAATTTTGAAAATTAACGTTACATTCATTGTTCATTTCTGCCTAGGTAAATACAACTATAGTCTGGATACTTTTTTTTTTTTGTTTTTGTTCGTTTGTTTTAATGCTATATAATATTTACCAACCCCTCTGCTCGGGCAGGATATGACACAACGTCAATTTTTAAGCGGAGTTTAACAGGTTAGAATTCAGAGTTGTCCTTCTCCTAGACTAGTTGCCTCACCAAGGCTGAAGAACCTAGTCTACCCTACAATTTACCCATAGCTAGAGGGAGAATAATTGGATTCATACCTTTCCCAAGGGTATTAGTGCTATGTGAAAATGCAATCAGTCTCGTCCAGGATTTGAACTCGTGTCGCCGTGTCCATTTCCTACGACGATAAGCATTGCTACAGCAACCATTGTGAGTTTAATTCCCAAGCCATCCTCGCAAAAGGGCAACAGTGGAATTATTTAACACATTGTGTGGATAAGGGGATTCATACCTTACTTTTCCCTTAAGGGTATTGTATTAGTCCGAAAGTGAACGTAATAGCGCAACTGGAGTTCGAACTCGCTTACTAAGATGTCGCAGAGTAGCAAGTTAGCTACTACGCCACGGGGACTCCCTCGGATACTTTTGGAACATGCGCGTGGGTGTCAACCCCTCTGCAGGGGCAAGATGGGACACAAGGTCAATTTTTAAGCGGAGTTTAACAGGTTTGAATTCAGTTTTCATTCTCCCAGACTGGTTCCCAAACCAAGGCTGAAGAACCCAGTCTGCCCTACTACTTATAGCTGGAGGTAGAATAATTGGATTCATACATTTCCCAAGAGTCTTAGTGCTTTGTGAAATGCAATCAGCTTCATCCAGTATTTGAACTTGTGTTGCCGTGTTCATTTCCTACGACGATAACTATGTATAAATCTGTACTAAAGCTAAAAAGTTGATTCCCCCTTTTCCATGGTGAAAGAATATGAACCTGAGATTATATATATATCTCCTTAAAAGCTTGATGTCATTATTGATTTTAAAAAAGACAAAAACGAATAATTTTCCAGTATTAATATTTTAAATCGATCTTAATGAGAATCAAAGTCAATGCCATACTGTAGTAATTGGTACTATTTACCAACCCCTCCGCTCGGGCAGGATATGACACAAGGTCAATTTTTAAGCGGAGTTTAACAGGTTTTAATTCAGAGTTTTCCTTCTCCTAGACTAGTTGCCTAACCAAGGCTGAAGAACCTAGTCTGTCCTACTATTTTACCCATAGCTGGAGGGAGAACAATTGGATTCATACCTTTCCCAAGGGTATTAGTGCTATGTGAAATGCAATCAGTCTCGTCCAGGATTTGAACTCGAGTCGCCGTGTTCATTTCCTACGACGATAACGACTACACCACGGGCACCTCTACTGTAGTAATTGGTGACCACTGCATCATGACGAGAGTCTTGACTTTAGGTTATTTTGGCACAAGGTCAAAAGTGTAAAGCACCGAGTGAGAGTCGAACTCACTACAATAGTAATCATCTGCGATACAAACTTGTTAATGCTAACTATAAATGCCTTACTGGGTGCCATATTGGGATTTGAATTTAGCCTATTTATGCACAAGACCAGAAACAAGTGTAGGGCACTGGGGCAACCCCGCCCTAGAATAACCCCCACTCCATCGACCGTCGTCACCATAGTGATATCTTGAGAGATCTGATGATATGACAGAACGAATGGATGAGGATTCATGGACATTAGGGTTCAGTGAACATGGATACCCACTATTGGAATGAGAACAATTTCCTTTCGATCTTCAGAGAGGTGTTCGTAAATATAACAAAATAAAAGTGTGGGTATAATTTATCTAAGTAATGATAATGTTTTTTTTTTATTAGTTGCTTCAGGTAACTATTTTTAATACAAATAATTTAAACACAATTTATATTCGTATATATGGAAGTAAATAATGGAAATGTATCAGACAGTACGGAGAAAACAGAAAAAACTAAGTAATTCAAAAGTGATGAATTTATTATGAAGGAGAGTTGACGTTAAAATGTTTCGATTTTAATAAACCTTCATCAGGACTTTAAGAGGGTTAAACAAGTGCTGATAGAACAACGATGGATGTTTTAAACAAACAAACAAACAAACATATATATATATATATATATATATACTCTTCAAGAATATTCCGATTTCACTCTTCGTAGAAGAATAAGACCAATACGAAACAAATGCTCATCTTCGGTATGACTCAAAACTGAATCTAGTGGTGAGATTTCATTTCTGGAGTATTGAATAGTAGAGTCACCACTTCGTTGTCATTACTCCCAGATCCACTCCGACTCGGAGTAGCTATAGTAGTATCTGTTAGGGTTACATCTATAGGTTAAATAGATGTTCGAAAATTATTAGCGTTACATAGAAATAATTGAAACCATACAAATATGTGCAAAGAAATTATTAAATAGAATTAGTTGCTTGAAACCATATAATCGTATATGAATTATTTGTATTAAGAATAGTTATTTGAAGCCAAATTTATTCGGAAATTATTCACTTTAAACCGTATAATTATTCATAATAATAATGATAATAACAACAATAATAATAATAAGATTAAAAAAAAAAAACTTCTTCCGTCACCAAAACTAAGAACACTGAATTGGAGATCAAACAAACTAATTTATTAATCGTCTGCAAAAACTAACTGAAGGCTTTGTAATCATTAAGGCCCAGATAGGCGCCTCTGGTGGTGTAATGGTTAGCAAGCTCGACTAGCAAACCTATACGAGTAAGTTAGAGTTTCATTCGGTGCCCCTTTCATATGGCCTTGTGCCACAGCTAACCAAAAAGCTTTTAAATTACCAAGTAGGTTAAGATAAACGTAGAACCCCCCTCCAAAAAAAAAAAAAAAACATTCTTTTATGTACTGTATTTCACAGTGGGTTTTCCCCCCTTTTTTTTTCCTTCTCTTGCCGTTTCCAAATAACATCCTTAGAAAGTAAAATTTAAAGAAAGGAAATTGGTAAGATTGGGTTATATGACTGATTTTGACGGTATATCAACCCATCTAGAGTTGTTTTATGTCTAGAGGTTAGGGAATCGCGCTCATTGTACGTTCAGATTTACATTTTTTGCTTGTGTTATTTCTAAAGAATCATCACACACGGTCCTATTTAATACGAATAATTTTCAAACAGTTCCTCCCACTCAAAGTGAGCCTGGGAATAATGGAAATGGAGGGGTATTCCACATTTCGCATATCTACAGAACTGGAGCTTCACCACCAGATGTATTCCAGTGTCATATTCTTAGAGAGAGGAGTATAACCCCTTGTAGAGGATAGCTCATTCTAAGCCCTGCTAACTGGGCACCTATGGTTGGGTTATATTTAGGTTCACTGTCTACTTTCACAAACACGAGTTGTACACTGAGAAATTTTTTTTTTCAAAAAAGATAATGTCCCCTTGTTAATAAAGTTTCAGTAAGGTTTTCAGAATAAAGCTACTTGGAAGGAAATTTGTTAGGAAGATTATGCTGCTCCACTGTCATTTTGCTTTGAAAATGAGATCAGATTCAGAATTTTGACCTTTTTAAAAACCTGAACTTGAACTAAAACAACCACCATTGATACACTGTGGCAAATAGTTTTAAACCCACTAAGCAATATACCCGCCCCCAACCACGTTTTTTTTTTGTATAAATTTTTTTTTTTACACCATGGTCAATATTGGATTTTAAATCGCTATGTAAAATACACAGAGAAACATATCTAAACGAACTTAGAATAATCACAACTGACAAAGTTGATATTTTCGATAATTTTCTAGCATGTTTATTAATAAAAAAAAATTAATACACAGCAATCACACGACCAAACAACTCTACCCTCGGCTTTCTTACCCACTTATCTCACTGGTTTAAAAAAACGTTATTTTTAATAATTGAATATTCGGTTTTGTTTGTTTTTTCTTACTTTTAAAAACTTACGGCATTTATACAAGTCTGTGTGGATTGTGATACTTTACTCAAATAACAAAAGAGAAAAAAATTGAAGATAAAAAAACTCTTTTTAAAAAGAATATTGCCCCAATTTTTTTTACTCATATTTAAAGGCCTCGGAAAAGAAATACACGAACTGATATTTTTATCATCAGGTGCGATTTGTAGTCACGGTAGGTAGTAGTATGAATAGTTCTGAATGAATAATCAAAATAGTTGCAAAAAGATAAACAAAAAAAAAGGTTTTATTTATCTATTTATTTTTAATATTATTAATGTCATATAACCCACAAAATGTCGATGATTTATACATTTTAGGACACATTATTCAAAATATGTGGCCGCAGAAAAAAAAAAAAAGTTAGAACAACTTTATAAATGTTAATAAAAAGCAGAAGATAAACTTTCAATATTGTCTGCTGTGAAAAGAAAACTTTTTTCCGGCAAGCTTATATTTATCTTCAGGTAACAGTTGTTGCGGACCCACTAACGATTTTAGGAAATGATAATATTTCGATTTTAAAGTTATGAATGAAAAAGACTTTGGGACATATTTACGTTATGAATAATGCCGAAAAAGTTGGCAATTTGCTATTTAAAATTTATTTCAATTTAATGAATTAAAAAATATATATCCCGCATAAAAAGTGAAAAAAAAAATAAATAAAAATAACGGATCGATGGGTAAACTTAAACACTAAGTTTTCTAAAACACAAGAAAAGTTGGATTTTTTTTTTTTATATGCTGTCTGTCAATATTTTTTGTCTGAGTAATGACTGTATATACACTTTTATAATTTTGTCACTAATTTTAAAATCTTGTCTTGATTAGTGATCTTCACTCATCCCAAAGTAAAAAATCAAAAATCAATGAAAAAATTAAGTTTCCCATTTTAAAAGTTGTCAGGTGGAAATGACAAATTTTATTGCCTTATTACTATCAGAGTTGTGAACGAAAAGAGTTAACTTAGATTATGTTTTTATTTTTATACTTGTTTGACGAGATTAGTTGACACTTAAAAAAAAAAAAAAAAAAAAAAAAAAAAAAAGATTCAAAACAGAATAAAAAAGTTTTTCTAGTTTTTTTTTTTTTTTTTTTTTCAATGAATAAATAAAAACTTCAAATTAATTGTCAACTTCCCTAACTCATTCGCAGAACTTTGTTTTGGGCATTTTTGGATTAAGGAATCAGACCTTATATATTTTACATTTGCAATTTATAAAATTAACTTCCTGAAATAAGTTATTAATATCAAGCAATATTTTAAATGTTCCGTTTCTTACCTTAAAAATTCCTGAAGACACATGTCACAAAAGCGATGTCCACATGTTGTTAAAAACACAGGATCTTTCATAGGCAAGCGGCACAGTGGACAAACACATCGTCGATTAAGTTTGTTTACGAAAGATAAATTATATCCCGGCATTGTTTGTTTTTCTGCTTACAATATGTAAGTAGAAAGATAGATATACGTTTTTTTTAAGAGTCTTGGGCCGATACTAGGCCCTTCTTTCTGAGGTGCTGAGTAGGTAGTATGTACGTACCCCGTGAGCAGTAGAACCTGACTGACGTACGGAGCAAACACAACCTGACACCCATAGACGTAGCAACTAAATGGATTCGCCTAGCGAGAAGAGTTTAAATTCAATTCCTAACACTCCTCGTTGTGTTTGTTTCATGTTTTATTTACTTAAAAATAGAATTAGAACTTATAAAAAGGTAGCTTAAACTAAGCTATGGAAATATCAAATCATTGTTATTTTCATTAGAAAAAAATGTGACTTTTAGAAAATTAAAACTCTAGTTGAACTGTTATGAATAAACGTTAAAAATAATGTTTTGATAAATTTAGCCATCAACCACGTCTTCATACCGTTTAATCTAATTTAAGAGTTTCAGTATAGGTTCTCTAATTCAATATGTTATCGTTTTATAAACTTTAAAGTAGTTACCGAGAAAATATTTTTCCATCTCGAACAGTCCTTTTCTACCCCATATTAAACGTCTTATATGAAATGGTAGGCCCCAGGGATACCCCGATGAGTTGACGTCACTCAGCTGTTTGACTTCTTTCGCGTTCTTCTTCCGATTCTCCCTTCTTTTTTATTTTAAGTTTATTGTTTGTTAAAAACCGCACCCTTTCAAAATAAATAAAAAACACCGGAAACTACTTTTAAAATGACTAATATATGATTTACAGTTGCTTCAATTTTTTTGAAGACTTCTTATTACCCATATGTTAGATGCATTGTTTTCTTGTTTGACATACATTGTCGATGTGACAAAGTGACTGCCAACATAACGATACAGGTTTAGATTCTGAGCATGGACACATTACCTCAGATTAAAAGAAAAAAGGAAAAAAGAGGTTGTATAGCAGAGGTATCATTGAAGTAAGTTCTATTCTTTCTACGTGTCTTACATTTGTGATCCTTAGCCAGACTAAACTAAGCAAAACTTAATAATCACCTTACTGGGTGAGTGAATTCAATCTTCCCTGGGTACTACTCTTATAGTCCTGAACCAGACTAGCAAGGTCATTTATAGACCAATTTGATATGAGTTCAATATGCTAGTTGGCGACCGTAGTTGAGGGCGACCAGAGGGCTTCCTTTTCAATAGCTACTACACCGAGGTGAAGAGGAGGGTGCTACTCCATTCCCTGGATTGCTCCACTTTACCCTTGATACGTACCTTATATTGCATAGTGTTAAGCAAGGAGGTATCAAGTGCTATTTTTAAAGTTTTTGGTAGGACGCAACCAGGGGATGAAACCAGGTCTCCCGGACCATTGGCGAACACTCTACCCACTAGACCAATGAGCTGCAATAAACACCGGTAACCTACAGTTGTAATCTTACACTTTACTTTGCTACACTTAGTAAATTGCAGGTCGATTCATTATATCATCATATTTACCAACCCCTCCGCTCGGGCAGGATATGACACAAGGTCAATTTTTTAGCGGAGTTTAACAGGTTTGAATTCAGAGTTTTCCTTCTAGACTAGTTGCCTAACCAAGGCTGAAGAACCTAGTCTGACCTACTATTTACCCATAGCTGGAGGGAGAATAATTGGATTCATACCTTTCCCAAGGGTATTAGTGCTATATGAAATGCAATCAGTCAGGTCCAGGATTTGAACTCATGTCGCCGTGTCCATATCCTGCGACGATAACCATTACACCACGGGCACCTCCGATTCATTATATTATTGAGTTCGATCCTCACTGGTTTGGTTTCTTTGTTTAATGGCATATCAACCTTTGTGGGTTATCTAATGGCAAAGCCATCCTCGTAGAAGAACAGTAATGATACTATTTAAGCTATAGCTGAGGGAATAAAGGGTGTTAATACTTTTCCAAAGGGTATTAGAGCAAAAGTGAACGCAATAGCGCGACAGTAGTTCGAAACTTGCTTACTTTGAGGCTGCAATCCAGCACTTCAGCTTTTACACCACAGGGATTCTTTTCACTTCCCTGAGCGCCTCATTATCGTGGACTTGAATAAGCTTAATTGAATAACAATTGAATTCTACTTATAGTGTCCAAAAATGTAAAGTGCTTTGGGGATTAATTAAAAAGAAATAAAAAATTAAAATAAACCCCTAAAATGTAGCAGTTTCCCAGGAGGCCTCTGACAGGAAGCGAAATCTGCGTATGCCGGATAAGATTAGCTTTCTGGCACCAAAAGAGAAATTCTTTTACCATTGCACACGTGCACACCAATTACCGGCCTTGGCTCCCACCGAGTCTCCATCTAACAATCATCTCTGTAAAGCATACCTCACCAGACACATCTACTGGACAAACTCCAAACCTACAACGCACCAAGAATGACTCTAATATATTTCAACACCGTGTCTGGGAAACGCGACTACTTCAAATGGTTCCGGAAAACGTTTAACAGCACAGAATAGTCGTGAACCCGGAAATAAAGTTTTGAGTTTAAAGGTATCCTTATCTCTTTCCTTCCGTCAATTCTCTTACAGCTTCCCTCAGAAGAGAGAAGACGACAAGTTAATGAGATAAGAAGAAGAAAAAGGAGTCAGATACGAAATTAATAATCATTCTAATAGAACCCAACAATTCACCGACACCGACGACCTACACCACGAACTAAAATAAAAAACCTTTTTGTACTCCATACGTCTTAAAATACGTTGACAGTATCCCATAGAGAGGGGTAAGACACCCCCCAACAAAAGGTGTGTCTTGGGTATGACACAAGACTGCATCTGATGGCGAGGCTTCAGCTCTGAAGATTTGGGGAGTGTGGAGTACATTTTCGTGATCATTACTCCCAGTTCATTCTGACCCGGAGTAGTAGGGTATGTTATGGCTGCATCTATGGGTCAAATATACCTGTTTAAAGATCATTCATATTAGATATAGGGTGTCTCAATATACATGGGACCAATGTGACTGCTAATAACTCTACTAATGATAATGTTGAATTCTTTTTGCTTCAGTTTTGAAAATAAAACTATTAATCCTTAATCACAATGCCTTGGACAAGAAAGGAAAAATATTTTGTGTCACTACTTATTTGGAGACAAAATCATTCAGAACTGTGCATGCAAAATTTTGCAGGAAGTTTAATTTAAGAATTATCCCCAGAAAAGCCAAATTTATCGTTGGGTACACAAATTTCAAGCCTCAGGGTCGGTAAACAATTTCAACAAGAAGGCAAAAAATCCCATATCTAGCAGGAAGTTGTCCTGATTATGTGGATGCGGTGAGAGATTCTGTCGGAAGGAGTCCGAAAAAGTCCCCCCGAAGACGTTCCCAAGAACTTGGTCTTTCACGTGCACTGTAGGATAAAGTCAATCAATTTCTACCCTTGTCATTTGGTTTGACCTCTCTGAAGTGAAATATGATTGTTCTTTTAAGGTTCTGATGAAAGATAACGATGCAATTTGAATTATCATATTTATGGGTTGCATCTATTTTGAGACATTCTGTAGTACCATGTATGTACTTGAGGGGTACCCCTGGAGAAATGATTACATAAAATGTAAATACGAACGTAGAATGAACGTGATTCCCAAACCTCTTGACATAAGATAACCCTAAATGAGTTGATATGCCGTTAAAATCAATCACCTATATAACCCAACCCAGTTTTAAAATTATTCGTATTTAATAAGACCGTATGAGAAAAATACTCGAAAGAAACAAGTATACAAAAATATATATATAAGATCGTACAATGAATGCACTTCCTTAACCTCTAGGCACAAAATAACTCAAGACGGGTGAACATTAAAATCAATCACTCAATCAGATTTGTAGGGTACCTATCATAACGCGCTGATTAGCAAAAATTGTCTTGTGGAATAATTCATTAGCGTCGTGAGTTCGATCCTCATAAGTACCCACTTGTTGCAGATTAAGGTATTTTTGGTAAATAACTATACATACTGATACTCGACAGAGCACCTGTCTTAAAGTGATCGATAATGAGTTAATCTCGCTGGCCATTGATGGTAAGTTTGATCCTCGTTAGTACTACACTATCTCAGCCATATATCAGACTAAGTTGAGTTGAATTAATGGTAATTTACAAAGCTCTTTGCTTCGATGTGGCACAAGGCCGAATGAATGGGGCACCCAGTGAGACTCGAACTCACTCGTGTAGGTTTGCTAGTCTAGCTTGCTAACCGTTACACCACCAGTGGTGCCCTGAGTCGAATTAATGTACAGCTGGTGAAGTTGCACGTTTCTTTTATTAACGCCAGTGAACGGTATTCGAGTGTTCGTAAAAGCCAGGTTTGTGAATAAATACTGAGTTTCAGAGCTATAAGCCTCTCTCCATTCATAAGATTGACACATCACATCTTTCCTGAGCTTCATGTGATTTTACATGACTAAGCTATACATAATGATTATCTATATAGATTACACGAGTAGATCTCGGCTATCTTTTTGTGACGTCTAGCAAGGTTTTATCGAAGTTACCAACATGTAATGCAGTTGTGTACCGTCGCATATAAGTCGATATCTGTAGGAAAAAATCAGACGTTGTACGATTTGGACGCTGTAAGAACAAGGTTTTTTAGTATAAAAATAATTCTAAAAAGAATGTTTAAAAGAAACAAATTAATAACAATATATAATGATGAGAAAAAAAATTTAAAAATATACATACAACACTTAAAGTTTGCTGACCGCTTAGAGCTAATAAAGGCCGCTGTTTGCCTTTAATTTCTTATTGCTGTGGACAGTGGACAGTGGACAGTGAACGTGACAATAGACGTTGTTCTGTAGGACGTTATTAGATGCACGGTTATAGTCTATTTGATGTATAAGAAATTTCCTTCTCCTGGACCAGTTACCTTTAAAGGATGAAAGGGCCGGGTCTATTCTATTAGTGTATTAGAATATGAATCAAACCAATCACTGCAACGATGTGACGTAAGGTCATTATTAGGCGGAGTAAAGCTGGTTTTTTAAATCAGAATTTTCTTTCTCCTAGACAAGTTGTCGTTCAAAGACTAAAGATCTCGGTAGAGTTTTTTTTTTGCATACGGTTATATGATATCAAGTATTCCTATCTAATACAAATAATTTGTGAACATATCTATTTGATCAATACATAGGACCCTAACAAGTACTACCATTTCGGGTCAGAGTGGAATTGGGAGTAATGACAAGGGGGGATACTTCTCATTCTCCAGAGCTCCAGAACTGGAGCCTCATTATCGGATGCGGCTTAGTATTATATCCAGGTCGCCCCCCCCTTTTTGAAGGAGGTCTTACTCCTCTCCAGGGGATACAGTCAGCATATTCTAACCCTCACTAACAGGACAGGCCACATTGTGAACTTAGAGTGATCACTTGTGGTATTTATTTTGGCAGCGGTAATGAATGTAAAAAGAATTCGTACGACTCAACAAGTTTTATTGCCAAATTAAATCAAATAGAAAAGAAGATACACTAAGAAATGAGGAAAAAAAAAAAAGAATGAATAAAAGTTTGTATGTAAAAAGGTCCTTTTTATATCCCGTATCTGCGTAGGAAGATTTCAAGAGGTGTGAAAATCTGCGAGAGATAAACCTCTTTCAGAAAAGGCCTAGTTTCTTTGTTTAATGGCTAATCAACCTTCATTGGTTATTCACTGTTAAAAATAGCCTTGTAGAAGAACAACCTTTTGGAGATCTTTATGATTTTATATCGCTATGAAGCAACCTGCTTCATCTTTCCTATTCTCCGGGGCTGTTCTGACTGGATTACTACTTTTTTTTGGTTTGGCTTGTTTTTTTACTTGTTTTTTTTTAATGGTATATCAACCATCGTGGGTTATTAAATACTAAAGCCATCCTTGTAGAAGACCAGTTAGGTTAGGTTAAGTTTCTTTGTTTAATGAGATATCAACCTTTGTAGGTTATCTAATGCCAAATCCATCCCTCTAGAAGAGCAGTAGTGGTACTATTTAACCCATAGCTGGGAGGATAAGGGGATTCATACCTTTCACAATGTTATTTGTCCGAAAGTGAACGTAATAGCGCGACTGGAGTTTGAACTCGCTTACTACGATTCCGCAGTCCATCGCTTAAACCATTACACCATGAGGACACCTAGAAGAACAGTAGTGGTACGATTTAACCCGTAGCTGGTGGAATGAGAGGGTTCATACTTTTCCCAAGTCCGAAAGGGAATGTAGTAGTTCAAACTCGCTTACGATGATGCTGCAAGTCCATCACGTTAGACACAGGAACTTCTCAAATGATTATGTGGAACTACCAGACTTGCCTGTATGTATGAAAGTAAGCTTATAGTATTGTAAGCTGTGTACTATTTTATGGTGCCGTGTTAATGCGTCACTGGGTCAGTTGGCAACGAACGTTCCGCTAGAAGAAACTGAACAGTTTATTGCTTCGTAGCCATTTTCCGAATCCTGATACTGAGGACTTGTCCTCTTATACTAAGCACTGTTGCTTTTGTGTTGCCATCATTAATAGGGCTCCTTAACAGTCATTAAGGCTTAACTTCTATGATCTGAAGGGAATATATGCTTTTAACATGACTCGATTGAAAGTCTTTATAATTTACTAAGATTTTCTTAGTTTTAGTATGCAGCATCTAGTGAGAATCGAACTCTTTGACAATGACCAGGTAGTCTAGATTGCTAACCATGACATCACATGAGGTTACCAGTCTCCTAACTTTAGTTAATTTGACCGGGCTCGCACCCGGGCCAAAATTCCAAACCGGTATACTGTTTCAGTATAGATTTATTCAACCTTGCACCAGGTCAAATTTGACACAAGGTCATTTTGATGTGTGAGGAGTGAGACTACATAGGAATCGAGACTCATGCGTGACCGTCACAAAAAATGCTTGATCCCATCCGCATTTTCCTTGCGCCTTAGGCGCCAAGCGATAAACATAGCATTGCTTTGCAGGTAGTGCCTGGGGGAAAGGTCTGCTGGGACCAGGTGATCAACTAGATATCACCCACCAGACACGAACTCCAGATGGGTCCTGCGAAGGTTATATCAGTCAATATATGTGACATGACGTCCCCCTTCACTTAACCACTTTGTGTCGTGAATCCCAAAAGACCAGCTTTGAATCTTTCTATTTGAAATGTCGTAGATGACGCTTAATTCTCTCTTGCTCAGAGTTGAAATGAACTGACGGCTGAGTTGATGGACTTGAATAACAGAAGATCAAACTATGAAAGAAAGAAAGAAAGAAAGAAAGAAAAAGGTTGTTTTTTAATAGTATTGCTTTTAAGAGTACACTTCTCTGATGGGTCGATTGATTTCAGTGGCATATCAATCCGTCTTGGGTTATTTTATACCTAGAGGTTAGAAAATCGCGTTCATAGTGCGTTTATATTTACATTTCCTTGAGAGTTTTTTTTTAATCATGGGCCAATCAAATATTAATCTTTTTCAAACAGATTTATTAATCCCATAGATGGAACCCTAAAAGATACTACTATTCCGGGTCAGAGTAGACCTGGGCATAATAAAAATCAAGGGAGACTCCACATTCCCCAGATCTCCCGAACAGAAACATCACCACCAGATTCAATTCAGTGTCATACCCAAGGGACCCCTTATTCTAAGCCCAAACCGATAGAGCGATCCAATTCTGTCATAACAGCCGCCTTATGTCTTGAATTTTTTTTTTATTTCAACAGACACGTCAACACTCCATTGCTACTGTTAATCTATATGTTGACCCGTGATATGAAAATGGGATGTATGCGGGTATAAATGTGCACAGTAAGTCAGCGTTTCAGCTGCGAACGTTTTAGTCACTGATAATTTCATGTCGGTCGTTTCGGCGATGATGTGATTTTAAAGACGAACATAACTTACTGGATGTAATTCTAAAAAAATACAATTATACTATATGAATCTAATGCAATATGCATTAATATATAATTCATGTTTCTTGTTTTGTCTTTTATAGATATTTAAAAAAAAATTAACAACTTTTTATCACTAATTTCAGTAGCGGAAAAATCCGCATCCATAACATCCGCGGCGGAAACGTCAACGCCGAAATAGGATGAATAAGGAAATCCTTATGTATGTGTGTTTCTGTGTGTTTGTACGTATATATATGCTTGTGTTTGTTTATGCGTTTGTGTGTCTGCGTGATCATAAATAGAGTAAGTTCTATAATCTCAAAAAGGCACCAAAATTGGTCATGTCAAAAAAAAAAAAAAAAAAGGAATAAAAGAATAAAGAAAAAAGAAAAAACACCCACAGGGGTTTATATCGCCTCAAATGCTCTGGTTTACCTCATTCATCTCTAATGGACCCCCTCTGTGTGATCCCTGAGTATAAATCCTAGATACAACCTTATCGTGGTTCTCAAAACCCATTTCCATCACTAGTCTTGACACAAGGGCGTCATTGTTTTGATTTAGGTTCCTTCGCGCAGCAGACCCACTTCTTTTTGTTAATCAATCCCTAACTTGGCGAAAGTCTATCTCTCTTCCTCTCTCTTAAAAGCGTTGCTAAAAGTCCTGAAATCGCTCATTATTTCTGTGAAAAAAAAAAACCCGTGAAATGTATTTTTTCTGAAGGTCAAAATTTAAAAACGTTGTTATGGAACTCCAGCGTCTGTCAGTAGAGAAGTGCTGGTACTACGTCCGGGAAGAATGGTTAGCAAAGAAACTTGGAAGTCATTACTACTGCTGTGAGTTCGATCCTGACCGTAGCTCTGGCTGAACTCAGAAAATATTTCAGTGTCTGAAAATATTTTAAAGATCATTACTATTGATTAACTGGGCCATTGGCCAAATGAGTAGAATGTTCGCCAATGGTTTGGGAGACCGGGGTTCAATCCCAAAGACTCAAAAAATGGTACTTAACACTCAGCATTATAAGGTAAGCATCAAGGGTAAAGTGAAGCAATCCAGGGAGTGGAGTAGCGACCTCCCCTACACCTCAGTGTAGTAGCTATTGAAAAGGGAGCTTTTGGGTCATCCTCGACTAAGGTTGCCAACTTTACTTTTACTTTATTATTGATTAATTCTCACTAGTGGGTCACGTGGTGAAATTGTTATCGTTGTTGGCAATGGACACGGCGACCCGAGTTCAAATCTTGGACGAAGCTGTTTTCATTCCATGTAGCACTTTTACCCTTGGGAAAAGCATGAATATATTCTCCCTCCAGCTATGGGTAAATTGAAGGACAGATTGGATCTTTAACCTCGCTATGGAAACTGTTCGAAGAAAGGAAAAACTCCGAATTCAAACTTGTTAAACTTCGTTTTAAAAAAATTGACCTTATGTCACACCCTGCTCATAGCGGATGGGTTGGATAAACACATACTGATTAATTCTCGTTGAGTGTCACGCACTTGTGAGGTATCAAACTAAATATATACGTACTAGCATTGGCTTCCGGTCAAATCACACTGAAAACACCGGTTCTCGTTCGATCACCGAAGTTAAGCAGTGTCGAGCATGACTAGTACTTAGATGGGGGACCGCTTGGGAACACCAGGTACTGTAAGCCTAAAAAAAAAAAAAAAAAAAAAAGTGGAGGTGCCCGTGGTGTAAGGGTTATCGTCGTAGGTAATGGACACGGCGACACGAGTTCAAATCCTGGACGAGGCTGATGGCATTTCACATAGCACTAATACCCTTGGGGAAGGTATGAATCCAATTATTCTCCCTCCAGCTATGGGTAGATAGTAGGGCAGATTGGGTTCTTTAGCCTTGGTAGGGCAGCTAGTCAAGGAGAAGGAAAACTCTGAAATCAGACCTGTTAAACTCTGCTTAAAAATTGACCTTGTGTCATATCCTGCTCGAGCTGAGTGGTTGGTAAATATGTATATACGTACTAGCATCGTATCAGTAAAAATGATGAAGGGAGTACTCGAAGCGTAGTGATCATGTGCTGGATTGCAACATCGTAGTAAACGAGATCTAACTTCAATCTGACTATTGCGTTCACTTTCGGACTAATACCTTTGGGAAAGGTACAAATCCCCTCCTACACTCAGCTATTGGTAAGATAGTACCACAGCTATCACGAAAGTTGTTATTCTATTTTTTTAAAATACCGTATTATTTACTTGATTGGTTTGGTTTGGTTGTATAGCATATCAACCATTGTAGGTTATTCAATGCCAAATCCTCTGTAGACACATATATTAGATATATACAATTTGTAAACATTTTGTAAATAATGTTTTTAAACAAACCTAAGCTCAATACTTTTGGACACAGTTAAATGGTTTCAAGTATTGCTATGTATCACTAACTATTCAATTAAATATCAGTCACTTTTTACAAGCTGTCAAATGATCAAACGGTTCTATTTCAAACTATTCAAGTTAGCACAAGTCATATGTTTGTACTTAGTTTAGAGGCCAAACAGTTCTATTTAACCCATAGATAGGATCCAGTCAGATGATGGTACTCCTAGTCAGAGTAGACCTGGGAGTAATTGTAATGAAGGGATTCTCCGCATTCCTCAAAGCTCCAACAATAGTGGAGCCTCACCATCAGATTGTTTAATGTCATAACTAGGACACTCATTGGGGGAGTCTTAACCCTCTACAGAGATGCAGTCGGTGTATTCTACAGGCTCTGTCGTCTTGGTTTGTTTACTAGGGATTTAGCACTTTTATCAGGAATCTGCATTTTACCTAAGCCTCTAGTGATATATATATATATATATATATATATATATATATATATATATATATAAGCCGGTCATATATATATATATATATATATATATATATAAAACCGGCTCATTGACCTTGTTGGTAGAGTGTTTGCCAATAGTCTGAGAGACCTGGGTTCAATCCCAGGTTGTGTCATGCTAAAGACTTTTAAAATGGTACTTGATACCTTCTTGCTTAACACTCAGCAATATAAGGTACGTATCAAGGGTAAAGTGGAGCAATCCGGGAAAGGAGTAGCGCCCTCCCTTACATCTCGGTATAGTAGCTATTGAAAAAGGAGACTTCTGATCGCTCTCTTCTAAGGTCGCCAACTTTATACATATATATATATATATATATATATATATATATTTAATCTCCTTGTTTATTGAATGACGCTCGAATATATATATATATATATATATATATATATATATATATATATATATATTCGAGCGTTATTCAATAAACAAGGAGATTTATTTTCTTAAACTAAATTAACTGAAACGTTTATTTTCTTTAATTTTTTTTTCCATAAAGGTAAACTCTGCATTGTTTGCAATTAGTTTGTATAAAAAAAAAAAAAAAAAAAAAAATCCAGTCAGAAATATGTGTTAAGGCGAAAAATCAAACAATGAACTTCACGTTTGAACAGAGGTCTGTCATCAAATTTTTGGTGGTTCAGAAATGCAAACCACGTGAAATTTACTTAGGAATATGTGATGTATACGGAGAAGCATGTTTTAATAATAATAAAAAAAATTGCAAATGAGTTAAACATGAGTTTCTCACTAAAAGCTTGAGTTGTAAAGACAGTCTATAGAGTGGAAATACACAGACTCTCCAATAAAGAAAAAGTTCCGGGTGCAGCAGTGATTAAAGAAGGTCATGTTGACAGTCTTCTGAGGCATAAGTAAGTAAAGTTGGTGACTGTAGTCGAGGGTGACCCGAAGGCTTCCTTTTCGATAGCTACAACACCAAGGTGTAGGCGAGGGAGCTACTCCTTCCCCAGGATTGCTCCACTTTACCCATGACACGTACCTTATATTGCTGAGTGTTAAGCAAGAAGGTATCAAGTACCATTTTTAAAGTCTTTGGTATGACGCGACCTGGGATTGAACCCAGGTCTCACGGATCATTGGTGAACCCTCTAACCCATTACTACAGATTTCCTTGAAAAGAAGATGCAGCTGTAAACCGTGCTTTCTTTTGCTAACCCCTTTGGAAAAGTTCACATTATTTATTGAATATAACATGATATATTCGAGAATTCGTATATATATTATGTTTTATTTATGTGGATAACTGTGTATGATGACCTCCCTGTTTTAAGGTAAGAGTCAGCCGGAACGTAGGAGGTTCAACCGGTATGTCTGTCCGAGGCCCAGACATCGCGGGAGGGTGGGGTGGGGGGCAGTGAATTTCTAAAAGCCTAAAACAAGAAAAAAAAGCTCTTACCAACAGTTGGTTGTTATTAGTGTAAAGTATATTTTTATGCGAGCATTCTGTGACATAGAAAATAAAACATTTGTGAAACTTTTTACCAGTGTTCATATTCAGATTAGCTTTCCTGTTCGATTATGCTTTTATTATTATCAACCCAAAAGTTAACTTTCTACACAATTTATCATAAAAAATTTTTTCAAGAAAAAGAAAACTAAAATTTGGAAATTTTATTCTTATACAATTATCTTTATTTAGAAATAAAAACAGACTTAATTGTAGATTAAAGATCAATTTTTAATAACGCTTTCTCTTGAAGGAGTCTGAAAATAGTTTTTGTATCGCTTTGCAAAATTTTCTCAGAGGTTTTGCTTCGATCATAATGATCAAGTGAGTTGAATCTTCACTATATCATACACTTATGACCTTGTCAATTCACTTGATTCGATAGTGAATATCAATCATATATATTTGATATATATGTATAAATAGAATTTGGTATTAAATAATCTACAATGGTTGGTGTACCATAAAACCTAACCCAACCCAACCAAACGAAACCAAACTAGCTTTACAACTAAGAAAACTTGTAAAATTTACTACGATTCAAATTCCAGAAGTAAAAATGTTATTTACGTAATAGAATGCACACTTTACATTAAACAATGTAATGCAAAGTCAGAATGGCTATTTTATTTTAAACTGAACAATTATAATTATAAACATAGAATTAATTCTATGATTTATAATAAACTATTCCCCATAGAAATGGATTTCCGTTCAGCAAACAACAACTTCACCAGAGATTAAAGATTCACTATTATAGAAAGGATTTTAAAAATGCATTGGACAACATCACATTGATACAAGAAACGCTCTATTATAAGATAAATGAATAGAACATCTTTAAATCCAATTCCCCAAATGACTTTAAAAGCAAACTAAACTATCCTCAAAACACCGCTTTGAAGTTATTTACTAAGTTAGGCTTAGTTTAGTACAATTGCAATTCATCATCATCATCATTATGTCGTGCTGGTAGCACGGATATCCCTGACCCTCTCTCGCCACTTTTCCCTATCGTTCATCGCCTCTGGCTGGTCTTCTGGACTACATCCCGTATCCTCACATAGTTGCTGAATGTACGTCCATGCTGGTCGTCCTGCTTTTGCACGGCCATGTGTGGGGGTCCATAAGAGTACATCACTTATGAATTCGTCCATGCTTCTCCAGCAGTGTCCTGCATGTCTGGTTCGTCTAACTTGAATAGTTTTTGTGATAGGAGGCAGGTGGCCGTACAGTTGGTGTCTTGTGGAGTGTTGCCGCCAGGACTTGTTCAAGATTGCTCGCAGCATTATTGTGTAATTGCCGTCTAGCTTCTTCTCGAGCCGTTTTGTTAGAGTCCATGTAGTGCATCCATATAGCAGTATCGATACGACCGCAGCCTGGAAGAAACTGCGTTTCATTTTATCGGTTAGGTCTGATTTCCATATAATCGATAGCCTATTGATAGCTGTCCATGCTTTCGTTAACCTCGTGTCGATATCCTTTTCGGTTGATTCGACGCTGCTTCCTAGGTAAGTGAATTTGTCTACTAGTTTAAGAGGGGTTCCGTCTAGAGTGGAGATGTCACCCGTTTGATTATAGCACATATATTCCGTTTTGTGTGCATTGACATAGAAGCCTATGCCTGCGGCTGCTCGTTCCAAACTATGCAGTAGTGTTCTGGCTTAGTTTAATTAGTTAAGTACAAGACCAAATATCGCTTTGTATATACGTGAATGGGCTGATGTAGCTGTAATGTAGTTGTAGGTATGGAAAATGAAAAAGTTACGAAAAAGTAGAAAGATGGTAGAACATCACAGAAGAAGTAGAAAGATGGTAGAACATCCCAGAAGAAATAAAAAGATGGTAGAATACCAGAAGAAAAAAGATGGTAGAACATTCTAGAAGAAATAAAAAGATGGTAGAACATCACAGAAGAAGTAGAAAGATGGTAGAAAATCCCAGAAGAAATAAAAAGATGGTAGAATACCAGAAGAAAAAAGATGGTAGAACATTCTAGAAGAAGTAAAAAGATGATAGAACATCACAGAAGAAATAAAAAGATGGTTGAACATCCCAGAAGAAGAAGAAGAAGAAAGATGGTAGAAAATCCCAGAAGAAATAAAAAGATGGTAGAATCCCAGAAGAAGAAGAAAGATGGTAGAACATTCTAGAAGAAGTAAAAAGATGGTTGAACATCTCAGAAGAAATAGAAAGATGGTTGAACATCCCAGAAGAAGGAGAAAAAAGATGGTAGAAAATCCCAGAAGAAGAAGTAGAAAGATGGTTGAATATCCCAAAAGAAGAATTGTCACTTGTTTCCTGGTTAAGAAAGAAGTGAATAGTCACGAAAAAAAAAAACTCTTGTTTTATTTTAAATGTTACATCTCTCAAGAAGGAAGTTATGGCATAGTTTTGCTGGGTCGACAAAAGAAATAACTCTTTCATTTGTAAATTGTTACCCATCCCCTATGGGGGGGGTGAAAGTTTCACTTATACTTCAAACCAGTTGACTTCATTTTTTTTGTCTGAAACTCAATTCATTTTTAAAATCTAACAATTGCTTATGAAAGAGCATGGCTACATATCTCACAGTTTTTGGCTTGCCTCATCGGCGATTCAACTCTTGACCTGTCCCTGTCAATAATGTCTGCAGTAGCCGGCCATCGAGAGTGTTGGTGAGTAGCCATTAAAATAACGATGCCACATGAACAAATAAATAATTAAATGCGTATGTTAAATATTCAATTTAACATTTCCGGTTGGACTGAAACATTCCCTCCTAAGAAGGACGTATCCTTTCTCTGGGATGTGTGTGGGTAGGTTAAATGACCTCCCTTGATTAAAAGTAGCCTTGAGTGATCGTTCGTAGTATTATGCAAATCTGGACGACAAGCCGTCGGATGGGGACAACTTATGAAACAATGGAAGCCGCCATTTGCAATCTATCAAGTACGTTACACGCTACACCTTGTACAGGATGGTTATCAACAGAGCGTCGTGTGGTAACGACTCCTAGATATTATGATACTGACAATTCAAAAATATTTGAGTATTTAAAAAAATCCTCATCTAACGCATGGATATGCAAGGTTGTTCATTTTGCGTTGCTGCTTTTGTGGTATATCAGTTCTTAAAAAATTAAATGAAATAAAATGAAATAAAAACAAATAAAATAGCCAAATACTTTTCTCCTTATGATGACTATAAATCCAAATTAGTGATTGATTCTAATGGCATGTCAATTCGTTTTGGGTTATTTTATGCCTAGACGTTAGGGAATCCCTTTCGTCGTAAATTCATATTTACATTTGTGAATTTTTTTTTCTTAAAAGACTGTTTTTGCACACAGTCCTATCGAATATGAATAATTTTCAAATAAGTCTATTTGACTAAAACATGGGACCCTAACAGATAATACCAATCTGGGTCTGAGTGAACCTGGGAATAATGGTAATAAAAGGATACTCAGGACTCTCCAAATCTCCAGATTTGGAGCCTTGCTATCAAGTGTAGTTCAGTGTCGTACCCTCAAATCCCTTTTTGGGTGGGGCATTACCCCTCTACAGGGGATATAGTCGGTGTATTCTAAGCTCTAATTGATAAATTAGTTTAGAATAGTTAAAAAGTGGATAATTATAAAGATATCTTATTACTGCTTATCTTATCATATTAGTTTATCTTTCTGTATCGTTTCTGTGCACAAAAGTTGGACTACGTTTTGAGAGGGTGTTCATTATCTTTGATAATGACTAAATAGTCATTATATTCATATTCAACCTATTTATATAGTAAGTAAAGTTGGCGGCCATAGTCGAGAGCAACCCGAAGGCTCCCTTTTCGATAGCTACTACACCGAGGTGTAGGGGAGGGCACTACTCCTCTCTCTGGATTGCTCCACTTTACCCTTGAAACGTACCTTATAATGCTGAGTATTAAGCAAGGAGGAATCAAGTACTGTTTTTTGAGTCTTTGGTATGACTCGATCTGAGATTGAACCTCGTTCTCTCGCGCCATTGGTGAACACTCTACCACTAAGCCAATGGGCCGGTCACTATATTATGACTATATAGTCATTATATTCATATTCAAATTCAACCTATTCATATATTATGATTAAATAGTCATTATATTCCTAGTCAAATTCAACTTGTTCATATATTATGACTAAATAGTCATTATATTCATATCCAAATTATATTCATATGTATTCATATTGTTAATGTAACAGGGGACCCACAACAAAGAATCTAGGTTATAACAATTTACAGGGATTTTTTTTTCAAAGTTATCTTTATCAAAAGTCTACAAGGGTCATTCAAAAAGTTATAAGCCTTACTCAGATTTTAGATTCATCCTACACATTTGTATGGGCCTCATCTGCACAAGACAGAAGACAGAAATATAAATTAATTTTTCTAGTTTCGTAAAAAAAGTGGTTGTGCGTTGCCACAACGTGAAAAATCGTCATCTATGGCGATATTTGTCTCTGCCTCCCACCAGAGAGGACTTGACACGAGGTCTTTTTTATAGCGAGGGTTTAGGGAGGGGGAGGTCGGACACGAGCTGAGATTCGAGCCCTGGTCTACAGTAGCCTCACTTGGTGCAATGTGAGTCAGATGACATTGGTGGTCTTAGACTCTCTTGATATTTTACGTGAGTCCAGCGCGTATACCTGCTCATAGCCTGAACAAGACCCGAGAGTCTCGGGCTATGCAATGCTTGTCAATGACGTCATCGCCCACCTGCAGGTGGCCCAGCTGAACTTGGGGGCCATTCGGCCTCGAATCTGTCCTTGACCTTGAGCATCTATGGCTTTTCTTTCTGAGCAAGGCTTTCAACTTTTTGAACGACCTTCATATATGAGATTTCTTTTCGTCGGATCTTTTGCAATTCCGTTTTATATTCCGCGCTTTTTATATACCATCTTCTTATACGACTTGTAAGATTTATGGTAGAATGATGTGTTCTTTTCAGAGAAAAATCTTAAACTATTCTTAAAACTTCACTTTTATTATGTGTAAATCAAACAAAAACGATGATTGAAAAAAGAAAAATTAGAAAATGTGTGTATAGAAGTGTTTGTTTGCAAATAGAAATATATATTATATTTGTATAAATATATATTATGTTTGCATAAATATATATTATGTCTGTATATATATATATATATATATATATATATATATATATATATATATATATATATATATATATTATGTCTGTATATATATTATATTTGTAAATATATATCATATATGTATAAATACATATTATATTCATATGAATGTATACTGTTTATGTATATATATATATATATATATATATATATATATATATATATAATGTATGTAAAAATACATATGTTCGTATAAATATATATTATGTTTGTATATATGTTTGTAAATACATATTATGTTTGTATAAATACATATTATGTTTGTAAATATATATTATGTTCGGATAAATATGTATTATGTTTGTAAATATATATTATGCATATATAAATGTATATATATATGTATATATGTTACATATATATATATATATATATATATATATATGTTACATATATATATATAAATATATATATGTAAATATATAAATATGTATATATAAATACATATTATGTTTGTATAAATATATATTATGTTTGTAAATATGTATTATGTTTGTATAGAAATATATCATGTTTGAAAATATACATTATGTTTGTATAAATATGTTTGTAATAGAAATATATATTAGGCAAATTAGTTAAGGTGAAAAAAGAAAAAAAGGAAGTGAATTTTAAAAGGAGAGGGAGGAAAAAAAAGTATCGCCAGTGTTGGTCTCGTGACCAATCAGAGTGAACCTCTGATTAAGTTACGAAGTCACCCCCTAGTTTAAATAACGTTTTACGCAGAGCAGTGTTTCATGTTAACCTCCGGATGTGGGCTGTAATGCTGATCACATTATGGTCGGGTCACCCTTGTGGCGATTTAGGAATTACCAAAGAACTCCCAACCGGATGTTGACTCGTCGGCTGCCTGATACAAAATGTATAAATGCGTCGCCACGCATAAGGCTCCACGCATCCATCCGGTTAAAATAAAAAAAAATAAAAATAATAAAATGTAAAGTAGCCAATGAGAAGCGGTCGCGCCAAAATTAGAAGAATTTTGGAGTGGCGAATTTGGAGCCGGGAGAGAGAGATAAATACTCAGGTTTTCTGTGAACCTCTCTCTTTTCGGGTAGTGACGTCGAACCGACAACACCGTTTTTACTATCTGGTGTTTGGGCACCACGCTGTGTCTTGGGACATAGCGTTGGTTAGTCCATTCACCAGGTAAATAAAGGAAAGTCTGAAAGAAATGTTTCGTCTCCTGTCTGTTTCTATTCTTCCTTTTTGTATATTACTTATGGACCTTCTTTGGGCAAGGCATTGCACCGGCCAAGTCAACGTGGGGTAAAACTAAATAACCAAAATATGGAGTCAGATATCTTACGGCAACACAGTCTTGCCCTTAGCCACTGACCTTCATAGAAATTTCAAACCCCACACCCTCGAAGAAGTATCTTGCACAGTCCCGAAACTTCTAATGACTAGGGAGCAACAACACTGATGACACATTCGGAGGCAGCACCAGAAGGTGTATTATAACAAATTATTATGTTTGTAAATACATATCATGTATATATAAATACATATTATGTATATATAAATACATATTATGTTTGTATAAATATATATTATGTTTGTAAAAATATATATCAAGTCTGAAATCATATATCATGTTTGTATAAATATGTTTGTAATAGAAATACGAGGATCATTAAATAGTTTCCAGACTTTTTTCTTATGGGCGCTTTTATTGATAGTACACGCATGAAACGCTAGTCCTCTTCGAAGTAATCTCCTCTGGCTGCACTGAACTTGTTGTACCGTTCCAACAACTTCTGGAAGGCCCCATGGAAGTCCTCTTGTGTGAGCGTGTCAATGACCTTCGTCACAGCCTCTTTCATCTCCTCAATTGTCTCATAACGACAGCCTCTGAGCTTAGGGAATAGCCAAAGGTCACAGGGACCAACGTCTGGACCTTAGGGACGATGAGGAACTGTCTTGATGCCCATCTTGGTCAAATAGTCTATGACAAGGATGGAGTTGTGGACTGGTGCATTGTCCTGGTGGAAATGTCACTGACCCGATTTGAAGATTGCTGGGCTCTTCCCTAGGAATCTTTTCCTGAACTCCCTTAAAACCTCAACATAGTAACCCTAACCCTAACCCTTTTGCCAATCAACTCTGGTGTATTGACTTCCTTACTCCTCTTACACCTCCCATCATCCTTCACAAACTCCCTGCCTTCCTTGAATCTCTTATGCCACTCAAAAACTCATGCTTGATTCATACAAGATGGTCGAAAAGCAGTCTGAAGCATTCCATATGTTTCTGTGGCATTTTTTCCAAGTTTAAAACAGAATTTTATTGCATATCATTCTTCTAAAGTGTCCTCATGTCCAGATTGCATTTTTGAAATTCACCAGCTGTGACAATCAGGCTTTAGTAGGGTTTATTCCAATTCCTGCTGCAGCTGTTGATTTGAACCTGAAATCACAAAAATTAGTCAGTCATCTCATAAGATGTATTGCAATAACATAGTGAATTTTCAAGAGTCTACGACAATTTTAAATGCCTATACAAAAAAAAGTCTGGAAACTTATTGAATACACTACGTATATATTAGGCAAAATTCTTTTGATCATTTTTAGTTGTGTCCCGGTTTTATAAGGCTTTCGGTATTAAGTAATGAGTCGTCTTGCCACTGGTAAAAAAAACAAACCCTGGGGCGTGACTTTGTGGACAAATGGAAATTGATGTTTTTCTCTTAAGTTGGAAAAAGGACTAAATTCACATCTGGGTGTGTCACTATGGTTACTAATTGTGATACCTCCACGTGATTATCGGAAGTTTGGTAATTCCACCAATTTTTCAGATTGAAGTATGATCTGGTGATTGTGGAAACAGGAAATTATTAGTTGTAGTTGCAATATGTGTTTATCATTGTTGTACTATACTGCCTATATATATATATGTAGTGATTAATAGATAGACACAGAGAGAGAGAGAGAGAGAGAGAGAGAGAGATAGGTTCGTTGGTTGGTTTCGGTTTCTTTGTTTAATGACATATCAACCTTTGTAGGTTATTTAATGCCAAAGCTATTCTCCTAGAAGAACAGTAGTGGTACTATTTAACCCATAGCTGGGAGGATAAGGGGGTTTCATACCTTTCCCAAGGGTATTTGTCCGAAAGTGAACGTAATAGCGCGACTGGAGTACGAACTCGCTTACTACGATTTCGCAGTCCATCGCTTTAACCATTACACCACGAGGACAACCCTTGGTTGGTTTCTTTGTTCAACTTTTGTGTGTTATTTAAAGCCAAAGCTATCCCTGTAGAAGAGCAATAGTGGTATTATTTAACCCATAGATGGCGGGATAAGGGAGTTCTTACCCCTCCCAAAAGTATGAAGAAGAAGAAGAAGAAGAAGAAGAAGAAGAAGAAGAAGAATGTTATTTTAACTTATGATTGATTTAAGTTCATCCCTATTAGCAGACATTTGTGTTCCTAAGGTTTTTCTTTTCTTTTTCTTTCTTGTTTTGTATTTGCTTTATAGAATGAAAATTTCCAGTGTTTTTATAACTCTGTGTAAATATCTATTTGAATAAATGGCTACCTAATTAACCTCCTTAATACACCCACATTCACAAAAGTAGATTTCATCTCTTAATGGATTAACCTTTTTTTTTCTTGCTCGCTAAAGCTTTGATCCAAGTGACAATAAAAGGATTTGGATTTCATGCCTAAAGCATTAACTTAATGGTTTAAATAGGAAATTTAACCTCTTCTGATTTTTCCAACATAACACACAGAGGAATCGAATCAATAAAAAACTGCATTCGCTTTCCGGCCTATTTTTCGTGTATCTTTCTTTCTCTTTATTTACCTGTTGTGGATCGAACGCCAACATTAAAATCGATTATAAGCGATGAAAATAGATACCATTTCTTCACACTTGATTACTTTAATGGATGAAGATTTCCAAATGTAAACTAATGATAAATCATTAAATATCTCTCACTATACAATGGCCTCATTTTACGACATTTAAAATAATGAATATTTTTCCTTGTCATTTTACTCCTTTCTTTTTCATATGTAAAACTAAAGGACATTTTACGTTCTTTTAAATCCTGTACACTAAGACGAAAATGATCTTCTTATTAGACATCATGTGACCCTGTGAGCTACTCGTCTGGTCAGCGGAGACATGATGAGATTGAGGCTTCTGTTAAAAACTTGAAGAATTCTTACAAGTGTTTCATAGTTATCTCCGTTATTATTCGCATGATTAATAAAAATTACGTTCAAAGCGAACTCAGAACCCATAAAATAATCATTAGTTTCAAATTGGATCGGAGTTTTTGTTTACCCAGTAATTTTTAACATTTTTAGTGTATTTCTTTAATTATGAAAACGAAATGAACTGGTTATGATATTATTGTGGTCTTGAAGGGCCAAAAATAAATAACACAAAGCGATGTAAGGTTTACTGGAGTATGTATTTACGGAAATACAGACAGTAACGCTTATCGGTAGGTGACTAGACTCACTTGCTCGTTTATCGAGTCAGACACTATCTATAGTGTCGAGGAAGGTCCATACAGTGATGTCATGGGGTATATCACCATAACACCCCCACTTTATAGCCTTGCTCTCTATGGAGTCAGTATTTTTTTTTCATTTTTGGGGGTTTATCTCGATTAAATCCGTTATTTCTCGTTTTCTTTTGGATCTTCTCTGTTCTGGAGCCGTTTGTGGTATCGGAACTTTGAACGTGTCGAACAGGACATCCACTGGGGCTTCCTCTTGAGGGTATTTGAATACCGCTTCCTTATTTGGTTCAGGTGCCTTTTATGAGTGAACCTAGGCCCCTTGATGTTATATATCATGTTTCCAATCTGTTTGTCAACTCTACCAGTCTCCCAGTAGGACTTGCTGCTTTGAAACATGCGAAAGAAAACTTTTTCGCTGTTACGTGGGGTAGAAAATAGGAGAGATATATTTTTTTATGTACATTACAAGGTGTGTTTCATTCGCCCGTATTATTCCGAGACGAAGAATAAAATTGGGATGGAGGATGATTTGCTCGGTGGCTCACGAGGCTAAAGGAGGAAGAGAAAAAAAAACGACGACAAGAAATGGAATTGCAAGTCAACCCCTTTCCACTTTTTACCCATCTCAGCTAGCCTTGAACTCTTGGAGTGAACTTTGGGTGACCTTATCAACCACGTGTTCGGCTCTAAGAGTCAAGGAAGGACCCTTTTGGTTTTTGACTGGCAAAGTGACTATAGCAGTAGCGGTTTTGACTTCGAGGCGTCCACATTCATCCCAGGCCTCTGTTTCACTACACCCGAAATGTGACTAAGAAAAAGGACAGCAGAAAACTAACTCCTTGTGGCAAGCTTCTTCGAGAAAAAAGAAAGAAAGACAAAAGAGAGAACGAAAGAGAAAAAGAACGAAAGAAAAAAAAAGAGATATTAACCAGTCCTAAACCCTCAGTGAGTTTCGTATTTCTTTTGCCTCTATGTGTCCATCGTGCAAATCTGTTTGAGTTAAGATTCGTCTCGGACTTCTATATATACATAGTAACATTAGTTTTCCCTCCCCTTTTGTTCGTAAAGCCTTTTTTTTTATATATTCTTATTCTTCCCTAAATAAGTTGTTATTGTTATAATAAAATTTTGTTGTTAAATCTTCAAATTGTGTTGTGTTGGTTTTGTGAGTGCTTGTCGCTTATTCTGCTGTGATTTACCGTGAGTCTTATATTGGAGAAATTCCCTTCCCATAGTTCACCCTTTTTTTTTTATCGAACCTTGGGACATTCTCGCAATTTTAATTATATTTTTTTATTATTCTCGTTACGTGCCTGTTTTCGCAGTCCCAGTGAAAGTCGGTTTGTAACATCGCCAATTTTGAATGGTTTTCTAGTCACTTTGTATGTTCAGGTTTTGATTGGTTTGGTAAGAGTTTGTCAAACACTGACTTGATCTTCCTTGCAAACTTTATCTCTGCTGGCGTCATGGCAGATGGAGCATTCTTATTAGGAGTCACTCCATAAACCTGCAGAAATTCCTTTATGGCTTTATCGGTAGGAGTATCTCTTGCTTTCCTAAGAGTTCTCTTAAAGGTATCGACGAAACGTTCCGCCTGACCATTACTTTATAAATGATACGGAGTGATCGTGATATGTTCCACTGAGAATGTTTGGCAGAATTCTTTGAATTCACTGGACATGAATTGACTTCCAATGCAGTTTACGACCCCAAACTGGGCGAATAACTCGTGGAAGAAGCTGGTTACTACCTCCATGGTTGCCCTTTTTGCATCTAAATATTTCAGGCCATTTTGAAAAGCTGTCTACAACAATCAGGTAGTAGAAACCATCGAGTGGACCAGCAAAATCAATGTGGATCCTACACTACGGTCGGTCGGATTTTGGCCAGAGGCTGAGTTTTATGGGAGGTGCCTTTGCTGCCAAAGCACAAACTTTGCAGGCTTTTACCGTATTCTCGATGTCCCTGTCCATGTTTGTCCAATTGACATAGCTTCTCATGAGGCTTTTCATCCTCGACATTCCAGTATGGCCGACGAAATCTTTTTAGTATTCTTTTCTTCAATGCTGTGGGTATAACAACTCGATCACTGTACATAACTACTTCATTACTGGTTGTGTAAGCGTCTGAAATTTGTCGATCTTTATCTTTTATTTTGTTTTTTTAAATTTTTTTATAAAGTAATCATCGAGCTTCTTTTCTTTAATCTTATCAAGTGTTACAGGAAGCTCTCTGACAGTGTTGCATGATGTATTTTTACCTCTCCTTCTGTTCGTAGGAATTCGATCATTGTGTCTTCAAGGGGCTCGGTATGTTTTGGGATAAGTCTTGACAATCCGTCAGCATGAGTAATTTTTGAAGATGGGAGAAACTCCATTTTAAAATTATATTTAAGGAGAACGGTCCCTCATCTTTGAATTCCGTTTGCGGAATGAGTTGGTATGCTCTTTTTTGAACCATAGATCGTAAGTATTGGTTTATGATCTGTCTGCAAAATAAAATGTCTTCCATGGATGAATCTATGGAATTTGGTAACTGAAAAATTATTCGCAGTGCTTCCTTCTCAATCTGAGAGTAGTTTTTTTCTGCCGGTAATAGCGTCCTTGATGTGTGAGCGATTGGTTTTTGTGACCCGTCTTCCATTTTGTGTAATATGCAGTCTCCAATACTGTACTGGCCCCAATGATTTCGAGGTCTGGATTATGTGTAATGAATAAATCCGATGAAAAGGCTTCTTTTATTTTTTCGAATGCTTCCTGGCGTTCAGTCGTCCAGGCCCAATCGTTTTCTTTTTTTAGTAATTCATTAAAAGGAGACCGCAAACTGTGCATATGAAGCACAAACACATTGTAGTAATTTGCTAGACCAAGAAAACTTTGAAGTGAAGATACATTTTCAGGCGCTGGCATGTTTTTTTATCGCACTAGCTCGCTCTGGGTCTGGTCGTCAACCGTCTTTGTCTATAATCTGGCCAAGATATTTTATTTTTCCCATAAAAAAATCGCCCTTTCCCTCTTTTACCTTGAATCCATAGTCCTGGATTCTCTTGAAGACTTTGTACACGTATGCTTTGTATTGCTCGGTACTTTGACTATTCATGAGAATGTCATCCAGGTACGCTATCGCAAATTCCAGTCCTCAAGGCATGGCGTGACCTTGACTACGAATGGAAATCGTTCAAACTTGAACAAACCTCTATGGGTGTTTTTACAGAGCAGCTTCGAGCACTCCTCGTCCACAGGTATCTAGAGATAGGCATCACTCAAATCGATTTTTGAAAAAAAAAATTCCGTCGCTGAATTTCGCAAAGATCTCTTCTGGACTCGGGAGAGCGTAGTGGAAATCTTTTAATGCATTGTTCAATCCTGTGGAGAAATCTGTACAAACACGGATCTCTTTACTTTTCTTCTTAATATAGATTGTAGGTGAAGCGCACTCACTGTACTCCACTTTTGATAGTACACCTACTTGTGCGAGTCTATCTAATTCCTCGTCGATCTGATTTAACGATTCAAACGGCACATTTCTTTTCTTTTTAAAAACTGGTTGAATATTTGGTTTCAACTCAAACTTGGCGGTCATCTTCTTACAGGTCTAGAGAAGACTTCAGGGAACGTTCCTTTTAATTCTTCTTTTAACTTGTCTGCTTCGGCGGTTAAATTTTGTATTTTTTGGCAGAAAGAATTTATCGGCATATCCCATTATTGGAATTGTTTCACCCAATCAGTACCGAAAAGATTGTTTGTGTTTCCCATCACAAACATTTTTTAATTTCAAGGTTTTTTTTAATATGACGTTTGTAATTAATTCGCCCGCAAATTTTATTTTCCCGTCACACTTCTCGCGATTTTGTTAGTTTTTATCATAGTCGGTTTGCCAAATTTCTTCCATGTATGCCAATTTATTATCGACACATCTGAGACCGAATCAAGTTGTAACTATACTTTTACTTAAAATTTGAGCCTGAACAAATTTCCAAATATTTCGGCCTTCTGATTCGTCAGTCCTAGCGAATTTTACCAAACTATTTCTCTTTTCAGCTCTTCCGTGTGTGCTTTTGTGCTCTAATCGGTCACAAGTTAGATACTTTTTAAGTCTGTATGGGCAGTCTTTATACCAATGCAACTGCCCGCAGCTAAAACACGGGTAAAATACTTCGTTTTTTTTTTCTTCGGTTTACCCGATTTATTTGGTGACTGTTTTTGTTTTTTGTTGCGTATTTTTTTTTATATGAGATACGCCGATTTCCTTGATGTCTTCGTGCAGCTGCATAGGCCTAAAAGTAATTGTACTGTGCAATGTTCGAAATGAAACACTGCTTACAATGCTAACTTGTGTTTTGGAGGATAAGCCATTATCTGCAGTATCCTTGACAAATGAATATTATATTAAGATTTAAATTAACACACTTAGAAATTGACACAAACGTGTAGACCAAGAATAGAACGATCACTTCACTAGAAAGTAAATATTAGTCACAGGAATAGTACAGAGAAGAAAATAATGACAAAGGGTCATTTCTAAGAAGGGGACGTTAATTAATGTCGTTTTGCGACAGCTATGGATTAATAGAAGGACAGACTGGACTCTTTAAACTTGGTAGGATAACTAATCTTGGAGAAAGAAACCCCCGAATTCAAACCAGTGGTAGACTTGGGGAGGGGTAGGTTCCGCTTGGCTCTTCCTGCCTAAAACAATTTTCATAAGTGGCACCTATACGACCAAATCAGCTTACGTGGCCACTTACAAGTATACATATATATGTATATATATACGTATTGGAAATGATTTTACTATTGATATCAAATTATCATTTAGCCATAAGTTTTCACTGGAAATGCATCGCAAATTATTTTCAGTTTCAACCAAAATATTTCAGAAATGCATGGAATATTAAATAAAAATTGGAGTTTCGATTGTCGGGAATTAAAGCCAGCTTTACTGACAGACAGAGTAATATGGACAAATTGGCCAAGGTAGAATTTTAACCTAATAATGGAATAGACAGGATGTTCCTGGCAAGTTGTTCTTGGCATCAAAAACGGAATGCCAATTAGACATGCATAAATACGCCAGCAAAGTTAAAGAAGTGTGTCGAGTCGACGAAGAAAAACAATCTTTACAGATTGGGTCTTCCGAGTCAGCTAATCAGAGAAAATGTTAAATTTCGTAAATGAAATAAGTCAGAGCAAAGGCAACAAGATAATACATTGGCCAAGACTAGATTTTTGGCTCCTTTGTTTATTGGTATATCAACCATCGTGGGTTAATTAATGCCAAATACATCCTTGTAGAAGAATATACTAGAAGGTGGAGGGGGGTTATAAGGAAATTCATCACACACTCAATCAATCAAAACGCGTGCTATTGACAGTGTAGTTTTGAATCTTAACAGCTGATCATTGAACTTGACCCCTCATCACTTTGCTCCACCAAATGACATCTCGCTGGAGAAGTCCTCGTGGCTTAAGTGCTGGACAAGTAATAAGCGAGTTCGAACTCCAGTCGCGCTATTACGTTCACTTTCAGACTTAGTAAATTGCTACTAGTCTTCTATATCCTGAAAGGAAAAAAAAAAATGAAAGACATTATTTAAATAACTTTCATTCTTATGACATAAAAACAACTATATAGACGAAGGTGGTTTGGTTTAGTTTTATGGCATATCAACCACTGTAGGTCATTTAATGCCAAATCCTCTTTATACATATATATTAAACATTCGATTTCTAAACACATTTTGTAAATAACATTTTTAAACGAGCTTGAACTCATTTTTTTTTGCACACAGTTAAATGGTTTCACACTTTTCTATCTAATACGAATAATTATATTTACTATTGTACCGGACATTGGTGTAATGGTTAGAGTGTTCTCCAATGGCCCGGGAGACCTGGGTTCAATCCCAGGTCGAGTCATACCAAAGACTTTAAAAAAGATGGTACTTGATGCCTCCTTGCTTAACACTCAGCATTATAAGGTACGGATCAAGGGTAAAGTGGAGAAATCCTGGGAAAGGAGTAGCGTCCTCCCCCTACATCTTGGTGTAGTAGCTATCGAAAAAGGTGCCTTCGGGTCACCCTCGACTGTGGTCGCCAACTTTACTTACTTATATTTACTACTAATCATTTGTTTTCAAAAACTTTTCATGTCTTTAAGTATTGTTACGTATCACTAACAATTAAATTCAACATCAGACGTTTGTTTACACACAGTTGGATGATCAAATAGTTCTATTTCTAACAATTCAGTTTAGCATAGTTACACAGGATAAGCAGAAGCGGAGTGTCTGCCCTATTTAATCGACTATGGTAAAAAAGAAAATACTACCTATATATATTGACAGAGAGAGAGAGACAGACAGACAGAAAGAGTGAGAGAGAGGCGGGGAGACAGAGGAAGACAAAGGGAGAGAGAGACTGGTGATCGTGTTCGTTAACCGTATAGGACCTGTGCAAAGTGATATGGAAAATAGGAATTTGCCCAGGCAAGAGATTGCTCTTCTCCATGCCACCGACGCTGTCGAACAGAAAGTTAAGGACTGATATATCTATTGCCAGTTTCGTCACAGAATTTTCAAAACTTTGAATTCAGTGTAATTCTTATTTTAGACTGTTTACCCACTCAAGCTTGAAAGGCTAGTTTACTTATTCCCTATACATTGAGGAAGAAAAGATAGATTCATGCCTTTTTCTCAGGCATTAGAGCATGAATTTTTGTTATATTTTAATCTAAGAATCTTGATTTATTTCTAATCGACTAAATTGTTTTACCAGGTGCAACTATCACGAGTCAACTTAAGAATTGTTTGAATTTACCGCGTTAAACTTAGAAATTTAGCATAAATTAGTATAGATTCTTGTACCGACAAATGCAAACACTCCCAGTTATCACAAATTAATCCCCCACCAAAAAAAAACGGCCAAAGCAAACGCTAAAGAAATATTTGGAATGGAACATTCTAGAATCAGGTGGCATTATAAATATAAGGAAAGACATAAAAGCTTCATAAATATGTGGATATATAGAAAAAAACCTAAACAATTGTGAGGGAAGACTCGTTGGGTAGAGGTTAGTACAATTTTCTTTTTTAAAAATAACACTGGATTTTCTATGACTTGTAAAATCTGCTGGTGAATTTTTGTTATATTTTAATCTAAGAATCTTGATTTATTTCTAATCGACTAAATTGTTTTACCAGGTGCAACTATCACGAGTCAACTTAAGAGTTGTTTGAATTTACCGCGCCAAACTTAAAAATTTAGCATTCCACCTCCACTAAAAATAAATAAAATAAAAACCTGCTAGGGCCTGTATCGGATGACAAGATGAAATATACCCCAAAATTTCTTTGAATATACGTCAGTCCTGGACTTTAACTAAGTTAAAACTTAAGGTGAAAGGATTTATTTTTATCTTTATTTATTCTTTTTTTTTCTACTTTTATTTTTATTCTATTTATTTATTTCTATTATTTTTATTTTATTTTTTTAATTTTTATTTTATTTTATTTTTTTTCCCACGTACTCATGGGAAGCAGCATCGTGTACGTGAAGGTGTTCGAATTCGCAATGCCTAATATTTCCTGAACGTTTGAGTCTTGCGGCTTAACGCTCAGGATTGTCAGTTCGATCGGGGAACTACTGCTGCTCATCTATAAGAGTGGCTTCTATAGATGAGAATAAAAAAACAGCCATCGAAAGATAACCATGACTCATACTCAAACCGCATTCACAAACCGCATCGCTCTTCGCGCGGGTAAAAAAGGGGCGCGTCCTGCTGAGGTTGGAGCCCTGGCCTCAGTGTTCGAAAAATCAGCTACAGAGCTCAAACTACTAAAATGCAAGCAAACAATACAGATAGCGACATTTAACGTTAGAACCCTAAATAGAATAGGTCAACTACCAGAGCTAACTGCATCAGCCATAGAACATAAGATAGACATAATCTGTATACAAGAACATCGTTACACTCACACCGAAGATATCAAATATCACGAAACTGGCAATGGATGGATGCTGGTGACTGTACCGGCGTGGAAAAACTCTGTCAATGCATCGGTAGGAGGGGTGGGAATGCTTATAGGACCAAGAGCGCTAAAAACACTTAATAGCATTGAGAGAATACAACCTAGGATGATGGCCGCAACGTTTAATGGCAACCCCAAAGCAACGATCATCTCCTGCTACAGCCCTACCAACGTCAGCGAAGAAACCGAACTAGTCACCTTCTACGAGGAGCTATCCTCCCTAGTACGTAGCATTCCGAAACACAACCTGCTAGTCATTGGCGGAGATATGAATGCACAAATCGGGAAAAACAGAAACAACAAATACAGCCTACACAACACGTCAAACAGGAATGGACAACATCTAATTGATTTCATGATAGAAAATAGATTAACATGCCTCAATACAAACTTTCAAAAAAGGGAGGGAAAATTATGGACCCACACATGCGCGAACAAGAGTAAAGCACAGATAGACTACCTCTTTATAAACAGAAAATGGAAAAATAGTGCGATGAATTGCGAGGCATACTCCACTTTCGAGGGCGTGTCCTCCGATCATCGAATAGTCACGGCCAAAATACGTCTAAGCCTACGAAAAAACGCCACACGAACAGTGACAACTAGGCGCTATGACTGGGCCCTACTTAACAACAGAGACATTAGAGACAAATATGCATTAGAATTAAGAAACAGATTCGAAACACTACAAGAGAAGACAGAAAAAGTTACCCCAAATGACGAATATGAAAACTTTGTTGAAGCACACCTAGAAGCGGCATCAAAGTGTATCCCAACAAAACCTAGAACTAAATATAGAGTCCCTTAGGAAACGTCAGAGGTTAGAGAAAAACGTGCACTCGTGAAAACTGCCTCCAAAAGCTATCGGAAGAACCCAACAAACACAAATGCCCGAAAACTAGAAAAAGCACAATATCAATTAGCAGGAATATATCTCAAAGAACAGGCAGAATACATACAAAATCAGATAGATAAGATTAGAGACTCGGTGGAAGATAGACAATCCAGGATAGCCTGGCAAACAATAAACGAAGTAAGTAGAAGGAAGAGCACAGCCAAAGCAAAATTGAAAGCTGCAAGCCAACAAGAAAGAGTAAAACTGTGGGAACAGTATTTCAAAAATCTACTAGGAAGCCCACCGAAAATAACGGATGAACCGATCACCAGAATTATCAGTAAGCAATTAGACATTAAACTAGGGCCTTTCACCAAAGAAGAACTCGACTCGGTTCTTAAAAAAATTAAAAATAGGAAAGCTGCAGGGCTAGACGAGATCCCCCCAGAAGTGTGGAAGACTAGACAATTCGACGATATACTGCTCCGGCAATGCAACGCTGTCTATAGTCAAAATAGGATAGAAAGATGGATGAAGGGATGCATCCTTCCTTTCCCTAAAAAAGGCGACCTCGGACTAGCCAAGAACTACCAAGGGATAACACTTACATCCATAGCAGCCAAAATCTACAATGCCCTACTACGAAACCGCATAGAACCCAAAATAGACAACATTCTTAGGAAAAACCAAAATGGCTTCCGGAGAAATAGATCCACAACCTCACAAATATTGACCATCCGTAGAATCCTTGAAGGCGTCCGGGCAAAAAAACCCCAGGCGACATTACTATTTGTCGACTTTACCAAGGCCTTCGATTCCATCCACAGAGGGAAAATGGAACTAACCCTACTAGCATACGGCCTACCAAAAGAAACCGTAGCAGCAATAATGATCCTCTACAAAAACACAAAAGTAAAGGTAAGTTCACCAGATGGAGACACGAAATACTTCGACATTGTTGCAGGAGTACTACATGGAGACACGCTAGCCCCATACCTCTTTATCATCTGTCTAGACGACGTGCTTAGAACTTCGATCGACAAAATCAGAGAAAATGGCTTCGAGCTGACTAAGAAAAGAAGCAAAAGGTACCCCGCAAAAACAATCACAGACGCCGACTACGCTGATGACTTAGCGTTACTGGCGAATACGCCTAATCAAGCAGAGACACTACTGCATAGTTTGGAACGAGCTGCAGCTGGCATTGGCCTCCATGTCAATGCGCACAAAACTGAATATATGTATTACAACCAAACGGGCAACATTACCACTCTAGACGGAGCCTCTATGAGGCTAGTGGACAAATTCACCTACCTAGGAAGTAGCGTCTCATCAACAGAAAACGACATCGACACACGGCTGACGAAAGCATGGACGGCTATAGATAGGCTCTCAATAATATGGAAATCAGACCTGACCGATGAAATGAAGCGCAGTTTCTTCCAGGCAGCGGTTGTATCGATACTGCTATATGGATGCACTACATGGACGCTAACCAAACGGCTGGAGAAGAAACTTGACGGCAACTACACAAGAATATTGAGAGCAATATTGAACAAGTCCTGGCGACAACACCCCACGAGACACCAACTGTACGGCCACCTGCCTCCCATCACGAAAACTATACAGGTCAGACGAGCCAGACACGCCGGACACTGCTGGAGAAGCAAAGACGAGCTCGTAAGTGACGTACTACTATGGACCCCCACATATGGCCAAGCAAAAGCAGGACGACCAGCCTGAACTTACATACAGCAGCTATGTGAGGACACAGGATGTAACTCAGAAGACCTGCCGGAGGCGATGAACGATAGGGAAAAGTGGCGAGAGATGGTCAAGGATATCCGTGCTGGCGGCACGACATGATGATGATGATGATATATATATATAGAGAGAGAGAGGGAGAGAGAGATAGAGAGAGAGAATGTATACTCATATATTTCAGGTTATAACAAGTGTAATGTCTGGTTTTATAGTATAAATTTCATAGATGGAAATATTTTTACCTATAGAAATATTTAATCATTGACATAACCTCCATTGTTTCCTAGAATGTTGTTAATCCATCTGTCAATAAGATTGTAGATGGCACGCTTTTAAGATTCTTTAGGTTTTGATCCAAAATATGAGATCAACTCGTGTGCAAGGTATCCTGTTGATGTCAGCCAAAGACCATCCAAATAATTCTGTAATTCCCTAAACAAGGGATAATAAAAAAAAAGAGCAAGGTCAGGAAAATATGGAGGATAAAATAACCTTTTCCAACCGAGCTTGTCTGAAAGATCTTTAGTCAATTGAATAATGTGAGGACGGACATTATTGTAATGGGGGGGGCACCTTTATGAAACTCATCGAGTAAAACATATCTCATGTGTTATTTGTTAGGATGAACATAAGGGCAAATAACATAGATTGCATACAATATTCTTATAATCTGAAAGAAAAAGATAAAAATTACTCATTGCATCATTGCTAAATTATAACAAGAGGCAATATTTCAGTAAATGTTCACATTCACCAAGAAAATCGGACATTACATCCGTTACAGCCTTATTGGTCTAGTGGGTAGAGCGTTCGCCAATGGTTCGGGAGACCGAGGTTCAATCTCAGATCGTCATAACAAAGACTCAAAAAATAGAACTTGATACCCCTTTGCTTGACACTTAGCACTATAAGGTACGTATCAAAGGTAAAGTAGAGTAATCCAGAGAAAGGTGTAGCGACCTCCCCTACACCTCGGTGTAGTAGCTATTGAAAAAGGAGCTTTCTGGTCATCCTCAGTTACGGTCACCAACTAACTTATATATATATATATATATATATATATATAGAGAGAGAGAGAGAGAGTAATGTACACACGCACACACACACACACATATATATATATATGTATATAAATTTGTAGAAAAACGCAAACATTTACAAGCTAAATCGGAAGTGGCTGTAGAATTCACCGACTGCATGCTGGGGGGGGGGGGTGGTAGGGGGGTGGGGGGTGGGTAGATATGACACTAACTGCATCTGGAGTCTAAACTGGAGTACTGGAGTTCTGGAGAATGTGGCAGTACCTCTTCATTGCCATTAACCTTCCAGGTCCACTCTAACTCGGATTGGTAGTACTGTAGGCCTTATTAAGGGTCCAAGTGAAACTGTTGGACCATTTAACTGTGTGCAAGCAAATGATTGAACTGTTACGTGTTACATAGCAATACAATAGCCATACAATGATTGAACGTGTTACATAGCAAGCAAATGATTGAACTGTACATAGCAATACATGAAATCATTTAACTGTGTGCACGTACAAAACTATCATTACAAATCATATAAATATATATATATAAACAGGATTTCGTAGCCCATTCGGCTGGGGCTATAGAATACACTGATACACTGATTGCGTCTCTGCAGAGGGGTAAGTACCCCCCACCCACGTGGTCAGGATAATGATACTAAACAATCTGATATTGAGTTTCTAGTCCTGGAGCTCTGGAGAATGTAGAGTACCCTCATTCATGCCATTACTCCCCGGTCCACTCTGACCCGCAAGTGGTAGTAACTGATAGGGTCCTATCTATGCGTCAAAAAGAAACTGTTTGGCTATTTAAACAATGACATGTTAAATCGAATTGTTAGAAATATAGTTCTTTGACTATTTTACTTTATGTAAACAAATGACTGATGTTGAATTGAATTAGCAGTGATACATAACAGTACTCGGAACCATTTAACTATGTATAAATAATACTACAAATGTGGAATACTTGAGACCGTTTGCCTATATACAAAATAAAAGCACTGGTATTACTTAGCAATACTTGGAACCATTTGACTGTGTGCAAAGGAATAAAAAGTGTTCAATAAAAATCATCATCATCATCATGTCGCGCCATCGACACGGATATCCCCTGACCATCTCTCACCACCCCTCCCTATCGCTTCTGGTAGGTCTGCAGGGCTACATCCTGTATCTACACAGAGCTGCTGTATGTAGATTCAAGCTGGTCACCCTATCCTTGCTCGGCTATGTGAACAGGTCCACAAGAGTACATCACTTATGAACTCGTCCCCTACTTCTGCAGCATTGTCCCGCATGTCTGGTTCGTTTAATTTTGATAGTTTTCTTGATGGGTGGTAGGTGGCCGTACAGGCTGCTGCTTTGTTGGGTGTTGCCTCCAGGACTCGTTAAGCAGAAGGTACCCCCGCAAAAACAATTACTGACGCTGACTACGCCGGTGACATAGCGCTTCTGACAAATACACCCCCCCAAACTGAAACCCTGCTACTTAGTCTGGAATGAGCCGCTGTAGGCATTGGTTTTTCATGTCAATGCACACAAGACGGAACATATGTGCTTTAATCAAACAGGCGACTTCTCCACACTAAACGGTAGCTCTCTGAAACTAGTTGTCAAGTTCACCTACCTAGGAAGCAGTGTCTCATTAACCGAGACAGACATCAATACGCGACTAGCGAAGGTATGGGCAGCTATCCATAGACTATCGGTCATATGGCAGTCAGACCTGACCGATAAAATGAAACGCAGCTTCTTCCAAGCAGCGGTCGTGTCGATATTGCTATATGGATGCACTACACGGACGCTAACTAAAAAGAGAAAAGGGTTGACGGCAACTACACAAGAATGCTGCGAACAATATTGAACAAGTTCTGGGGGGCAACACCCCACAAAGCAGTTCAATAGAATAATTAGTGTGAAATAACAATATTTGTAAACAATTTATCGTGTGCCCGTGGTGTAATGGTTATCGCTGAAGGAAATGGACACGGCGACACGAGTTCATAATCCTAGACGAGACTGATTGCATTTCACATAGCACTAATACTCTTGGGAAAGGTATGAATCCAATTATTCTCCCTCCAGCTATGGGTAAATAGTAGGGTAAACTGGGCTCTTCAGCCTTGGTGAGGCAACTAGTCTGGGAGAAGGAAAACTCTGAATTCAAACCTGTTAAACTCCGCTTAAAAATTGACCTTGTGTCACATCTTGCCCTAGCGGAGGGGGTTGGGTAAATATGGATAGTGTGTAACAAATGATTAATATTAATTAGAATTACTCGTGTTAAGGGAGCATTCGGGTTGTCCTCGAGTACGGTCGCCAACTTTACTGACTTACTAGTGTTAGCAATAATGCAAACCATTTAACTGTGTAGAAACAATAGTAATAATTGCGTGCGAAGAAATTAAATGTTACTCATTTAAAAATAACTACTAAATACAAACTATACACTCATAAATGATATATGTATAACAATTTAACTGTATGCAGAAAATGACTAACTGTACCATAGCCATGATATGGCTATGTGTGAAACGTACATCGAATGTCCATAAAGATTAGAACATAGGAATCTCGAAATTCGAAAAAAACGTAACGACTTCTCAGTTCAGGTACGAAACTTTTTATTACCTTTGAGTTTAAAGGTTCTTCGACGTAAGGAGAGAGATACACATTCTTTCTTACCTGGCTTTTTCATCTGCCCCCCCCCCCCCAACCACCACCACGTGTGGGCACCCACCACAAAGGTCTCCGCGAGCAAGCGAAAGTCAACAGTCTTCTCCCGAAGCAGCTCTCAACTCAACTGACTTTTTCAAAAAAATCTCCAAATCCTCCGCGCGCTTCCGGCGCGTGACGTCATTCGCACTTGCTAGCCCCCGTTTCCCATCTGGGCTATTGTGACATCTCTGAGTGACACGTCCGCTCCGCCCACGCGCACGTGAACACCTGCGTTAATGTTGCACCTAAGTAACCCATGCACTGAGCCGAAAGGTTCTCAGCCTAACTAAACCCAAAGGCATAAAAACGAAATCCCTCGGCCATTATATTACATAACGTTAAATTAATTGATTAATGTTAGCATTACTTGAAATCATTTAACTGGGTTCAAACAAATAATTAATAGTAAAAAAGATTTATTCGTGTAAGAAATACTTGAAACCATTTAACTGTGTGCAAAAAATTAACTCGAGTTATCTATAAAATGAGTTTACAAATCATCATCATTATCATCATCATCTCGCGCTGGTAGCACGGATATCCATGACCCTCTCTCGCCACTCCTCCCTATCGTTCATCGCCCTAGGTAGGTCTTCAGGACAACATCCCGTATCCTCACATAGCTGCTGAATGTATGTTCGTGCTGGTCGTCCTGCTTTTTGCACGGCCAATGTGTGGGGGGTCCATAAGAGTACATCTCTTATGAGTTCGTCCCCTACTTCTCCAGCAGTGTCCTGCATGTCTGGCTCGTCTAACATGAATAGTTTTCGTGATAGGGGGCAGGTGGCCGTACAGTTGGTGTCTTGTGGGGTGTTGCTGCCAGGACTTGTTTAAGATTGCACGTAGCATTCATGTGTAATTGCCGTCTAGCTTTCTTCTCCAGCCGTTTTGTTAGCGTCCATGTAGTGCAGCCATATAGCAGTATCGATGTGACCGCTGCCTGGAAGAAACTGCGTTTCATTTTATCGGTTAGGTCTGATTTCTAAATAATCGATAGCCTATTGATAGCTGTCCATGCTTTCGCTAACCTCGTTTCGATGTCTTTTTCGGTTGATTCGACGCTGCTTCCTAGGTAAGTGAATTTGTCTACTAGTTTAAGGGGTTCCGTCTAGAGTGGAGATGTCCCCGTTTGATTATAGCACATATATTCCGTTTTTTGCAAATCATAAATATACGTATATTAAAAGAATTTGGCATTAAATAACCTCCTACGGTTGACATGTCATAAAACCCCAACCAACAAACAAACAAACAAACAAGCAAACAAACAAACACTTGGTTAAAAGCAGGTGTGTTTGTTACTCAAAAGTTAAACAATAAGAGTATTTCCACGGCACACGAAGAGAATTGAACTCATTTTGAAAGGCTTTTGCAGCCAAATCGTTAACCACAGCACAAGTGATCGTATAGATTATCGAACGTACACCAAAAGGCTTCCAGCCTTATTCATTTTTTCATCAAAGCAATGAGGGTGACATCAAGCAGTTTGAGGAGCAGTTATGGGTTATCTTTCATTCATAGATCGGAATTTGTGAAATCAGAAGCTATCAGTCGTCTCCTATTCCCAAATTTGACATTCACCATGGACATACTGAATCTTCAGCTTTATTTTTAAAAAGTAAAAATTATAAATAAATATGTACTCGGTTAACTGCTGGGAAAGTTAGAAAGAACTTTTTTTTTATTTCTGAGAAAAGACAATTTGAAGAATCCTTGGTGCAACTGATTGTTCACACACACACACACACACACACACATATATATATATATATATATATATATATATATGTCTGTGTGTGCATATATAAAAATATATATATATATATATATATATCATTAATATCAATTCAAACTTAACAGATGGAGTCCATTAGAAATTTATTTCAACACCCTCTATTTTATGAGAATGTATGTTCAGATGGTAAAACAATCTTTTATGGAGTTTTTACTGTTATACCGGGGAATACATTATATTTTAAGTTAGATTTTTAATGAAATTAAATCCAATATCTAATAAATACACACACACACACACACACACATACACACACGCGCGCGCGCACACACACACACACACACATTCCGTAGAATCCTTGAAGGCGTTCGGGCAAAAAACCTTCAGGCGACATTACTATTTGTCGACTTTACCAAGGCCTTCGATTCCATACACAGAGGGAAGATGGAGCAAATCCTACTAGCATACGGCCTACCAAAAGAAACCGTAGCAGCAATAATGATTCTCTACAGAAACACCAAAGTGAAAGTACGTTCACCAGATGGAGACACGGAATACTTCGACATTGTTGCAGGAGTACTACAAGGAGACACACGAGCCCCGTACCTCTTTATCACCTGTCTAGACTATGTGCTTAGGACTTCGATCGACAAAATCAGAGAAAATGGCTTCGAGCTGACTAAGAGAAGAAGCAAAAGGTACCCCGCAAAAACAATCACGGACGCCGACTACGCTGATGACTTGGCGTTACAAGCGAATACGCCAAATCAAGCAGAGACTCTACTGCATAGTCTGGAACGAGCCGCAGCTGGCATTGGCCTCCATGTCAATGCACACAAAACTGAATATATGTGTTACAACCAAACGGGCAACATTGCCACACTAGACGGAGCCTCTCTGAAACTAGTAGACAAATTCACCTACCTAGGAAGTAGCGTCTCATCAACCGAAAAAGACATCGACACACGACTGACGAAGGCATGGACAGCTATTGATAGGCTCTCGATCATATGGAAGTCGGACCTAACCGATAAAATGAAACGCAGTTTCTTCCAGGCAGCGGTTGTGTCGATACTGCTATATGGATGCACCACATGGACGCTAACTAAGCGGCTGGAGAGGAAACTAGACGGAAATTACACAAGAATGTTGAGAGCAGTATTGAACAAGTCCTGGCGACAACACCCCACGAGACACCAACTATACGGACACTTGCCCCCCATCACGAAAACTATACAAGTTAGACGAACCAGACACGCGGGACACTGCTGGAGAAGCAAGGACGAGCTCATAAGCGATGTACTCCTGTGGACCCCCACATATGGATGTGCAAAAGCAGGACGACCAGCACGAACTTACATACAGCAACTATATGAGGACACAGGATGTAACCCAGAAGACCTGCCGGAGGCGATGAATGATAGGGAGAAGTGGCGAGAGAGGGTAAGGGATATCCGTGCTGGCGGCCCGAAATGATGATGATATACTAAAGATATGCATTAAAAATATACTGAATAAAATATACATTCAATAGATTATGAATCAGAAATTAAATTGTTTTACCATCTGAAGATACATCCTCAAAAAATAGAGAGTTGAAATAAATTTATAATCAACTGCAATTGTCGAGTTTTACTTGATAATAATAATAATATAATTGCTCGGCGTGTGAGTTTTTTAAATATCGCTAATCATCCGGGAGGCCGGGGTTCAATCCCAGGTCGAGTCATACCAAAGACTCAAAAAATGTTACTTGATGCCTCTTTGCTTAGCACTAAGCACTATAAGGTGAGGATCAAGGGTGAAGTGGCGTAATACTGGGAATGAAGTAGCGCCTTCCCCTACACCTCAGTGTAGTAGCTATCGAAAGGGAGCATTTGGGCCACCCTCGACTAAGGTCGCCAAATTATATACTAATAGCCATGAATAGAGCACTCTCTTGGAATATATTAATATTATATAGTCTATATGGATTGTCCCTTTTAAGTCTATTCTTAGACTTGATTTATACTATACTATATATATACTTTAAACTTCAATGCCTGAAAGAATAAAGGCTTTCATAAAATTTCGAGGAAGGGCGATTTTTTTTTGGAATGAATCACAACTTAAATGATTTAGTCTAATTTGTTTTTGGAATAGTTTATGAAGCCAGAATGTTCATCTAGCAAAGAAAAAATGATTTGCGTCTTATGTTTTATGAGTTTATTTACTGCTAAATAAAAAAAAAACCCGAGTGAACATCGTCTAAGTGTGCCGATTCCATGATTTTTACCAGATGAAGTATATAAAGGAAAAACTCGCAAATATATCAATTTTTCTATTTATAATTTTATTACATGTGTTTCGTCGGCCAGAAGCTTCTTCACTTATTCTATGAACTATCAGGGTTTTAGTTTGTCTATACTTTTTGTTACAAGCGAACACTTTTAGGTTCTTTGACTGATTGATTGATTGATTGATTGATCAATTTTAACGGTATGTCAACTCGTCTAGAGTTATTTTATGTCTAGAGGTTAGGGAATTGTGTTCACTACGAGTACATTGTACCAGACATTGGCATAATGATTAGAGTGTTCGCCAATGGCCCGGGAGACCTGGGTTCAATCCCAGGTAGAGTCATACCAAAGACTCAAAAATGGTACTCCTTGCTTAGTATGACAAACGGTGTAGATGAAAAAAGCTCTGAATTCAAACCTGTTAAACTCCGCTTAAAAGAATTGATTTTCTCCAACTGCTCGTGCGCAGAGGTTGAGTAAACTATATATATATATATATATATATATATATATATATACGTAGTTTGCTTTATTTAAAAATAAAGCGCACTCAGTATCGGTAATTTAGCATATTTACCTAAGTCAGGATAGCATAGGCATATAGTCAGTAGTTTAACGCCTCTGCAATGGTCGTGTAGACGAGGTACTGACAGTAACCCAACACCGTTGACTCTATCTACGCTCTCCTAACTTAAGTACATATGCTCTATCAATTATATTGAGCACTGTTTATTTATATATATAACAAACTATATCATTAATACTCTCTCTCACTCTCTCTCTCTCTCTCTCTCTCTCACGCTCACACATACACACACACACACACACATATATATATCTATATATATATATGAATCACCAAGAACTATAGAGGCATAACTCTTTCTTCTATAGCGGCTGAGGTTTATAATGTTCTGGTTCACAAGCGCATCGAGCCTAAAACTGAGAAAGTTCCTAGGAAAAATCAAAATGGTTTTCGGAGAAAACGATTAACAACATCGTAGATTCTTACAATCCGTCGAATCATCGAGGGAGTTTGTACAAAAAATCTGGAGACAACACTATTATTTGTAGATTTGTAGATTTCTTCAAGGTATTTGATTCCATGCACAGAGGAAAGATGGACCAAATACTTCTAGCTTATGGTTTCCCCAAAGAAACTGTTACAGCCGTAATGATTCTCTAGAGAAACATTAAAGTCAAGCTACGCTCACCCGATGAAGACAGACTTCTTCGACATGGTTGCTGGTGTTCTGCAAGGAGATACATTGGCACCCTTTCTGTTTATAATCTGCCTAGACTACGTACTTCGAACGTCGATAGATTTAATAAAAGAAAATGGTTTTAAACTAAAAATGCAAGAAGCAGACGATATACTGCAGAAACTATAGACTATACAGATGACACAACGCTTCACGTAAACACATCTCCACAAGTTGAATTCCTACTGCATAGATTGGAGCAGGCAGCAGGGGAAATTGGTCTCAACGCGAACACCAACAAAACGGAGTACACGTTTTTTGATCGAGCAGAAGCCATCGATAAGGAAATCTGATCATTCCGTTAAAATAAAACGGGATTTCTTCCAAGCAGCAGTTGTATCCATACTACTCTATAGATGCATTACATGAACGCTGACAAAACATCTAAAGAAAAAGAAAGATAGCCATTGCATAAGAATGCGACGAATCATATTGAACAAATCCTCTGAAGCAACATTCCATGAAACAACAGCTGTACGGCCACTTACCTCCTATCACTAAAACCATCCAAGACGAACAAGACATGCAGAACACTACCGGAGAAGCAAGGACGAACTCATAAGTGACGTTCTCCGATGGCCCCCTGCACATGGATGTGCCAGTACTGGCCGACCAGCAAGATTTTTCCTGCAACCGTTCTGCGCGGACATAAAATGCAGTTTAGAGGACGCTGGGAGCGATGGACAATAGGGATGGACGGAGAGAAAAAGAGTCAAGGAAATCCGTGCTTACAGTGCGATTTGATGATTGATATATATATATATATATATATATATATATATTTCTTAACAATTAAACTATCATTTCTATCAATCTTTTTCGCGTAATTTTGTATTAACTTACCATCTCGTTGTGTGTGTGTATGTGTGTGCATGAATCATACACACACACACACACACACATATATATATATATATATAAAATGATATAGAAATTAAACAAATAGATTAAACCGATGAAAATAATGTTGTACTCGTTTAAAACTTCTCAGAAACAATATTTTTCGAAAATCTACATTCTCTTTTAGTTCTCTCACATTCTTCAATTTTAGATTGTACAACATTCAACCTATTAAAATTATTGAAAAAAATTTTTGAGTTTAAATAATTGAAAATATTTAGGGCCGGATAGATATATAGATGTTGATACTTATAGACTGTCACTGCATTCCAACATCTTTAACTGCATCAGTTCGATATCTAGTCATGCAAAAATAAACCAGTTTGTCAATTACTGCTGTAGTATTCTCGTAAGAGTAAGAAAGGATGCAGAGGAACGTTTCAATTTGAGAGGCATGTGCAATGCTCCCAGCGATCGTAACATAAAAACCAAATGACTGAATACACAGCTGAAAACCAGTTTTTCTTTGTAAACTTATTACCTATGCCTAAAATATACTATCGATATATATTGTGCATTAATGTGATAGCAATCTAATTAAAAAAAAAACAGAGAATTTATTTTAAACAACAAATACATATTTTTCAGTTTAATCACTTTCTTGTCAATACAGTTAGCCCAACACTTTTCGTTTATTCCTAAAGATTGAACATTATACAGTGAATTTGTCTGGTCAAAATCCAATTAAAATGATTGGTAAGCTGCGGACTTATTAAGCCAGCCAAGCGTGTACCAGATGCTAACCCAATTATCCAGTGAATTTGAACAGTAGGGGTCAGTCGAAAATAGTACGAACTTTTTGCTACAACTCTTGTGGACCAATATTTAAACAAACCTATGGAATTAATTCGAAGGAGACAGTGGTTGGTAGATTGGTTGACTGATTGATATCAACGGCACATCAACCTTTCTAGGGTTGTTCTATGCCTTGAGGTAAAGGAATCGCGTTCATTGTACGTTCGCATTTACATTTTTATGTTGTTTCTTAAGAGTTTTTTTTGTTTTTTATTTTTTGGCTCACAGTCCAACCGAATTTGAATTATTTTCAAACAGATCTTTTTGTCAAATAGATCTGTTTAAGACTAATTCGAATTCCTCTGATAGGATCGTAAGAGGTACTACTGTGGGGATTAATAAAAAATAAAAATAGAAATAAGATAAAACAAAATTAAAATAGTAGCGGTTCCCAGAAGCCCCTGATAGGAAGTAGGAACTGCGCATGCCAAAAGAAAGGGCCTACCGGTGCTAAAGAGAAACTCTTTCTTATTCAGAAGTGAACACTTGACCTGGAAAGAACTACTTCGCTCCTGCTGCTGGTGGTGGAGAAGACCACGTGTCTGCTTAGCGGCTCGCTGACTCACTCTTTCACCGGTAGCAGCCTTTGCAGAACAAATTTACAAGACAACAGGACAGACCTTCAAATTCACAGCTTACCGAAATGACTCTCCTGTTAGCAGCCGTCTCTGTTAACATTCCTCACAAAAACACCCACTGGAGATAACCACAGACTTTATATTTCAACGCTTTGTTTGAGAGGTGCGACTGTTTCCTAATAGTCCAGGAAAGCATTTCAACGCTTCAGAATATTGCTAAAGTAATATTGCCTATTTATTGTTCTCTCTCTTAAAATCATTTTTACTTCTTGGCCAATACAATTCATATGCATTTTTATAAATATTGTACTTTTCCTATCACTTTTAATAATATGGCAATTTATTATATCATTCCCCTCTTCATCCTCCTTTTTATTTGCTCTTTTGCCCATTAATCATCTGATTTTTTTTACTTAGGAAAGGGGTATTAAACCCAAAAATAAAGGTTTAAGTTGAAAGCTATCTTCATCTCTTTCCTTCTTTCTTTTCGTAGTTCTTTTGCAAACTTCGCGGGAAAAGACGCCAACAGGTTGGACGGGGTAAGAAGAAAGCAATGGAGTCAGATACTACAACAAACCACAACCTACGAAACGAAAACCAAAAACATAACCATATCTCCAATACAACTCTGGGTTTAGAGTGGACCTGTGAGTAATGACAATGAAGAGGTACTCCATACTTCTCAGATCTCCAGAAATTGAGCCTCACGATCAGATGTCATTTAGTGTCACATCCTTGTTAGCCATTTTAAACAGCTGTCTTACCCCTCTGCCGAGTATACAGTTAGAATATTCTAAGCCACTATGTATTAATGTCACAATTTCGTTATTGGTCAGGTTAGCTATGGGTGATTGTTTTGTTCGAATTCTTTTTTTTTCGCAACATTAACGGATGTCACGATATCATCATAATGATATGTTAACAAGTCATCTGATGGTAGGAAAAAGCGAGGGTTATGTCTTTTTATAGACATTACAGCCCAGTTAACGTGGTTAGCCTCAATCAGAATTAAAACAATATCCTTTCGATCTTCAGAGAGGCATTTGTAAATATGGCAAAAAGTTTTTATGACATCATTTACATATATATATATATATATATAGTGCAGAAGCAAAATATGGAATAATTTTTAAAACATTTTTTTAAAGTCTGAATTGTCCAGTTTTTGAAAACACGCGATAAATCTAAATTTCATGATTTGTTCTATTATTCAATCACTTTTTCATTAAAATCCAGCCCAATATGAGTGAGCAAGAAAAGAAACGAATAAGAATCTAGGACTTATGTTGTATTTTGATCTTCGACCCGGCCAAAAATGCCATTCCAAGGTGATGCACTTGAAGGAAGTGACACATTCCAATGGCAGTTATGAGAGGAAATCGCGTAGGCGGAAATTGGCTAACAAAATGGGACAAGCTAAAATTCCCATGGTACACTCATAGACTGATGCACCGAAAGAGAGTGACCTGTGAACTGCATGACAGTTATTTCCGCTTGAGGACGATCAAACATGCCATTCCAAAGATCGAGTAGGCGATTGAGTGGGCGATGAACTATTATATAACTCAGTCAAGACAGAAGTAAGACAGTTGGAGTTTAGACAAGTTAGAAGACAAGATGTGGTAGAGAAGCCCGGCGGAGGGGGCCCCTGGGGCCCTGATGAGTTGGGGTCCAGAGAAGTTGCTGATAAGATGTAGTAGAGAAAGCCAGCAGAGTGAGCCCCCGGGCCTCCGGTTGAGCATCTGGAGAACGAGAAAGACACAACGCTGACAGCCATAAGAGTGGGGGTCAATATATTGCAGTTCTGTTCGGTCTCCAGCTCCCTCTCACACGCAAACCTTGAGTAACCCTTTTCAAACCTTCCAATAAAATGAGAGGTACATATTTTTCTAAAGAGGTTTTCGCTCGTCCTTTATCATTGTGTCGTTGTGATTCTTTCTGCATGTATATGTAGATGTGAATCTGCATATGACCATATAACACTTACTTAACGCCAAAACCAAAAAAAAAAAAAAAAAAAAAAAGAAAAGATTCCGAAATAATTGGAATTTCTTTATGGCCTCCATTAAACCTTAGCCTTAACCCCCTTGATTATGCTATAGGAGCGTTTTAGAAAACAAAACAAATGCTACTTCCTATCCAAATATTGGTTCGCTTCAGACTGCTATTGAAGAGGAATGGAATAAAATGTCTGAAGAATTTATTTTGAAGACGTGCAAATACTTTCAAAGGCGTGTTGATGCAGTAATTGAAAAAGATGACAGCCATATTGAGTAAATCTACTGTTTTATGTCTATATTCTTATTTTGGTGTTTACTCTTTTTATATTAAAATCAATCAGGTTTTATAATAGAGTCGTTTATCATTGTGCTAGAATATTTCTAATTTTGCTTCTGCATCCTAGATATGGATATAGATATATTAGAAAATATTCTTAGTTTTGTTCCAGCACCCTATATATGTATGCATATATATATTTAGAATAAACTTTTTCCGCCTTGAGCTACCGAAACTGTGTTATCACCCTGGTTGGCGGCTGATGAGGTTAGGGTATCGCACGTGCTTTCACACGTCGTATGATGAAAAAAAAAAAAAAAGAATAAACTTTCATTCCTAAATTAATGAATTTGACAGTGAAAAAAATGATTCTGAACATCTATGCATTTTGTTATCAATTAAGAAGGTTATTTATGCCTATAACAATAAAACTCTAAAGATTTTGAAGCCAAGAAATCTTTAAATTTAGTTTCTACTTCTCCTTTGGAGCAGAATGTTTTTTGGTGTAAAGAAATGTCCAGATGCTTAAACAAATTGTTGTCGGTGAGTGAGATCAGGAGAATATGGTTAATGTGGCAAAGTCTTATATCCGAAGGTAGTGAGCTTCTGCGGTGTCCTCTTGACAACATGTGGCCGGGTATTGTTCAGGAAGCAAAATTATAACCAAGCTTGAAAAGTAGACACATGACTTCTTTTTTCCTATTCCTAATTTGGGGCATTTGACCTTTTAAGTCAAGTGAGGAAATTCACCAAGAGGGCACTTCAATCATTAGGAATGTGATTCTTTGTGCAACTACAATTAAAATATGTTAGGACAGAAATGGAACAGTTTACACTAAAATCGGGCAGTATTTTCAAACAACTCTCTCTCTGTCTCTCTCTCTCTATATATATATATATACATAAAGTAAAGTCGGTGACCGTAGACGAGGGCGACCAGAGAGGCTCCTTTTTCGATTGCTACTACACCGATGCGTAAGGGAGGACACTTCTCCTTTCCCTGGATTGCTCCACTTTACCCTTGATACGTACCTTATATTGCTGAGTGTTAAACAAATAGGTATCAAGTATCATTTTTAAAGTCTTTGGTATGACGCGACCTGGGATTGAACCCAGGTCTTCCGGACCATTGACAAACAGCACTCTACTCACTAGGCCAATGAGCCGGTTAAGGGTCATTCTATAAATAAGGTGAATTTTGCCAAAGGAGTTGGCAATAGGAAACACTGTTTACGGTTGCACCTTTTTCAAGGAAATCAACAGCAATGAGTTTTTCATGTCACAGGAGACTGTCAACATGATCTCATTTTTTGACAGTTGTGCTCAGAACTTTTTTTTTTTTACCGGAGAGTCAATGTGTTTCCACTACATGGACTGTCTTTTCAACTCAAACTCGTAATAGCAAACTTATGTTTTGCCTATATGTCAATACATTTTGTTTAAAACACACTTCGTACACACTACATATTCGTCTGTAAATTTCATATGATTTGCATTTTTCAGCCACTAAAACTTCGATGACTGACTTCGAGCACCCTGTTTGACTTAACGCCATTTTGAATAGCCCGAAAACAAAAATTTTTGAGAGATTAAAATAGTTTTTAGTATAAATCAATTCCAAACAATGCAGAGTTTACATTTATGGAAAAAATTCTAAAAAAAAGAATTATTTCGATTTTTTAAAGAATTCCCTTTATTCAAGTAATGGCTCTCGTATTTAAACAATGAGATTTTACTTGGCATACCGAAAAAAATCTTACTGAGTAAATTTGCAACAATAGCTTATTTGAGTACGCATGCGCGCACAAACACATACGTATATTTTGGAATACTCTGACTGCATTCCCTCGTGTGTCATTCTCATGGTATTCTAAATCGAATTCTAATATATATATATGTATATATATATGCTACGAAAAAGGATATTCAGAGGATTGTTTTTTTATATATGGATAATTTGCCAACATTTAACGTTTTTTTGTTTTTTTTTTTAATCATCTTCTGGCCGATATTAGTATGTGATTTTATGTCTCATCCAAAAAATCATTTTATTAGATATAACACCAAATATTGATATCACCCTGAAGATAGTTTAACATCAAATATTGATATCACCCTGAAGATAGTTTAAAAAAACGAAACATTCAACGTGGCATATTTTTCATATATATAAATAAATACATCCTCCAATATATTTCTTTTTTACATTTGATATTTACGTACCTTCAGATTTATTTCCATTTTTCTCTAAACGGCCCATTGATCTGGTGGACAGAGTGTTCGCCACTGGCACAGGAGACCGGGGTTCGATCCCAATTCGAGTCATATCAAAGACTTAAAAATGGTACTTGATACGACCTCACTTAACACTTAGCACTATGATCCAGGGAAAGTAGTAGCGCCCTCTCCTACATCTCGGTGTAGTAGCTAATGAAAAGGGAGCCATCAGGTCACCCTCGACTACGGTTGCCAACTTTATATATATATATATGTATATATATATATATATATCGGTTTCTTTTATGAATAAGTGCATAATAAATGTAATATAATAATATTTTCTAATTGACCAAAAGTGCAGATAATTATTCTCTCTCTCTCTCTCTCTCTCTCTCACACACACACACACACACACACACACACAAGTATGTATATATATACATATACGTGCGAATATGAGTATGCCTTCTCATCCGATTCTAAGTGTGTACATGCATTCAATATTAATTCTTTCTCGTTGAGCAATGTCCAAACGTGTGAAAGAAATATTAAATAAAAGTATATTTGTATTGTTTACAATAAACATACAGACAGCATATTTGATATATACATACATACGTATATATATATATATATATATATATATATATATATATATATATATATATATATTATGCTTAGAAGCTGTTATTTGAAATGTGAAAATTTTTCTTGAATAATGTTTGTGTGTCTGTGTATGGAAATGTGTGTACCCATGCGTATATGGTAATATGTGCTTGTATGTTGAGCAGAATCTTTTGGACTGTAGTTGTTCTATTTCTATGTCTATGGTACTGCGGCGGTGATATACACACATTCCATAACAATACTTACTTGTCTAAAAGATGCTTCAAAAACCCTGTATTATAAACTAATTTCCGTTTTAGTCGGTTTTTTGCTTGGTTGATATAAGGAAAACATATAAAACAACTTTTGTCCGCTTTTTGACAAAGTTTCTCTATAAATAAACCAGATGAAGGTCGACTTTGAAGCGAACGAGAGATAACGAAAGCCGAAAAGGCCGGCGGTTGGAGACTGACCCAACAAAAAAAAAACAAAAATAACCCCAAACAAACAAAAAACAAAAAACATACTCAATTTACGAACAAAATATGCGGTTCTTTATTCTCGAATCGAGTGATTATTGAGATGTATAAAATATCCGTCAAGACACGGGAAACTATGCGTAAATTGATTAGCGGAGTAGATTTTTCAAGCTCAAAAAATCTCTGAACTTTTGAATTGTACACTCGTGCGCGCACGCACGCATACATACACAAACATATGCACAGAGAATATATATATATATATATACATCGGGTTATGACATAGTTAATGCCAGAAATATGATAGTTATAGATCAAATGATATTCTAAAATGCCTCAATGAAAACAAAACATGCTAGTACGTGTCTACGCTAACAAAACGTATGGAGAAAAAGCTTGACGGCAATTACACAAGAATGCTGCGAGCAATATTGAACAAGTCCTGGAGCCAGCACTCGATATAGCAGCAACTGTACGGCCACCTACCACCCATCACAAAAACTATCCGAGTGAGACGAACTAGACATGAGGGACACAGCTGGAGAAGCAAGGATGAACTCATAAGCGATATATTCCTGTGGACCCCTTCACATGGACGAGCAATGGTTGGACGCCCAGTTAGAACCTATATACAGCAGCTCTGTGCCGATACAGGATGTAGCTTTGAAGACCTACCGGGAGAGATGGACGATAGAGACGGGTGGCGAGAGAGGGTTAGGGAGATCCGTTCTGGCGGCGCGACATGATGATGATGATGTGTTTTAAACTCATTAAACACATCTAACATAATTAGATTCAACTTAGTTATAAACTCGACCATCTAAAAGATCAATATGTCAACTTAGATATATTATGTTCTGTCAGTTTCAAAAAGGCAAGTAACGCCAAGGTCAAAGTTCGAAATAGACACAGTGTTCATGGAAAAGATTCTTTAATGAAAACAATTTGCTGAAGATTAACTGGAAGTTGTTAAAAAAGATAACACCGGCTACTTGATCGTGGTGTATCTCTTGATAACAGATTATACCATTTTTATTGGCAACAGCAATGTTGAAATGGGTATTCCATAGATAGAACTCAGCCTCACCGACCACAATACCAGAATGTGACATAAAGTGATAAAGTTAGGAGAGGGAATTTGAACGCTTAATCAAATTTTAAATATGGAACTTTCTAGAAACTCCCCAATTTCTTTGGATGTTTGCCATTTTCATGACCATAGACCCCAACTCAATTTAGTGTAATGGGGAGGTTTTACTTTCCGGAAAAAAATTTCATGTTACTAGAAGAGAAATATTTTGGTACACTTCAACTAAAGAGAGAAATGATAATTATTTGCTATGTTAGAAAACTGATAGTTATAGATTGAATGATATTCTAAAATGCCTTAACAATAAAACTTGTTTGTACGTGTTTTAAATACATTGAACACGTAAAGAAAAGATTCAACTTAGATATGAACTTGACTCTCCAAAAAATGAATGTGCCTCCGAGCACATCAGACATCTAGTTCTTCGAAAAGGCAAATAATACCACAGTAGGAGTCTGAAATAGTCAGGGTTTAAATGGAAAAGATTCTTTAAAGGAAACAATTTGCTAAGGATTGATTGAAAATTCTTTAAAAAGATGACACCAGCTACTTGATCGTAGTGTATTTCTTAAGTCGTCTAGATTAGTTTTTAAGTTAAGCTTTCATCTTGACTCGATAAAACACCGTTTAATTGTCCATCGTCTATTGTCATCTGTATCAACTTTGAAAGGTTATTAAACTTGGATTTGTCAAAATCCAATCATAAAACAGGAGTGAATATGTACGCACTTGTAAACGAATCTCATGATTTTGAAACAAATAAAAAAATATTGCGTTGGTATCGTCTACTGTGAGTTGTAACCATTTACGGTTACAGCTGACAATTATTGCCTGCAGATTGAGCGTTTCAACACTGACTGAAGAAAAAATAAGAGACCCACTTTGATCAATTGTTAATATTTAGTGTTCCATTTTGATAAAGCTTAACAACGAACGCAATATTTGAAAATATTGAACACTTCGACTGGGCAAAATAAAGAACGATGCTTTACTGTACATAAGATCTTTGTGTTATGGCCAAAAATCAAAGAAAGAATAAGCGTGAAATGTGAGAAGTCTTGACAAGTTATTTGTAAGTTAAAGTTCAAAATCTGGGTTCTCTTGTTTGCTCAGCGGTTCTAACAATTTCAAGATGTTGAAAAATTGGACAAAAACATCATCGTGTGACAATACCCCCGGCCGGCCGACCCCCGACTATACCAAAGCCGTTAAACCAAACTACTCATGGCCAGTGATTCGTCTAGTGTTTTTTTCTCATTTCTGACCAGGGGTATTACACATTCCTTTACAGATACGCAAAGCACAACCGAGAGAGTGGAAGAAAAAGAACAAACAAACAAACACGGACTTTGGTCAGCTCCAAGTGCAAGAAAGGGGAATCTGTGTGACGCTTCTGTGCAGCTTTGAGTGCATTTGTTGACTATCGCAGGCGTGTATTTTGCACAAAACTTCTACAAAAGCCACTAACAATGCTGACATCTTCTCGCGTTGGTTAACCCGGCCTCTGTAGGTCAACAGGTCTTAGCAGTCGCCTTTCTGACTTCTGTTGACTCTCTTCTCTGTCCTGCTTCTACCGACTGTCTCATTCTCTGGAAAGCTATCTCAAGCCGACTGGTCTCTTCTTCCCTGCTCTGTCAACTGCTTCGCTCTGCCTTCCTTTGTCAACTGGCTCTCTCTGTCTTCTCTCGGACCTTCTTTCCCTCCTCCACGTCCGGTCTCGCGGGAGATCTCGCCCTCAGGCCCCTTGTGTGGGTTTCGTGCCAAAACAGACAAAGAGATCGTCTGATTGTCGCCAACACAAACGGAAACGAATTGCTACGCGTCGTCTCACAATCGAATCAAAACTGTAACACAGTTATGGTAGAAGATCGTAGAAAACCAGTGAAAATTCTTCGATGACTGAATAACGATATGGATGAATGGAATCCCCATGGCGTTATGGCTGGACAGCGAGTTCGAACTCCAGTCGCACTATTACATTCAATTTCGGACTAAAACTGTTGGAAAAGGCATGAACTCCGTTATCCCTGCAAGTTTTTGGTTAAATAGTATTACTGCTGTTCTCCAACAAGGATGGCTTTGGCATTAAAATAAACCACGAAAGTTGATATGCCATTTAACAAAAAACCCAAAGCAAACCTTTGTTCTATTGAGTTTATATTATAGTTTATTTTTAGTTAATGGCTGGTTGATTTCTTTTACGGCGTATCAACCCTTTTCGGGTCATTTGACGTCAAATTAAATCATTTTGATGAAAGTTTGTTTCAAGATCTTAAAAAATATTGATTTTTGTTTCCACACAAATGGTTGAATGTAAAAACAGTTCTATTTCAAACAATTTAGTTTAGCATAAGTACACAGTTTAGTTCTATTTAACCCATAGATAGGACCCTATCAGGTATTACTACTCCGGGCCAGAGTGGACCTGGGAGCGATGGCAATAAAGGGGAACTCCGCATTCTCTAAAGCTCCACCATTACGGGAATTCACCCTCGGATTGTTCCGTGTCATATCTAGGACACTCGTTAGGGGAGTCTTAACCCTCTGCAGAGATGCGGTTGCTGTATTCTGCAGCCCAAGTCGACTGGGCCATTTAGTAAATGAAATAAAGGCAAAATTTTCAATAACTGACATCTAATTGTCGCATAAAGAAATTTGACTGAAAATAGTAGGGTCATCTGGCCCCTATTGCACTAAATGAGCCTTTGAACAGCATAGTCAAGCAGGGCACGAATCTCTGCTCGTGCCCGACCTACCCTCCCTAAGACCCTCAATAAAAATAAAAAAGACCTTGAGTCAAATCCTGTCTGGTGGGAGGCAGAGTTAAAGACATCCAGTTATTGGGGAAGGTATAAATCCACTTATCCCTCCAGTTATGGATTTAATAATTACTCAACCGTCTGGTTTTGGCATTAAATAACCCATGAAGGTTGATATGCCATCAAGACAAAAAAACCGAAACTGACTAACGATGATAAGAATTGATGAAAATTTGTTTTTAAAACGTGAAAGAAATTGTTTGCATCAACCTAAAAAGATAAAAATGCAAGCGAATTCGTTATTTGCTGATCGTTTGAGTGACTAACTTCTTTGTACTTCAATTGAACAAATGTCCTCTTTTGACGTCTTAAATAAGATCAAACAAGATCGTTCTACAATTCAATGTCTTTTGTCGGCGTTGGCTTTAACCTTCACATTTTCAGTGCAAATATCTAACGACCATGACATCTTTCAGCTGATATTTTTTTTCTTTTGATATTACAGATTTTGCCCAATTCACCAAGTAATGTCAAGATATGGCTGAATGATAACAGAATTTAATTAAAAGTATTGGGACTTCCTAATAGTCACAGTCTTATACCAGGTGGTGTGTTCATTAACGATAACATATCTGGGAATATATGACTAATTATATTTCCTAAGTTCAGATTAGTATGGCAAAAGACTAAATGATCAGGATATGAATTGAAAAATTCCGTTGCATCAAACTTCTGAGTGGAAAAGCCTTAAAGATCAGCGTTTGAATTCTTCAAAGGGTGGGGGTTGGGGGGCTTGAGTTCAGATTCAAATTGGAAATATGTTACTATTTCAGCTATTGGGCAGACTAGAAAACAATATATAACAGTCTATGAATGAGAAATAAGAGGTCAAAACCAATTAGATGGAATGTTTATATATTTATGACGTTTCATCCTGCTAGCTTGCTAACTTTAATATTCAGAGGCTGAGTTCAGCCTGATCAAGAGTCAGGATCGAACTCACTGCCGTAGTAATGACTTCCTAGTTTCTTTGCTAACCATTCTTCCACGACGTAGTATTAATACACCTCTATTGGTAGACGTTAGAGTTCCATAGCAATGTTTTTAAATTTTACCTTAAAGAGAATTATTCTTGTGTGCTTTATTTTTCACAAAAAATTAATCTCACGCATTTCTTTTTCTTTTTTTCCCCAGAAATTTAAGCGTCATTATATATATATAATCTGCTCGTGGGCAATTCATAATTATATATATCGTGGATAATATGAATGTGTGTATGCGTGTGTATAATTTGTTTTTTGTTTAATGCCATGTCAACCCTTGTGAGTTGTAATTTACGAAGCTCTTTGCTTCGATGTGGCACAAGGCCGAATGAATGGGGCACCCAATGAGACTCGAACTCTCAACCCTTGTGAGTTATTTAGTGCCAAAACTATCACTGCATTAGAACAATTGTGCTACTATCCATCCTATAGCTGGCGAGGATAAGAATGTTCATACCTTTCCTGAGGGTATTAGTCTGAAAATGAATGTAATTGTTCGACTGATGTTCCAACATGCGTACTATGATGTTGCAGTCCATCACTTTAGCCACGGTGCCACGAGAACTTGCTCCATTTAAACAATCGACTAATGCATGAAACACAATACAGTATCGTCCTCAAATAAGTGTACTCCCAACAATATTTTGCTTTTAATATAAAAAGTTCATTTTTATCTTAACCAAAGATACAAGGATTATTATTTCTTGTGAAAAATGATGCAATAAAAGCGGATATCATTAGGTATTATTCATTACCAAATTCTACAGCACTGAAACTCTGTAACCAAAAATATACATATGCTAATTTTTTGATTGTTACTGTACCAAAATTAGAACATTTGTAATATATATTTATACAATTTTATTTTTGTTTGTAGAGCTTGAATGCTGCGGAGTTTGGCAATAAATAATACTTAATAATATTCGCTTTCAAAGTATAATCTTTCGCTAGAAATGATAATATTCTGATATTTTTGGATTATAATAAAATTAACTTTTTAGAGAACATTAAAAATAGTCGTTAGGGGTATATGTCTGTATGTGTCATTGCAAACTTTCAAAAAACAGCACATCGTAGCCAGATTTTAAAGTGAGCAGTACAATTAAAATGCCTTAACTTAACGAATAAAACAACTTCTAGTCCAATTTGATCCTGAATGATAATTTTGTGGAGTCAGCAGCCGCGCTGAATTTTTTAATCATTCAAATTTTCACAAAAACAGAAATAACTATTTTATGCAAATTAGAATCTTTTATTCCTTCCTAAATCATCTGGCTAAGAGCATAAAGTTCCTTGACTCTCTTTCACTGTACCCATCGTCCAGCGTTCCAGACAGGTCCTCTAGACGGCATTCAGTGTCCGCACAGTGCTGATGTACGTAAATCTTTGCTGGTCGGCCAACACTGGCGCGTCTATGTGTAGAAGTCCATAAGAGAACGCAACATCTGTTCTTTCTTGTGCGGGGTATTGCTAGACGTGCGGGGTATTGCAAGACGTGCGTAGAGAAGTTTTCTAGCAATACCCCGCACGTCTTTTCTGTCTTGCTTAGATGGTTTGTGAGATGGGAGGTAAGTGGTTGTACAGCTGTTGTTTTGTAGGGTGCTGCATCCAGGATTTGTTCAAAACAGCACGTAGCATCATTGTATAGTTCCCATCAACATTTTTCTCTATGCTTTTTGTTATTGTTCAGGTAATTTATCTATACAGTAATACTAACACCGCTTTAAAAGAAAGAAAGAAAGAATATTCACGAAAGATGAAGGAAAAATGAAAGAAAAGAAAAAGTAGCAAGAGGAAAAAGGAGAAGAAACGAAGAAAAATGGAAGAAACGAACAAAGAAAGGGAGTAAAAAGGAAAGAGGGAAAAAAGGGATGAAAGAAGAAGAGAAGAGGAAAAAAAGAAAAAGGGAAAGTTAAGAAAATACGAAAAGAATAAAAAGATGAATGAAAAAAGAAAAAAAGCAAGGGAAATAGCAGAAAAGGAAAAAAAAGGAAGAAAGAGTGGATAGAAAGGTAAGAAAAGGGAAAAGGTTAGAATGAATGAAAGAAGGAAGGAAGAAAAAACAAAGGGAAAGAAAGAAGTAAAGCACTGAGTGTACTTCTTATTGGGCGCATCATACGGAAAGGTTTTCTCCAATCAGACTGGAGGTAGTCCAGGTGGCGTAATGGTTACAGTGCTGGACGGTGACATAGTAGTTAGTGAGTTCGATCCCCAGTCACGCTATTACATTCACTCTCGGATTAATACCCTTGAGAAAGGTATGACCCGTCTTATCCTCTCGACTATGGGTTAAATGATTGTACTACTATTCTACAAAGTTGACTTCAGCATCAACTAACCAACGAAGATTGATATGCCATTAAACAAACCAAACTATAAAGCTTAACTCTTGTATTTACCTAATCCCTTTACCATGGACCGGATTTAACTGAAGGTAAATTTTTAAGTTGGGTAAAGCTGGTGTGAATTCAAATTTCCTTCTCCTAGCCTAGTTGCCTAATCAGAGTTAAAGACCTCAATCGGCTTTACTATTTACCCATAGTTGGTTTTGGACTAATACCCTTGGGTCAAGTATGAGCCTCCATATATCCCTCCATAGCTGGAGGGATATATGGAGGCTCATACAACATACACACACACAACCACACACACATGCAATCACACATACATTTCAACCACATACAACCACACACCTATAGATGCACACGACGGAACCATACAAACTACATATACATACACACATACCACTACTGTTTTTCTGCAATGATAGCTTCGGCATTAAATAACCCACAAAGGTTGATATGCCATAATATATAAGAAAAAAGAAAGAAATGTGAGAAGCCATGGAGAAGGAATTAAGCCATGTTCATACTTTCCAGTCTCTTTCTCACTGGTCTTTTACTTATAAAAAATGTTTGGGTGCGGACTGGGTGTTTTTGTGGGGGTGAATGGGTGCGTTTGTGTGTGGGTACTGTGATGCATTGGAATGCCACCTTCCTATTCTATCCACCTCCTCTGACAGCCACCCACCACCTCTCTACTTTATTCGTCCACTTAGTTGGAACCAACTTGTTTGGTCTCTTCATGAATTTGAATGTGAATTGTTATAAACAAACTGTCTTTCTGTCTTCGTTTAACATTTAATAGTGGAGGTGCCCGTGCTGTAATGGTTATCGTCGTAGGAAATGGACACGGCGACATGAGTTCAAATCCTAGGCGAGACTGATTACATTTCACATAGCACTAATACCCTTGAGAAAGGTATGAATCCAATTATTCTCCCTCCAGCTATGGGTAAATAGTAGGGCAGACTAGGTTCTTCAACCTTGGGGAGGCAACTAGTCTAGGAGAAGGAAAACTCTGAATTAAAACCTGTTAAACTCCGCTTAAAAATTGACCTTGTGTCATATCCTGTCCGAGTGGAGGGGTTGGTAAATATGAATAGTCAGTCAGGTATCAAAAGTCTCTTACAAGTGTCCGAAGAGAAACCACACGCACACACACACACACACACACACACAACGACACACACCACACACACATTCATACAACCACAGACACAGGAAACCACTGACACACGAGTGCACACGTAAACACACGGACGCACGCACGCATTCACAACCACAAACACATACAATTACATGCACATCCAACCACACACGCACACGCACAGGCGCACATACACACACACGTACAGAACGCCACACACGCAACCACACACATACACATAATCATACATTTATACAACCACACACATACACACACAACCATACGCACACGCAATCCCACATACATTCAATTACAACCAAAACCACATACAACCACACACCTATAGATGCACACAACGGAACCATACAAACTACATATACATACACACGCGTACACACATAACCATACACGCATATAATCACATACATATACAACCACAAACATACGATCACATACACATACAACCACACACATATACATATATACAACCACACATATAAACACATAAAAACATACACACATACAACCACACACATATACAAACACGCACACATAAAACCACACAGACACAAAACCTCACACGCACATGCACACATATACATGCACGCACGCACGCGTGCACACACACATGTATATATATATATATATATATATATATATATATACTCCAAGGAAGAGGTTAAGACTTGAATCATTATAAATTGTATACGGAGAATGAATGTATAAAAATATAATCTGCTTCTTTTCCTTTCCTTTTATTACGAAATGTGTAACGATACCCCACTTCGGCCCACACACACATTACATCCTCTTCTAACCATTTCTCTTCTTGGGCGACCGGTGATCAACTAGTGGTTCCGAGGGGGGTAACGCACATTTCTTGCCACTACAAGAATACAATCGAGGGAGTGGGAGAAAAAAAGAGCAAACGAACAAACACGAACAAAATGCTTGGGGTTAACTCAAGAGCAGAAAGGGAGTATGCAACATTACATTTCCGATAGCATATATGGACTAACGCTAGCATGGATTACTAGCGAAAATTCCACAAAGCAACTGGAATGCTGACATCTTGACTCGATCTTCTTTACTGTGGCTGGACCCCATCCCATGCTGGCTCGCCTCTTTGCTACGGTGTCCGGAGTCGACAGCCCCTGTCCGTGTCCGTCGCCAACTGCCTGCCAGCTCCTTTTCCCAACCAGCTCTCTTCTCGCGTCCCGATACCTCTTCCGGCCACGCCGAGATTTCAAGTCCGAAAACCCTTTGTCTGGTTTCGCGCCAAAACAGACAAAGGAATCGTCTGCTTGGCGGGCCACCCATATAGCGTTACAAATGTACGAAATAGTCGAGTGAAGGAGAGAGTATAGGACGGCTACGATATACACACGGAGCGAGATAGGAATATTCAGTAAACTACTTCTTCGTTCTCATTGGGTGCCCCCATTCATTTGGCCTTGTGCTACATCGAAGCAAAGAGCTTCGTAAATTACTACTTCTTCGTTCTGCTTTCGCGAGACTAGTACAGGGCCAACTCAAAAATATAATTATCTCAGCTTCTATGTATTTTTCAACTTCAGGACTTTCGTAAGGCACACCTCCTTCTTTCTTCTGCGATAATACCCACTTTCGACTTTACCGAGTCTTTTTCTTCACATTTCTCTGCTAGGTGCGTCGAGCATTATCTCAAGTCATTTAATCATCTTAGATTCCTCTTGTCTAAGCGACACTATTTCTTCACGTGTCTCTCTTCGTTCGTCTGATATAATCTCAAGCCATTCAATCGTCTTACATTCTTCATCCTATCACGTGACTGGTACAGTCTGCCTCTCAACCATGGGCTGTCAGGCAAAAGGCCAGCGCACTGAGCAGCGTAACGTCTAGTGACTTTTCTGTCGGCTCCTTCGTTCTCACCTTGGGTCTAAAATCTTCAGTCGTTATATAATTTTCTGGACGCCTACACAATCTCATGGTCACACTTCCTTCCTGCATGCCACCCACACAATTCACGTGGCTTTCCGCCGTGTTTTGCTTACCTTAGAAAACAGGTGGACATCCTGCTTTGCCACCCACGTAACTTGCGCGGCTTGTTAAAGACGACCTTCTGTCTCTATTCAACAAAATCTCTTTTACTTATTTCATGTTTTTAAAATGTTTTTCCAGACTCTTAGCCCTGAGCAATAATACGTTGTAATTATTTCCAATTTAAAGAACTTAATTTGTTAATTACTAAATTCCTAACCTAATTAGTAATAATGTTTAGTTAAATGTGAACTCTTACTTTAATAAGAAAAATGATTATTTCAAGTTTTGAAATTCAATTTCTTTTCGATAGGTTATGACTTGCAGTAACGTCGCTTCATGTTTCATTGTTTAAATCGTCTCAGGTTAAGAGCTTCCGTTCTTTTCCCTCATAAGGAATAAATATTTTCCCGCTAACTCTTCGCCTGTGTTTGATAAATATGCACGCCAAATATGGTAGTTCTACATTTTAATTGACGTCTGCAGAGAACAAACAAATTATTCCTAATTATATCATCATCATCATGTAGTGCCGCTTCCACGGATATTCTTGCCCCTCTCTCGCCACTTCTCCCTATCGTTCATCGCCTCCGACAGGTCTTCAGGGTTACATCCCGTATCCTCACATAGCTGCTGTATGTATGTTCGAGTTGGTCGTCCTGCTTTTGCTCGGCCATATGTGGGGGTCCATAGGAGTACATCACTTATGAGCTCGTCTCTGCTTCTCCAGCAGTGTCCTGCGTGTCTGGTTCGTCTAACTTGGATAGTTTTCGTGATGGGAGGCAGGTGGCCGTATAGTTGGTGCTTTTATACACAAGAATGTTGCGAGCAATATTGAACAAGTCCTAATTATGTAGATATATTAATATTTACTAATTTACTGCAAGAGGTCACAATTGTTGAACACCCAGTGAATATCGAACTCACTGAAGCTATAATAATCAGGCTGGTTTACTAACCGCTAATCAACGAAAAGATTGATGAGGTATAACTTAGGCTGACACACGGCTACAATTGTGGAACGCTTAATGAAGATCAAATTAATTATAGCAGCAACATCTACGAGGATAGTCAAATAATTATTATTCTACATCAAAGCGCCTACACTTTAGTTATGAGCCTAAGTCATTAGTTTTACACAAGGCCATAGATTTTTGGGTACTTAAGAAAGATATATGTGTGTGAGAAAACGTGATGGCTATCAAGATGGAAGACGTAAACAGTAATCAGAGTTCGAAATTCAATCGAAATTGAATTCATTTAGCATTAATGCCGTTGGGAAAGGCATGAAACCACTTGTCTCTGTACTCAATCTCATCACCAGACAACGTTTCATCGCTGGCATACCATGAGATAGATAAAAGTGTAGAGAGTGGGTGAGTGTGTATTTTAGCAATTCACTTCCCCATTAGTAGCAAGGATATAGTAACACAAAAAATTAACTTTATATATATATATATATATAAAGTTAATTTTTTTAAAACCAAATATATCCGTTTTATTATTTCTAGTGGAACTATATAAAATCAAAGCTTGGTTGGTTGGTTTTACGGCATGTCAACCCTTACTGAGTTATTTAATGTCGAATTCAGTCCTTTTCCAAGGAATTATATGACTCATCGGTCTAGTGGGTAGAGTGTTCGTCAATGGTCCGGGAGAACTTGGTTCAATCCCAGGTTGTGTCATACCAAAGACTTTAAAAATGGTACCTGATACCTTCTTGCTTAACACTCCGCAATATCAAGGGTATAAAGTGGAGCAATCTAGGGAGTAGCGCCCTCCCCAACACCTCAGTGTAGTAACTATTGAAAAGGGTGCCTTCTGGTCACCCTCGACTACGGTCGCCAACAACAACAATATGACTTCAAGTATCAATTGATAAACATTTGTAAACAAGTAACTATTCGTATTAAAGAAAACTGGAATATTTGTCGCTGCCTCCCACCAGACACGACTTGACACAAGGTCAAATGCTCGAAGGCCGATTAAAAACTGGAACACAGTTATATAGTTTCTGTTATTCCTATCTATTCTTAATAATAATAATTTTCAAGAAATAAACTGGTTTCAACTTTGTTTACATATTTAATAATAATTTGTTTTAAGTTATAAGCCTTTAAGTATTCCCATCGAGTACTCATAATTTTGGCAAATTTTGCGTCGTTTTTGTCTTTCAAGCAACTATATGGTTTCAAGTAACTAATTATTTCATGAAAGAGCAGGAAGTGCATTAAAACTTACAGAGACTGCTCAACATCAAAAACAAAGTCACCTAAAAGAATGAATAAACAATGCAATGTTTGGGAATTGACCAAATCTCTAAATAGATCCTATAGCATGGATAGTGAAAATAACCGCGTAGTTGCCAACCTCAATCTAGAAGACAAAATAAATAATTCTAATACTTGAAATCATTTAACTGCGTGCAAACAAATGAGCCCAGTCTCTTTTTTAAAAGTTGCCTTCAAACTATCCACTTAAAAGTATATATTAACGACCAACGTTTGGTATACCATTAAACCAAATAACCTTACAAATCATATATATTTAAATATATGTTTTATATATAAATATTTACAAATAGGATTTCTCATTGCGCTAATACCCTTGGGAAAGATATACATCCAATTATAGATATACAGTAGGAAAACTCCGCTGAAAACTGACCTTGTGTCAAATCCTACTCATGCGGAGGGGTTCGAAAAATATATCAGGAGTGTACTTATTTTTGGACTTTGACGTATTTGTATCGTTGGTTACGGAGCTTCAATGCTGTTTGAGTTTGATTATAAAAATACCTAATAATATTCGCTTTAAATGTATTGTATTCTAATTGAAATGATAAAATCGTGATTTAAAAGGAAATTAATTCTTTCTGAAAAAAATTGTTGAGTCGGCGATATTGTATATTTAGTTTTTCGGTATTGTTTTCTATCAGTTAGAAGCCTTAACTTGATAAATTATTTACTTTTTTAGCATTAAAGAAACTACGAGGATTATTAAATAAGTTTCCAGACTTTTTTCGTACGTGCACTTTTATTGATAGTACACACATGAAACTCTAGTTCCCTTCGAAGTAATCTCCTCCGGCTGCAATGCACTTGCACCATTCAACAACCCCTGGAAGGCCCCATGGAAGTCCTCTTGTGTGAGCGTGTCAATGACCTTCGTCACAGCCGCTTTCATCTCCTCAATTGTCTCATAACGACAGCCTCTGAGCTTAGGGAATAAACAAAAGTCACAGGGACCAACGTCTGGACTATAGGGACGATGAGGAACTGTCTTGATACTCATCTTAGTCAAATAGTCTATGACAAGGATGGAGTTATGGACTGGTGCATTGTCCTGGTGGAAATGCCACTAAGCCGATTTGAAGAGTGCTGGCCTCTTCCGACTGAATCTCTTCCTGAACTCCCTTAAAACCTCAACATAGTAACCCTAACCCTAACCCTTTGGCCAGTCAACTCAAGTCTATTGACTTCCTTACTCCTTCCACACCTCTCATCATCCCTCACAGACTCCATGCCTTCCTTGAATCTCTTATGCCACTCGAAAACTGATGCTGGATTCATGCAAGATGGTCGAAAAGCAGTCTGAACTGTTCCATAGGTTTCTGTGACATTTTTTCAAAGTTTAAAACAGAATTTTATTGCATATCGTTATTCTAAAGTGTCCTGACGTCCAGATTGCATTTTTGAAATTCACCAGCTGTGACAATGAGGCTTTAGTAGGGTGTATTCCAATTGCTGCTGTAGCTGTTGATTTGAACCTGAAATCATAAAAATTGGTCAGTCATCTCATAAGATGTATAGCAATAACATACTGAACTTTCAAGAGTCTACAACAATTTTAAATGACCATACGAAAAAAGTCTGGAATGCACCACGTATGTTAATCGTTAAATAACTTACCACAAATGATCTTGGTTTGAGTTCTTTGTTTTAATGGCATATCAACGTTTGTGGGTTATTTAACGCCAAAACCATCGATGTCGAAAGACAGTAACCTATTGCTGGGGTGATAAAGTGGTTTATACTATTCCCAAGGTTTTTGTCTGAAAAGGAACATAATAGCACGACTAGGGTACGAACTCGTTACGACGATGTCGCAGTCCAGCATGTTAACCATTACACCTCAGTGACTTCCCTGAAATGACCTTATTAAGTGAATTTGATAGTCAACATTAGAAACAATATAAAATTTTATTCTTTCTGGTTTGGAATTGTTTGGTTTCTTTGTTTAATGGTCAATTGACCTTAGTGGATTATTTAATACCAAAGCCAGCTTTGTAGACCGACTGAAGCCTTAATTTGATCCATAGCAGGAGGAGATTAGAGGGTTTTCTTAGGTTTCTTTATTTCATTGCATATCAACCTTGGTGGATTATTTAATGCTAAAGCCATCTTCGTAGAATGACAGAAGTCGTATTATTTAATCCATAGCTGTGGGGATAAGTGTGTTCATACCTTTCCCAAGGATATTCGTCCTAAAGTAAATGTAATACCCTGATTGGGGATAGAACTTGCTTACTACGATGTTACTGTCCAACACTTTAACCATTACACCACGTGTGTTCCCTCCAGTCTAATTGTGGAAAACCTTTTCGTATGATGCACCCAGTAAGAAGTACACTCAGTGCATTAAACTGCAAAACCACCTTGCTAACCCTACTATAGTGAATTTAGTAAGTTTATTTTTGTCTAGCACAGGGCCTCAGAAGAGGAGCACTCTGTGAGGGTTGAACCCTCTGCGCTAGTGCATTGATTTTTTTTTTTTTAGTTTGTCCTACTTCAAACGTGGTAGGTCTTAGGACCCAGCTGGTCTGTCAAAGCCAGGGGAACCTAAGTCAACTCTTTACCCCCACTACCTTTTATTTATAGGTGTAACTGACATCGCTCAGATCTCTCCTTGGGTAACTGTTGTTCGGTCATGCGTACATCCCATTCACGTTGCTATTCTATCATGAAAACAGATCGTCCATTTCCTGTTCAGTGTGGTTCAACCCATGTAATAAAATTTCGTTCAATATGAACGATTTGCACCACAAATTGTTTCCGAAACTGTGTTGGCCTTTGAGAAGCTTCTCATTTTTGGGTAAAGGCAGGTTCATTCCTGAATTTGATTCGTGGTCGAATTCGATCGAAAGAAACATTTTTAAAATAATGTACGGTCTACCCAATATGTCCCCTGCTAAGGAAAGAGATACATTCCTACGTGTGCCAGTCAGAATGTGTCAGTTGTGGGAGATAGACATGGTTCTTATTTATCATCAGTTATTCAAATGACTGTATTAGTATATAATATTTGTTCTTTTTATGCTTTTTAATATCAACTTGCCTCAAATTCTTTATCACAATCACCATTAATTTGGGAACATTCAGCTTTTTAATAACCGAAGAGACTTCAAGCGTTTTCTTGCTCTCTGAGGGGGAGGGGGGATTACAAGTTCTTGGCCTAACCAAGAAAGGAATAAGTTTTTATTGTGTTTTACTTTTCTTGATTTTTCTTTTATTTATTTTATTTTAGATGCCTTGTTGTTAAGTTAAAAGCGGTAACTCCACACGCCAGGCATGTACTGGCATTTTCTTTTAGTTTGGGATACCACAGATTCAGAACATGATGGTGGGGGTGTATTTTCCAAGAAAAAATAGTTTTGCTGTTAAATATGTTCCCACACACACACACACACACACACACACAAATACGAGCTGGCGTCCGTAAGTCTGTATTTTGATAGTTATTAGATGAATTTTTATCTGAATTTTTTTCTGTGTAAACGTTGATCTATATGACATATGGAGAAGCGAAATGTAATAACAATGAAGGAGATTATGTTGAAAAAGAAATATTTGTTGTGTAAAATTAATGCTTTTCTCAACATTAGTTTTGGAATTACTAATGCCTACACACTTCCATCATATATTGGTCGAATTTTATTTTGTTCGTGTACTTTTAAAGCTACGCAAACACCTGCAAATGTGTTTATGTAAGACAAGAACTGATACTATTTGTATGAATAGTACCCTTTTATTTATTTATTTAGAAATGTTTTTCCGCACACACTTTCTCATTGTTCACATTCCCTTTTTAAAGTAATTACCATTTTTTTGTTATATGGAATCAAACTGTCAGTTGCCTATGTGATATTTTTGCTCTGGCAAAATAATTCTCTTTTTCTTCCTTTAACAGCTTGTTTTCTCGAATTTCTCATGCAACCGCCATATTTGCTTAAAAAAAAAAAAAAAAAAAAAAAAAAAATTCAACGCACAAACTCAAAGACGGCGGAAGTTCAAGACCTGTATAATCTTTCTATCAAGCAAACCTTTTCCTGTTTTTTTGTTTTTCTTTTTTAAATTTCAAAGCCAGCAAAAAAAATAACAGTACTATAAGAACCAGGGATCAATTCGCCAGAAAGTACTTCCACATTATACTTTTAAAAAATAAGGGAGAGAGTTAAAGTCTAGACCTGAAGTCTGCGTCTTCGCAAAGATGCTGAGATAAATTTTTTTTTTTCAAATCAGACAAAAATGATTTTGTATCGAGGCTTCATATTAAATACTAAATATTTTCTTTTGCTAAATTGTAAAGCTGCAGCTACAAAGGTTTCTGGGTCCTTCGATGTCTTATTGCTATGATAATTATCAGGTTGGATTCATTCCTCATGTCGGTGAAAAACTACAGCTTTGTCTCCCGGAAAAAAAATCTTTTTGATCCTGGATCAAGCTGGGATCGGGACGAACAAATGTAGAAAATTAATGACATTTTTCCTCATGCCAAGTTGGTTAATTTTATTTGGCCATCATCCACAGCGTTAGAACTGGAAATAAATATTTGACTCCGGATGTTATGGAAAATGTCGGCCATTATCATCTAGTGTGTGACGAATTGATTATATCAAGCGTTCATTTTATTAAAATTAACTTGATTTGATAAATGTGTACGGATTATCATATACCGCACTCATGTTGTTCTCTTATTCTGAATGCTATTTTTTTTAGCTCGATCATTAATTGAAAAAAGAAAAAGAAAAGTCTCTACAAACATTCCGATGAGAAGTACCCTTTTGAAAGGAAAAACCTAAAATCTACCTATGGCTATCATCAAAAGAAAAAAAAAGACCTTAAAAAATGTTCCTATAGCCAAAATAAAGTAAGGAAAGTTGGCGACCGTAGTCGAGGGCAACCAAAATGCTGTCTTTTCAATAGCTCGTACACTGAATTGTAGGGAAGGGCGCTACTCCTTTACCCTTGATACGTACCTTATATTGCTGAGTGTTAAGCAAGGAGGTATCAAGTAACATTTTTAAAGTCTTTGGTATGACTCGACCTGGGATTGAACCCAGGTTTCCCGGACCATTGACGAACAGTCTACCTACTTGGCCAATGAGCATACTCTTTTAAAATACTGCTCATAAGTATTTAAACAAATTAAAGATCTTGGGTTTTCACTTTTTTATTTTAAACTAAGATTGGAGTTGCCATTAAGGATTTAAATTAACTTACAAGTAACATTTTAGAATTTTAGAATAGAAAAAATTCTTCATTTAATTTGATTCTATAAAAATCCTTGGAAAAATGATTTAGCATTTAGAACCTCAAATCATGACTAAATGTTTGGATAAAATTTACACCTTGATCCATTTTGAACACCCAAAACCAAGCAATTTGAAGCAGATTGTTTGTTCAAATAGTTATGATTAGTCATCATCATTATCATCAAGTCGTGCTAATGGTACAGAGTCCCTTGACTCTCTCTCTCTCTCTCTCTCTCTCTCTCACCACCCATCCCTATTGTCTATCATGAGTACTACACAAGAATACCACGTGCTGTTTTGAACAAGTCCTGGAAGCTACGCTCTACAAAATAGCAGCTGTACGCCCACTTACCTCTCATCTCGCAAACCATTTAAGTAAGCCGAACAAGACATGCGGGGCACTGCTGGAGAAGTAAGGACGAACTTAAAAGTTCTTTTATGGACTACTACACATGGACACACTTTTGTAGGCCGATCAGCAAAGACGTACATACATCAGCTCTGTGCAGACGCCGGAAGACTCACCAGGAGCGATGGATGATAGGGATGGATAACGAGTGAGAAAGAGTAATCAGGAAACTATGTACTGTCAGCACGATGATTATGGTATGTGTGCGTGTGCGCGTGTGTGTGAGAGGGAGAGAGAGAGAGAGAAAAAAAAGAGAGAGTGAGATGTTTCGGATTAACCTATTTACCAACCCCTCCGCTCGGGCAGGATATGACACAAGGTCAATTTTTAAGCGGAGTTTAACAGGTTTGAATTCAGAGTTTTTCCTTCTCCTAGACTAGTTGCCTCACCAAGGCTGAAGAACTCAGTCTGTCCTAGTATTTACCCATAGCTGGAGGGAGAATAATTGGATTCATACCTTTCCCAGGGGTATCAGTGCTATGTGAAATGCAATCAGTCTTGTCCAGGATTTGAACTCGTGCCGTCGTGTCCATTTACTACGACGATAACCATTACACCACGGGCACCTCCAAAAATGTTTCGGATAAATGTTAATTGTGAACCAATCTACATCATCCAGTATTAGGTGTACATTTTTCAGATTGAATTATTTATCCTTATCGACCATTGTTAAGCTTAGCTTAATCTGGCACAAGGCTGCAATTGTAGAGCACCCAGTGAAACTTATTATAGTGGTAAATGCTAATCAAACACCCAGCTATTGTTACTTAAACTGTGAAGCGGTCACATATTTATGAAACTCTGCTTAGGGCATCAGAAAGCCAAGTAGAATAAATAGGTATACGAAGATTATATTGTGATGATTCCCCAAACGGAGAGTACCATTTGTTCAGGGTACCCATAGAGAATCGAACTCATAGCTTTTGTCTCCGAGACAAGCCTACTAACCACTGCCTTGTGACAGATATTCTCTTATCTTCTAAAAGGAATATACAAGGAATGATAAAAAAAACGATCAAGAGATTTAAATTAAAAAATTTTTTTTCAATTTAGTTGAAAATGTGGTCAAGTCTGAGCAGCTTATGTGATAAAGCAATGATGTCTAGACGTCTAGATGAAGTGTGAACAAATCCGTGCCAATTTCTTTTTTTAATTATGAAGCCAATCTCGATACTTTTTTTTAACGGAATGCTTTTCGCGAAATACAGGATTGTTCAAGTGCAGTCCTCTTTATATTCACCAGACTCAGCTTCGTGTGACCTTTTCTTATTTTCTGGGCCGAAAATCTATTTCATGGTAAGATTTGGGGATGTGGAAGAACATTAAAAGAAGTGCAACACAGCAGGTTCAGTCTATATAAAAAAAAGGTATCTTAGAGGTACTTCGACTAAAGAAAAACTCGATGGAATAAGTATGTAGACTGCCGAGGAGACTATTTTGAAGAAAAATAACGTTTCATTTATTTTTCTTTCTTCTTTTAGTAAATATAAATGTGACCTACATCCTCAAATCTTACCCTTTAAATGAATTTGTCAGTTTCGTAAACAAGAAAAATTGGAACGGAGTGAGGTCTAGTGAATACGCAGACTGTTGCACTTACACAATCCCGTGTTTCGCCCTAAACTGCAGTTAAAAGAAGAAAAAAATTCGTGACTGTCTTTATAAGTTTTCTTTTTTTTTCGAATTGGCATTAACTTCTATTGACAAAGTTTGGACAAAATCAAGAAGTCTGGATATGATCATTTTATTCTTGCTCATCTGCGAACATGTTTTAATTTTTGATTTTTTAATTTAAAATTTTTACAGCTTCAGTCTCGATACTTTTTGATCACACCTCATATGTATTTTTAAAACTTAGTATAATTCGATATGTATAGTTAGAGTTCAATATGGTTGATTGGTTGGTTATATTTTACGGCATATAAATCCTTGTAGGTTATTTAATGTCAAATCCTGTTATGTGTGTGTGTGTATGTATGTGTGATTTGTAAACGAATAGTTTTTAGGTAAATTTTTAAAGCGTGGAAAGATCCTTTGTTTGTACATAGATAAATACTTTCAAGTATTGTTATCTGACACTTCTAATTCTATTCAACGTTATTCGTTTGTACACTTAGATGGTTCCAAATATTGCGATGTAATACTAATAATTCTATTTAATGGTCATTTGTTTGCACACAGTTAAATGGTTTTAAGTATAGAAAATGATTAAACAGTTCTGTTTGACCTATACATAAGACCCCAACAGATACCTCTACTCTGGGTCAAGGTTGACCTAAGAGTAATGGTAGTGAAGGAGTACTCCACATTCCCCAAAGCTCCAAGACTAAAGCCTCACCATCAGATTGTTTAGTGTCATATCCAGGATACTCGTTGTCGGGGAGTCTTATCCCTCTGTAGAGATGCAGTCGGCATATTCTAAAGCCCCAGCCAACTGAGCTCTTATGTCAGCAAAGTTTTATTATATAGAAACTCTCAATTCATTGCAGCTGATTTTATTACAGAAATTTATCGAAAATCAGAACAAAGTGTTTGTTAAAGACCAAGAAATCAACTAATCGTTACTAAAAGAATAAGAATACCTGCTATGACTGACCACTTGGACAATGGGGTGTGATTTGCTTAAAGTTCGAAAGAAAATGCCATTCAATGTTCATTTCGCAATACTCATGGCCTGTTTACATCAACATATTTTAATAATATATCAAGGATCGTGCCTGGCAGCTCGTACCATACAACTCAGTGTAGCCTGTCTCGCTGTCTAGTTACGCCTATTATCTTGAGAGAAGTGATAAAGGGAAATACTCAACGTGGCACCTCGATGACCTAATAGGTTTATATGGAAAAAAATCTAAATAAACACGAAAGCGGCTGGGTGTAGACGTATGTGGTTTACATCGAATGAAATTTCAGAAAGACTCTATGACCTACAGTTTCTGAGACTGTCTGGAAAATGTGGCTGGGAAGGGTGTTTGAAATTACATCTGTGTAATATGATTAGCATTTGACTTCAAATTTTGGAGGCGTGAGAAGCAAACTTTTCTCCTTTTTTAAAGCAATAATTACGCATTATAGTGATATGAGATAACAATGTTTTTTTTTTGTTTTGTTTTTTAGTCATCCTCATTTATTGAAACCAGATGTGCAACAAAATATTGGATAGTTTGTTTAAACAGGGGTTAACGCTTTGCGGCACTTTGAAGCCACACATCAATGCGGCGACATAAGACAGATTCAATACTTGCAAAATATAAGCGATTTGGTGTTGTTTCAGAGGCTGAAGGTCTAATGAAAACCAATTTCTCGCGACTATCGCTAAAAAGAAATGATAGTAAGAAGAATGTGTTGTGTCAGTCCAATTAGTCCAGTTTCTTTATTTTATGGCATACCAACCATTGTGACTCATTTAATGCCAAAGCCATACTTGTGGAGGAACTGCAGTGATACTATTTAACCCATTGCTAGTGGGGGATAAGGGTGTTAATCTCTTTCCTACGAATAATAGTGAACGTCATAGCGCGACTGGAGTTCGAACTCGCCAACTAAAATATCTTAGTCTAGTATTTTATCGATTACACCAAGCGGACTCCCCAAGTCCAATTAGGAAAAATCTTTTCGTATGATACACTCAGTAAGAAGCACACTCAGCGCATTAGACAGCAAAACTAGCTTGCTAACCCCACTATAATGAATTTAGTAAGTTTGCTTTGATCTGGCATAGAGCCGCAGAAGAGGAGCACTTAGTGAGGGTTGAGCTCACAGCGTTAGTGCATTGATCAGTATGACAAACTTGTTAACCACTGTATTTTAGTAAGTAGTGAATATTAACAAAGATTAGCTTTGTCAGGCACAGGACTACAATATTTGGGCTCTCGGTGAGGATCGAACTCACTATGCTAATGAATTCGTACGTGAGACAAGCTTATTAACTATTAGATTTGAGAAAGTATACATATATATATATATATATATGTTTACTTAACCTCTCTGCGACGAGAAGGATGTGACACAAGGTCAATTTTTAAACGGGATAAAGCTAGTTTGAATTTTTCTTCTCCAAGACTGGTTACCAAACCAAAGTCAAAAAGCTCTGACTGCTCTTCTAATTGAAAAAGCAAGAATATGTTGAATAAGTTTTCCTAACAGAGTGGAGTTCCGTCTGTCTTGAAAATTAGGATTTAAAATTGACTCATATTATACTAACAGTAGAATATATGGCACTATTTAACCTACCAAGCGAGCACATCAGATACTTACTAAGTATAGTTTAATCTGGTGCAGGGTTACTATACTTCAGTACCCAATGAGGATTGATCACATTATACATTTTATAAAAAAAAGTCATTGAGACTTGTTAATCATGGTGCTATGTCAGGTTGGTTGGTTATTTTGTTTTACGGCTTATCAACCCTTTGCGGGTCATTTAACGCCGAATTAGGTCATTTTGATAAAAGTTTCAAACAATTAAGTTTAATAAGAGTATATTTTTGTTTACGCACAGTTAAATGTCAAAACAGTTCTGTTTCAAACAATTAAGTTTAGCATAAGTACAGTTTTTTGTTTACAAACAGTAAACTATTAAAGCAGTTAATTTCAAACAATTCAGTTTAGCATAATTACACAGTTTAATTCTATTTGACCCATAGATGGGACCCTATAGGTGCAGCCACTCCGGGTCAGAGTGGACCTGGAAGCGATGGCAATGAATGGGTGCTCTGCATTCGCCAATGCTCTTGCATTACTGAAACCTCATAACTAGGACACTCGTTGGGGTGAGCCTTATCCTTCTGCAGAGTTGGAGTCAGTGTATTCTGCAGACCTAGCTGACTCGGCCATCTGTTACTTTTAAATGTAAAACCAATTTTATGACAAACAATTCAGTTTAGCATATGTACAGGTTTTTGTTTACACACAGTTGAACGTAAAAACAATGAATTTCAAACAATTCAGTTTAGCGAAATTACACAGTTTAATTCTATTTGACCCATTGATAGGACCCTATCAGGTGCTGCCACTCCGGGCCAGAGTGGACTTAAGAGCAATGGCAATGAAGGGGTACACCGCATTCCCCGAAACTCCAACATTACTGGAATCTCACCATCAGATTGTTTAGTATCATATCGTTAGAGCAGTCTTACCCCTCTCCAGAGATGCAGTCGTTGTATTCTGCTGTCCCAGCCGATTGAGCCAGCTATGGCAGGAGTTTGTACGAAGTTCATTGAATAAATAAGGTGAATTTTACTTAAGGAATTGGCAATCGGAAGCATTCTTTACAATTGCACCCTTTTTTAAGTAAGTTAATAGTGGATCCTTTCATGTTCAAAAAGATAATTACCATGACCTTCTTTAGTGACTGCTGAAGTAGAAACTTTTTATTTACCGTCGTCAGTGTGTTTCCACTCCATGAGCTGTCTTTTAGATTCAGTCTAGTAGTGACAAACCCATGTGTTCGCCCATTTGTAAACATCTTTTAAATAAAACATGCTTCTCCGTTCACATCATACATTCTTCTGTAAATTTTACATGGTTTGCATTTCGCGGCCGTCAAAAATTTAATGACAGACTTCTATTTAAGGTTGGAGCACTCTGGTTTGTCGCCATTTTGAATAACCTCAAAAGAAATATTTTTTTCTGCAAGATTAAAATAATTTTTGCTCTTAACCAATTCCAAATGATGTGGAGCTTATGAAAAAAAATTATTTTGCTTTATTCAAAAAATTCCCTTTATTTATTGAATAACCTACGTATTTATATTCAGTTTTTATTCAATGCAGACATAGTGAAATATAAATACCGGATATGGCAGAAGGAGCGAATATCAAAAGACGAAAGAAAACTTTTATTGTCTGAAGTATTCATCTATATCGGCTAAGTTAGATTATTTATTTTGAATGAGCTAGCCCAGTCGACTGGAGTTGTAGAATACACCGACTACATCTCTGCAGAGGGGTATGACCTCCCCCCTCCAACGTGTGTCCTTGATATCACACAAAACCATCTGATAGTGAGGCTCCAACTCTGGAGCTTTTGGGAATGCTGGGTACTCTGTTGTATCGTGGTAAGGAAAAGATACACTGTGCAGCAGAGTTAATTATCTATTTAATCAAGTGGCACTGTCCGCCTAGTATTATAAGTCTCGCGCTGTTGGTGTTACGTCCGAAGTTAGTTTTACTACTGAACGACGTCCTTTCAGAGCTGTCTCTCTTACTGCTTCTGCTTCAGCTTCAGCTTTTGCTTCCCTGTGCTTTAGAGACACGGAGTTTTTTTTTTATACTTCCACGATACCGGAAGTCACGTGGCACAAGCCGCTATACAACACCCCTCATTGCCAAAACTCTCAGGTCCACTCTAACCTGGAGTAGTAGTACCTGTTAGGGTCCCATATCTGGGTCAAATAAGACTGAGCATTAAACTGCGTGTAATTAAATGACTGAAGTTAAATTAAAATGTTAGTGTTACATAGCAATACTTGAAACCATTTAACTGTGAGCAAACAAATGAGATTTGACTCGTTTAAAAATGTTATCTATAAACCATTGGTTTACTCATATATATTTGATATACATGTATAAACAGGATTTGGTATTAAATAACCAACAATGATTGATATGCCATAAAAACCCAACCAATCACAACATAAGCGTGTTCATCATCAAATACGGTTGAACTAACAGAAAAATGCCGACATTCAGTTCTACTAATTTCATTTTTCTAAACAGTGTTTATTTTACAATTGTTGAGGGACATTAATTTTCTTCCTTTGGGAACGTATGCCTCTGGGGTATCACATGACATTTACAGAAAACCATGCTCGACCTTCATTTGCTTCTGTTCTTGGAACAGTCCGGACATCGTCTTCTGCCCAACCATTGAACAGTAAAACCAACATGGCTATGACCATTTTACTGTGTTACATAATCGAGTAAGACTTTTTCTATTATTGGTACCCCTTCTACCAACTGCTTGTTCATTGAACAATATGTGCAGATTTCTAGCTGTTGGGACATGCTTGTATGTCATATTTAATGCTAGTTCCGTGTATATTATATATATATTAAATATTTCAGTATGTGGAAGTAAGTTTATTTTGTCTTCCCTTTCATTTATTTCGTGTTTGTATATCATGGAATATACTTAATGCTAATATTGGCCCTTGATGAGAGGAGACTCGACGAAACATCTTCTTTACCTCCAAGCAACCTAATGTAATTTTTGTTTCAAAAACTGATACAAACGATGATTTATAAAAGAAAATATCCATTTAACAAAAATATATTTATGAATTATATTTTTAATGTTATGTGTCTGAAAGTAGATACAACCCATTAATATGATAATGATTTATTACTGAAACAAGAAACTAAAAAAAATTGCATGTCCTGGAAGTTGATACAATAGTAATTTTAAAAAAACATTGATTTGATGTGTCTAGCTCAAAGAATCCATTTTTTACAGGACGTGTTTCAAATGACCACCATTGCGTTGATGACACACTTGAGTTCGTCGAGCGAAGTTGTCAATCACCCTGATTCACTCTTTTTCACTATGGCACCACTTTGAGCTCAGCAATGGATTGTAGATCGTTCTCGTACAAGTTGTCCTTCAAGAACCCTCAGAGATAAAAAAAAAAATCTGGGGGATTCAGATTGGATGAATGCGGAGACCACTCAGGTTCGCAGCACCAGCTGATCAGCCGATTGGGGAATCGATGGTCGTGCCACTCCATTTGTTGACTGTATGTGGAGTTGCCACATCTTATTGGAACCATTACACATCTTCATTCCCATCACGACGAGTTCCAAGTACCCTCCAGAACTTGTTCAGCTTATCAATATAACGCTCCTTTGTGACCGTGATTGCCTTCTCGTCTGCCTTTTCAAACCAAAACGGTCCGATTATTCCATGTTTTGATATGGCCACCTAGGCAGTGCATTTCACAAAGTGCAAGGGCTTCTAAAGCACCTCATTTGTACCTTCTACTCCCCAGTACACACAGTTATTGCTATTGACATGTCCACAGAGCCAGACATGTGCTTCGTCGCTAAACCAAACACCATCAAGAAAGTCAGAATTCTCTTCAATATTGTTCTCGAATAATCGACACATCACGAAACGTTTTTCCATGTCAGCTGGTGTGAGTTTATGTTTGATTTGGATTCTGTATGGATACAGCTGAAGATCCTTCTTTAAGATTCTTTGCAATAATGCACGTGAAAGACCAATTCTTGAAAACGTCTTTGGAGAGACTTTTGCGGACTCCTTCCGACAGAATCTCTCACCGCATTCACATTATCAGCACATCTTGCTGTCAACTTTCTGCCAAATCTGGGATTTTCTGCTTTCTTCTAGAGGTTGTTTACTGACCCTGTAGCAAGAAATTTGTGTACCCAACGATAAATTTGGTTTTTCTGGGGATTATTCTCAAAGTTAAACTTCTCGCGAAATTTTGATTGTACAGCTTTGAATGATTTTGTCTCCAAATAAGAAGTGACGCAAAATATTTTTTTCTCTTGTCCAAGCCATTGCGATCAAGGATTAATAGTTGTTATAGTATACTGTTTTCAAATCTGAAATAAAAAAAAGAACGCAACATTATTATTAGTAGAGCTATTAGCAGTCACATGGGTCCCATGTATACTGAGACATCCTGTATATACAGGTATACCTCGGGTTATATCATTTCGAGTTAAGTCGTTCTCGATTATAGGTCGTTTGTCAAAAAATAATTGGAAAAGCAAGTTTAAGTCATTTCGTTCGACTTTACGTCGGCCCACCGCATATATTAAAATCGTAATATAACTAGAAAAGCGTTAAAAGCACATAAAACCATGTTACTGTTCAATAAATAAGAATAAAAGTACAGTGTAACCCAGATATAAGAGAGTTATCGGGACAGGAAAACAAGTATCTTATATCCGGGTTTTGTCTATTTTGTTTAGGTAACACAAGCTCTAATTTGGGACCAGATAAAATCTCTCTTATATCCAGGTTTCTCTTATATCAGGGTCTCTTATATCCCGGTTACACTGTATATAAAAATTAAGTTTATATCGATTGCTTGATCTTTTTGGAAAGAGTCGGACCACGATATCAACGTCTGTGATGTAAATAAACAAATTGTATGTAAATATTGGTAAATTAAACATAAATTAGTTTATTTTTTACTCTCGCCAAATAATTTTAATAAGTATATTTGTTATTTAACCATGCAAAATCATTTTATTTTATAATGTCTTAAAGCAAGCCACATTTACTAATAAAGAGTCCGCGATGTACTGTAAAGATCGCCAAATTGTAAACATCTACATTTACAAATATGTAGGTACATGTTTTCCTAAATTTAGATTACTTTTTTTTTGTGGTATACTGAAAACTAAAATTTATTTGTTTTTAAAACTTAAAATAGATTTTTATTGACTATATATCATTAAAAATTACTAAAAATTATTAGAAATTATTAAAAATGCATTTATAGATATAATACAGGATTGGAAATAGTTATTTATGGTTTAACCTAGTGACAAGTAAATTCAGAGACAAGTAAATTCAACTTGAGTCGTTTTTCTGGAACGAATTACCAACGCAAGATGAGGTATACCTTAATTGAATATATGTGATTTGTAAACACATTTTTGGGTAACCTTTTTAAACGGGCCTGAGTTTTTTGTGGTTGTTTTTTTTTTTTGCACACAGTTAAATGGTTTCAAGTATTGGTACGTCACAGTAAGAATTTAACATCAGTCATTTGTTTGTGCATAGTTAATTGGTTATACATATATGATTTCTAAGACAATAGTTTAAAGGTAATTTCATTTTTAAATGAATTAAAGCTAATCTATTTGCACACTAGAATTGCTATTGTTTCTACACGGGTAAATTGTTTCAATTACTGCTATGTAACACAATATCCGTATTGAATTTATTCATTATCTCAGCTTTTCTCTCACTCACTCTGTCCGTCCCTCAGTCAGTCTGTGTGTCACACACTCACACTCACACCATACTCTACGTGTGAGTTTGTGTGTATATGTGTGGGTCTCCCTCTCTCTCTCTCCCTCCCTGTCTGTCTGTCTGTCTGTCTGTCTCTCTCTCTCTCTCTCTGTCGGTCTGTCTGTCTGTCTCTCTCTCTCTTTCTGTCGGTCTGTCTCTGTTCCTCTCTGTCTCACACACACATACTCATCCTCACACATACTCAGTGTGTGAGTGTATGTGTATATCTTTCTCTCTCTCTCTCTCTCTCTCTCTCTCACACACACTCACACTCACACATACTCTGCGTATGAGCGTATGTGGATATGTGTGTGAGTCTCTCTCTCTCTCTCTCTCTCTCTCTCTCTCTCTCTCTCTCTCTCTCTCTCTCTCTCGTCACTTTTTTTCATAGAAATCTGTAATTGGTTGCTTAACCTGTTCGCGATCAAGCATATTTTTGGCTTTGTAACTCCTACGTCAAATTTTTTTCTCGTTAAAATTGATGAAAACATAAAATCTTCATCAAATGTTTAAAACGGTTTTATTTTCATACAAACCAACGAATATAAAGTCGGTTTATTATGTCGCGAGAGTTATTGTGTAATTTTTTTTATTATCAACTTAATTGCAAATCAAATTTATGCGTCTAGCGCAACGGTTATCGTCGTAAGAAATGAAATTGGTGACCCGAGTTTAAATCTCGGACGAGCCTATTTGCTCTTCATTTAAGGCTAATACCTGTGGGAAAGGCATGAGTTCAGTTCTTGATAAGGGCTGTATGTCTTCCTATGTTAAACTCAGTGAATATCAGTACTTAATTTGGGCATACTAGTGAGAAAAGAACGCATACATAAACCCCACCTAGTCAGCTGAAGCAATAGAATGTGCTGACTGCATCTCTGAAGAGGGGTAAGAGCAACCTCCATCCACCCATGAGCGTACTGGATATGACACTGAACCATCAGATACTGAGTAGCAATATTTAAAACAATTTAACTGCCTGCTTACAAATGAGCTTTAACTCGTTTGAAAATAACGTTACCTATAAAATATTCGCTTAAAAATCAAATGTATATACAGGATATAACATTGAATAACCATCAAGGGTTGAAATGTCATTAAATAAAATGACCTTACCTAATAACCCAACACACACACACACACACACACACACACACACGTACGTATAAGACCTGACGAATGAAAGGACGGCATACAGCAACAAATAAGACGCACTTTTTAAAAAGATTTTCAAATACTTTGAAATATCGCAGTATCTTATTTGATGAAAATTAAGCAATGCATTAGGCTGGGTTTTTGAGCAGATTCGAGAAAAATTTCTTTAAAATTCTATTTTTTCTGCATAAAAATTTAATGTGGTTTGGTTTCATGGCATATCGACCTCCGTGCATTGTTTAAAACCAAAGCCATTAATGTGGAAGGACAGTAGTGGTACTGTTTGATTCACACCTGAGAAAGGGATAACATTGTTCACACCTTTCCAAATGGTATTAGTCCGAAAGTGAACGTAATTGCGCTTTTGGGGCTCGAACTCGCTTACTACAATTTTGCAGGATAGAACGTTATCCATTACGCTACTGAGACTCCGGCCAAAGTTGGGTATGTAAAGAGTAGTTAGATAAAAGCTTGTCAGGTTTTCAACTAATGAAAATTGAACGAATATTTTAGAATGTAGAAAAAAATAAGTAAAAAAGTAAAAAGAAATAGCCCTCTAGTGCGAACAATACTTGTATATCGACTGATCTGATTCACACCAAATGTCCTGACATCTTGATATTTGCACGATATTCAACTGAATCATTAATTTTAGAATTGTGTCAGCAATTGAACAGCTAAAGTCGTATTGTTAAATACAATGAATGACATAAATTCACCAGGCTTGACCGAAAATGTCGTCAATCCAATAAACAAGATACTTCAAACGCTGATTTGCATCAACGGGAATGCAGCTCATCGATTGAAGCTCAAGGGTTGGGCATGTTTTGTAAGTAAAGTAAAGTTGTCTCCCTTTAGTCGAGGGCGACCAGAAGGCTCCCTTTTCAATAGCTACTACACCTACTACAGTAGGGGAGGGCGCTACTCCTTTCCCTGGATTGCTCCACTTTACCCTTGATACATACCTTATATTGCTGAGTGTAGAGCAAGGAGGTATCAAGTACCATTTTTTGAGTCTTTGGTATGACTCGACCTAGGATTGAACCCAGGTCTCCTGGGCCATTGGCGAAAACTCTACCCACTTGGCCAAGGATCCAGTCGAAAATGTTTAAATGTTCTAAAACAGTTGAGATGACTCTTCCATAACTAAAGGGCACCTCGGGTGGTGTAATGGTTAACAAGCTAGACTAGCAAATCTACACGAGTGAGTTCGAGTTTCATTGGGTGCCCTATTCATTCGGCCTTGTGCTACATCTAAGCAAAAAAGCTTAATAAATTACGACTCTTTAGTTACAAATCTGAGTCTAGTTTGGCTCAAGGCCAGAAGGGAGAATTGAACACACTAATATGACTTACTAACCTAACTAGCTAACCATTACACTATCCGCCCAGTCGGCGAAGAAATAGAATACGCTGACTGTATCCCCTGGAGAGGGTTAAGATTCCCTCATCAAAAAGGGGGTTCTGGGTACGAAACTAAACTGTGTCAGATGGTGAGGCTCCACTTCTGGAGATTTAGAAAGTGTAGATTACCCTTTCATTGCTATTACTTCCAGGTCCACTCTGACCCAGAGTGGTAGCAACTTTTCGGGTCCTATTTAAGGGTCAAATAAATTTGTTTAAAAATTATTCGTTTTCGAATTTTGTACACAAAAATAAAACTTTTACGAAACAATTACGCAAAAAATGTAAATATGAACGCGATTCTCTAACCTACTGCCATAAAATCATTAAAAACAATCAATCATCACCCACACACACACGCACGCACGCACGCACGCACGCATTTCTCTGTCCGCCTCGAGCCGATGTAAATAAGTTCTTGCTGGTCGATCAACACTGACGCATTCATGTATTAGGGTCAATCGGAGAATGTCACTTATGAGTTCATCTTTGCTTCTCCAACAGCGCCCCGTATGTCTTGTTCGTTTTACTAGGATGGTTTCTGAGATGCGAGGTAAGTGGCCGTACAGCAGTTGTTTCGTAGGGTATTGCTTCCAAGATTTGTTCGAAATAGCTTATAGAATTTTTGTGTTGTTCCCATCAAGCTTTTTCTCTCCACTTTTTGTAAACGTTCATGTGGTGTATCCATACAGTAGTATTGACACTGCCACAGTTTGGAAGAATTCCCGTTTTATTCTATCGGATAGATCAACTTTATACATGATCGATAACCTATCGATAGCAGTCCACGCTTTGGCTAGGCGTATATTAACATCACTTTTAGTAGATGAGATGTTGCTTCTGAGGTACGTTAACTAATTTTAGAGGCGCGCCACCTAGCGAGGAGATGGCTCCTTCTCGTATAAAAAAATAACACGACCAAGATAAATTATGCATTATAATTAAATATATTTTTAATCAAAACTCTTTCGCGACTTTTATGTTGTATTGCCCGTCAAATTAACTATGAAAGGGAATAAATTAGCCCCATATCTGCCCATAATCTGGGTAGACTACGTACTTCAAACGCCAATCGATCTAATGAAAAAAATTGCACTACACTAAAAAAGGCAAGAAGCAGACAATACCTCGCAAAAACTATAACAGACGCAGATGAAATAGCGCTTTTAGTAAATACACCTACCCAAGCCGAATCCCAGCTGCATAGTCTGTAACAGGCAGCTGGTAGGATTGGCCTCTGTGTTAATGCAGACAAAACATGTGTTTTAGAAAAAAGCAGACATCTCCACACTAAATGGTGGCTCTCTAAAATTAGTGGTTAAGTTCACCTACCTTGGAAGCAGTATCTCATCTACTGACAATGACATCAATATGCGACTAACGAGGGCATTACCTGCTATCGATAGGTTATCGATAATATGGAATTCAAGTCTCTCCGATAAAATAAAACGCAATTTTTTCCAAGTAGCGGTCGTGTCGTGTCTACTATATGGATGCACCACATGGACGCTGACAAAGCGTATAGAGAAAAAGCACGACGGTAATTGCATTAGAATGCTATGAGTAACATGGAAGCAACACACCAGAAAACAGCAACTGTACGACCACCCACCTCCCATCTCTCATCATCATCATCATCATGTCGTGCTGGTTGCACGGATATCCCTGACCCTCTCTCGCCACTTTTCCCTATCGTTCATTGCCTCAGGCAGGTCTTCTAGACAACATCCCGTATCCTCACATAGTTGCTGAATGTATGTTCGTGATGGTCGTCCTGCTTTTGCACGGCCATGTGTGGGGGTCCATAAGAGTACATCCATTATGAGTTCGTCCCTGCTTCTCCAGCAGTGCCCTGTATGTCTGGTTCGTCTAGCTTGAATAGTTTTCGTGATAGGAGGCAGGTGGCCGTACAGTTGGTGTCTTGTGGGGTGTTGCCGCCAGGACTTGTTCAAAATTGCTCTCAGCATTCTTGTGTAATTGCCGTCTAGCTTCTTCTCGAGCCGTTTTGTTAGAGTCCATGTAGTGCATCCATATAGCAGTATCGATGCGACCGCTGCCTGGAAGAAACTGTGTTTCATTTTATCGGTTAGGTCTGATTTCCATATAATCGATAGCCTATTGATAGCTGTCCATGCTTTCGTTAACCTCGTGTCGATGTCCTTTTCGGTTGATGCGACGCTGCTTCCTAGGTAAGTGAATTTGTCTACTAGTTTAAGAGGGGTTCCGTCTAGAGTGGAGATGTAACCCGTTTGATTATAGCACATATATTCCGTTTTGTGTGCATTTACATAGAGACCTATGCCTGCGGCTGCTCGTTCCAAACTATGCAGTAGTGTTTCGGCTTGGTCGGGTGTATTTGCCAGTATCGCTATGTCATGTGGGACACTGCAGGATAAGTAAGGACGAACTTATAAGCGACGATTTTCTAAGGAACCCTTCACACGGACATGCAAGTGTTGGACGACCACCAACAGCTCTGTATGGAAACGGAAGCGATGGGTGATAGAGATGAATTGCGTGCGAGAGTCAATGAAATCTGTGCTAATAGCATGAAATGATGATGATGATGATGATATCTTAGACAACCATAGAGTAGTACTTACACGGCTAAAGCTTGGAAGAAACCCCGTATTATTTCATCAGAGATATCAGATTTCCATATGATCGACAATCTCTTCTCTATGCTTATGCTGATATCGCTTTCAGTGCCAAGTTATATGAACTGGTCTACTAATTTCATAGGCTTGACATCTAATGTGAAGATGGTTTCATCTTGTTTAAAACGCATGAACTCTGTTTAATCTGCGGTCACATAGAGGCCAATGCTTCTTGCTCAAGATTTTGCAGCAGAGATTTGGCTTGAGCAGGTGTAATTGTGAGAAGTGCTTGATTATCTGCATAGTCTGCGCCTGTCATAGTTTCTGCAGAACGGTTGCACCACCTAGACTCTGACGAAACACAAGCTCGGGAACTACACAAAAATACTATGTGCTGTTTTAAATAAATCGTAGAAGAAGCACTCATCAAAACAACAACTGTACGGCCACTTACCACCCATCTTACAAACCATCCAAATAAGATATGCTGGCCACTGCTGGAGAAGTAAAGACGAACTCAGAAACGACGTTCTCGAATAGACTACTACGCATGGATACGCCAGGGCTGACTGACTAGCAATGACTTACGTCAGCTTTGTGCAGACACTGGATGCCGTCTAGAGAGCCTGATAGAGTGATGAATGATAGGAACGGGTAGCGAGGGCAAGAGAGAGAGAGAGAGAGAGAGAGAGAGAGAGAGAGAGAGAGAGAGAGAGTCAAGGGACTCTGTGTTGACAGCACGATTTTATGATATCTTAAAATTCACTAAGCTTTGCTAAGTCCAACATAGAAACCTCATATTGCCTCCAGGACAGGCTGTTCGAATATATATATATATATATATATATATATTATCATTAGTCACAATAAGATATTTAGGGTTGAGGATCTGTTCTCCGTACCAGGTTGGTGTTATTCACCAAGTTAAAACGGTTTTCGAAGCCGAACAAAGCCAAAATTTCTTTAGTTGCCTAATTGTAAATATACTGTTGCGTCCAGGAAACAAATATTTATATCTGTTTCTTTTCTTTTCTTTCTTTTCTTTGCTCTTTGTTAATTATACTAAAAAGAAAAGATTCCTTTATCGTGATAGGAATTTTTTTTGTCTATGTAAGGATTATGTAGATTATTTATTGTATAGAATACGTTTTCTTTTAAATATTTTTCTTTTTTCTTCCATTCTCCCGTGACTTATCTAATAAGGGCTTTCGAGAAATATATTAACAGATTTCTAACTGTAAAATAAAAAGGCCCTCTTTGTTGTAAAAAGTGTCGCACAGAAGTAGTCCTCGGGGGAGTTAATATTGACTTGGGTTTGCATGTATTCAGCAAAGCATTCACAAAAGAAAGAGAGAAAGAAAGAAAAAAAGAGGAGAAAAAGAATATCAAGAAAGAAAGAGGGCATAAAAGAATATTTAAGAAAGAAAGAAAGAAAGAAATAGGAGAAAAAGAATAAGAAAGAAAGAAAGAAAGAAAGAAAGAGGAGAAAAAAGAATATTTAAGAAAGAAAGTGGAAGAATAAGAATATTTAAGAAAGAAAGAAAGAAAGAAAGGAAGAAAGAGGAGAAAAAGAATATCTAAGAAAGAAAGTGGAGGAATAAGAATATTTAAGAAAGAAAGAAAGAAAGAAAGAAAGAGGAGAAAAAAGAATATTTAAGAAAGAAAGTGGAGGAATAAGAATATTTAAGAAAGAAAGAAAGAAAGAAAGAAACTAAACTCCAAACGAAGTCGTTTCAGTTTTGTTGAACATTGGGTCTTTGTTGAGGCTTTTATTGTTGCTTTTAAAAGAAAATGTAAAGTTGGATTTGAAAGTTTACAGAATTTTTTGACAAAATCTTTTATTCATATTATCCTTATTTACTAATTTACTCAATTCCTCTGTCAAAGGCAAGATGTGGCACGAGGTCAAATTTTTCAGCAGAATAGTAAATGCGAAAGATTTATCCGCAATCAGTGACCGGAAACCAGAGACGATTTTTCAGCGGAGTTTATAGTCTTGGTTTGAATTCAGAGTTTTCCTTCTTATAAATCGGTTGCCGTACCACAGCTAAAGAACCCAGTCTTCCCTGCTATTTACCCATAGCTATTGATGTGGGTAGATAATAAATATATTCATGCTTTTCTCAAGAGCATTAGCGAGTAGTGATACGCAAAATCTTTGTTGACTAAAATATTTCAAATATCGTGGAATTTATATATAAATGTAAAATGAATATCCATACGTGTATTTACCCAACCCCTCCGCACAATCAGATGAGACATGAGGTTTGGTTTGGTTTGGTTTGGTTTTATGGCATATTAACCATTATAAGTTATTTAACGCCAAATCCATTTTCTACATATAAACAGTTCTATTTCAAACAATTCAGTTTAGCATAAGTACACAGTTTCAATGTCAAAGCACAGTTCTATTTCAAACACTTCAGTTTAGCATAAGTATCGTTTTTTGTTTACACACAGTTTAATGTCAAAACAGTTCAGTTAAATGTAAGTAAAAAAGTAAAGTTGGTGACAGTCGAGAGTGATCCGAAGGCTCCCTTTTCAATAGCTACCACACCGAGGTATACGGGAGGGCGCAACTCCATTCACAGGATTGCTCCACTTTACCCTTGATCCTCATCTTATAATGCTGAGTGCTAAGCAAGGCGGCATCAGGTACCATTTTTTGAGTCTTTGGTATGACTCGACCTGGGAATGAACCGAGGTTTCCCGAACCAATGGGGAACACTACTCTTATTTCAAACAATTCATTTTAGCATAAGTACACAGTTATTTGACCCATAGATAGGACCCTGTCAGGTGCTATCACTCTGGGCCAGAGTTGACCTGGGAGCGATGGCAATGAAGGGGTACTCTGCATTCCTCAAAGCTCCAGTATTACTGGAGCTTCACTATCATATTGCTTAGTGTCATATCTAGGACACGCGTTGGTGGAGGGCTTACCCCTTTGCAGGGAAGCAGTCGTTGTATTCTACAGCCCCCGCCGACAGGGTAAGATGAGAAACAAAGTCAATTTTAAGCAGAGTTCAACAGGTTTGAATATGGCGTTTTCCTTCTCCTATAGCGGTTACCGTACCATGGTTAACGAGTTTAACCCAATATTTACCCATACCTGGAGAGAGATTAGTTGGATTCATGCCTTTTCTAAGGGTATTAGCTCGATGTTAACTGCAAACAACCTCGTCCAGGATTTTAAACTCAGGTCACCGTCTCCATTTCCTACAACGATAACCGTTACATCACCAACGCCTCCGAGTCCATATAAACCCGGATTATTGATAATTGCTTGGTTTGATTTCTTACGAGAATCTAAAGCTAGAAAATAATCCAAACTCGGTCATTGATAGCCTTCAATATCTCAAAGTAATGTAACATATTGACCTTCGACCGAGCCGTCAATCAAGAAACAGGTGCATCCGGTCGAAGATATCGGAATATCACCTTGACCTGTGGACGGGTTGAATTCGGTGCAGATGTGACGCCCACAGGAAGCAGGTGGATGTCAAACAATTATATAACCAGGTGCCACAGACGGTTGGAGTTAGTTGGAGTTCGAGTTGCAGTTCCATTTGGAGATAAGATGTCAGCGTGAGAATCAGCTTGTAGACTGAGGGCTTGCGGCCCCCTGGTGACTCCCGGTTGAGCAGCCCAGCAGAATGAGAAAGAAGTGCTGCTATGGTCAGAGGAACTTGGGGTCAATATGTAGCAGTCTGTTCCCGTCTCCAACTCACCTCTCACACACAAGAAACATCAACCCTTTCGCAACCCTTTCGAGAATAAAGTGTGAGAGGAACATCTTTCTAAAGAAGTGTGTTCGTTCGTCATTATTGTTGATTATGTTTCCGCATGTATATGTATACGTATAGTTGTTCATGGCTATACAACAGTAAACGAAATCTACCAAAGAAAAAATAATGAGTAAGATTTGAAGGACATTCGTAATAAATTCTTTGAATCTGGACGAACTATTACTGAGTAAACGTAACAATGAAGAACTGAATTACCTGAATGGTGTATTGAGAAAAAACATAGTTTGGTTTGGTTTGGTTTGGTTTTATGGTATATCAACCATTGTTGGTTATTTAATGCAAAATCCTAAATATACATATATATTAGATATATAAGATTTGGTTTAGTTTGGTTTTATGGCATATCAACCATTGTTGGTTATTTAATGGCAAATCCTGTTTTTACATATATATTAAATATTTAAGATATTTGAACACATTTTGTAGATACACACAGTTAAATGATCAACCAATTCTATTTTTACTGTTCTATTTCTAACAATTCAATTTAGCATAAATCAATCAAGTTAAATGGTTCCGAGTATTACTGTGTATCAGTAACAATTCAATTAAACATCAGTCATTTGTTTACGCACAGTTAAATGATCAACCAGTTCTATTTCTAACTTATCAATTTGGCATAAGTCATTTGTTTCCATTCAGTTTAAATGTTAAACAGTTCTATTTGAGCCATTGATTGGACCTTATCAGGTGCTATCACTGGGGGTATTCTACATTCCCCAAAGCTCCACCACTACTGAAGCCTCACCATCAGATTGTTTAATATCATATGCATGACATTGGTTAAGAGATGCCTTACCCCTCTGAAGAGATGCAGTCGGTGTATTGTACAGTCCCTGGCAACTGGGCTCAGATAGATAGATAGATAGATAGATCCTCAATCATATAACGGGTAAATGCAACAGGATGTCTCACAAAGAATGCAAAAATCGACATGACTGGGTAGGTAGGGTGATCCACTGTGAATTGTGCAAAAGACTAGGATTTGAGCATAAAAACTAATGTTATATAAAAAAAACTCTTTTATTATAAAAATGAAAAATAAGTAAACTGCTTCAGGATGAAAATATCTAACTTGAATCTCATATCCTACGCCCGAAGACTTCTTCAGTTGTTCAACTGTTCAACATTCTCTTGATATTTACCAAGATTATCTTATTAACTCATTACTCGAGCTAATTGCTTATATACATGAATCTATAGTAGAAATATAACTGCAATAAGAATTCTAAAGGATGACTTGTTCGCCAAAAAGGCCAAATCAAACAAAACTGGAAGCAATATTTTTGGCCTCCATTGGTTTTGCGATAAAAGAATCTTTAAGCCTTACTTGCTATATAAATCATATGAAGTGGTATCTACTCTCTCTCTCTCTCTCTCTCTCTCTCTCTCTCTCTCTCTCTCTCCATGTATATACCCAAGCCTTCTACACGAGCTGAATGTGGCACATGGTCAGTTTTTAAACAAAGTTAAACAGGTTTGAATTCAGAATTTTCAATCTCATGGACAGGTTTGTTGTACCGAGACTAAAGATCCTATTCTACCACACTATTTACCCATAAGTTGTTGTTGACGACCTTAGTCGAGGATGAGCTGAAGGATCCCTTTTCAATAGCTACTACATCGAGGTATATGGGAGGGCGCTACTCCATTCACAGGATTGCTCCACTTTACCCTTGATACTCACTTTATTGTGCTGAGTGCTAAGCAAAGCAGCATCAAGTACCGTTTTTGAGTCTTTGGTATGACCCGATCTGGGATTGAAACCCAGTCTCCGGGACCATTGGCGAACACTCTGTTCATTCGGCTAAAATGGCTGGAAAATATTTGGATTCACACCTTTTCTAACTGCATTAGCGCTATGGGAAATGCAAACAACTTGTCTGGAATTTGAACTCGGGTCGGCGTGTCCATTTCATATAAAGATAATCATCACACCACAAGTGCCTCCAATATATATATATATATATATATATATATTCCTTCTCCAAGACAGGATGCTATACCAAGGTTAAAGAGCCCAATCTGCCCATAGATGTAGAAAGAATATTTTGAAGCATACCTTTCAGAAGGATATTAGTGTTAATACAAATCAAAACAGCCTCATCCAGGATTTGAACTCAAGTCGCTATGTCTATTTCTTACGACGATAATTGTTACACCACGAGCACCCCCAACAATATATATATATATATATATATATATATATATATATATATATATATATAAGGGGTATACTTCTATATATACATAGGAAATGATGCAACTTCCTTGTCAATAGAAATTTCTGGAAAAAACGGATCAAAATTGGCGCAAAGATATCCAACTAACGCCCACGCAGATGTTTAAAAATAAACAATTAAAAATGTTTGTTTTTTTATGACCGATAGGCGGTCTCTAAAATACGCGCCCAAAGAGTCTTCGAAAGTCAAAGTGTGCGCACGGGATCCACCTTAATGTTATAAAAACACACAATATTCCAAACAATTCAGATCAGTTACTCACACCAACCCGGAGTGATACGTACTAACTGTTTCTCAGCGGCGCCGTGCTCGTTGGATCTTCAAACAACGGTGTCATGTTACTACTTCAAGTTGGATAAAGATCCTATCCACGCTGGACCCAGAATAGGTCTCTACGGTCGTGACTTTTTACACAAATCGCTGTATAACCTTCTGCATTTCAGCTCCCTACAAAGAAATAAATTTCTTTATTTTTGTAGCACTATTGTTAATATTGTCTTTTCATTCATTAACATTAGTACACTACATATATATTTATATATATAGGGTAGGCAGAAAATGTTTATATATTGATGTCATATCAGCTGTGGATGACGTTTTGACCAATGAGATCCAAACACAGCAACACCTACGAAAGAACTTTGTAGACTGCCATGGGGACTCCGTTGAAAAATAAACCTCATTTTGTCGCATTCCATGAGAGTGTCTTTGTCAGCTTTCGTACATATATATATATATATATATATATATATATTATGCATAAATACACATATATCTCGAAGTCTCTTATTTATTCATGATGTTAGTGTGTTTGCTTTAAAAGCTCAATCAACAACAGTGGCAGTAACCGGCTGATCACGCGTAATGTGCCTTTGAGCTCCGCCGAATGGCGCCATTGTTTCTCTTTACTTCCGGTACCCCGTGGGTAAAAGGGAAAGAAATATGTTAATAATAATAATAATAATAATAATAATAATAATAATAATAATAATAATGGGAAGTGAAGAAAGACAAAAGTTTCGAATTTCATAATGCGTTATTCTTGTTAAGCCAAGCAAGATTCACTATCAGAGTGACGGTGTTAGGTGGCGACGATGAAGAATGAAGTGGGAAATAATATTGATTATTTCTTCTATTCCTAAACAATTTGAGTCTGTTCAAGAATGGCACCAACTAGGAATATCAGAAAGACATTGGGTGAACTGTAGGCAGAAAAGATGCACATTTTCTCGGTTTATACACATATATTGTTAATACATTTATTCCCAGATGTATATAAATAGCTACCAATATATAAAACGCAATACAACTTTACGCGCGTGCGTTCACACACACACACACACACATATATATATATATATATATATCATCAGACAACATTCTTCAGACTAATGAATATGCTACACCAACAGTACATTTTACATCGCTTTTCAAATAGCATATCAACTCCCTTAAAAAAATTTTTGAAATTTTTCTTTTAGGTGTCTTTTAAAAAAACTTTTTAAAACTTTCTAAACAAATACTTCTCTTTTCCGCAAAACTTTTTCCTGACAATGGCCCAAGGTCGAAATTACTAGAAAACCATAAAAAATAAACAAAATAAAAGTAATACTACTATTAGTCTAATCCCTTTCATTCATATTATATATATATATATATATATATATATATATATATATATATATATATATATATATATATATATATATATATATATATATATATATATATATATATATATATATATATATATATATATATATATATATATATATATATATATATATATATATATATATATATATATATATATATATATATATATATATATATATATATATATATATATATATATGTTGATTCAATATACATGGAACGCATGTGACTGCTAATAACTGTACTAATAATAATGTTGTCTTTTCTCATTGGCCTATTGCGTAAAGTGTTCGCCAATGGTCCAGGAGACCAGGGTTCAATCCCAGGTCGAGTCATACCAAAGACTCAAAAAATGGTACTTGATGCTGCCTTGCTTAACACTCAGCATTACTAAGGTAAGGATCAAGGGTAAACATGTCCCGGAAGCTGATATAATAACAATTAAAAAAAAACAACATTTATTTGATATCTCAAAGGATGGATTTTTACCGGACGAGTTCCAAATGACTGCCATTGTGCTTGTCTCAGTAATAAATAAGTTTTTAATTTGTAGAATTACTACCCTTGTTTAACATAGAATTTATGGTAATAACCGATAGAAGGCGTTGTCGAAGCCATGTAGAAGAAGACAAGAAAATCTCTTTCTTTTGTATTTACTGGATGCCTCACAATCTGTCTCGTCTTCCAGGGACAGGAACGTTTTCATCCTCAGCTAATCTTGTGTCACATTAGACATATATCCGTAGAATAATATACAGCATATAATTTTGGGAGTCTCCGTAGCGTAGTGGCTAACGGCCTGGACTGCAACATCGTAGTAAGCGTTTTCGAACTCCAGTCACGTTATTATATTCATTTTCGAACTAGTAACCCTGGAAAAGGCATGAAGACATTTTTATCCCACCCTAGCTGTGGGTCAGATAACACCACTACGGTTTCACAAAAAAATCTTTGACATTAGATTACCCACGAAAGCTGATATGTCATTAAACAAAGAAACTGTCTGTATACAATTTACTAAGCATACCTGCTTACACATCGGCAAATTTAATTCCATACCACTAACAACAAAAGAACACATCTCGAGCCCGGTCGGCTGAGGCTGTAGAATACACCGACTGCATCTCTACAGACAGATAAGACTCTACTCCCAACGAATGTCCTGGATATGATATTAAACCATCTGATGGCAAAGCTCCAGCCTTGGAGATTTTGGGAATGAGGAGTACCCACTTCATTGCCATTACTTCCAGGTAGCATCTGATATGGGTCAAATAGAACAAACTGTGTGCAAATTATGACTTTTATATATCAATACTTTAAACCTTTTAACTGTGTGCAAAAAAGAGCTCAGGCTTATTTAAGAATGTTATCTACAAAAAGCTTTTACGAATATATCTAATATATATGTATAAACAGTATTTGGCATTAAATAACCTACAATGTCATACAACCAAACCAAACCCAACCAAACCAAACCTATATTTACGGGTCTTTATACTCTGTGGGATTCTTTTTGCCGCATCAAACAAAAAAATTAATCTAATTAAGCCCCTAATACATAGAGCCTTGTAAGTCTCTTCGTTTTTGGCGTAATGCTTAGAGTGTTCGCCAATCGTCCGGGAGACCGGGGTTCAGTCCCAGGTCGAGTCATACCAAAGACTCAAAAAATGGTACTTGATGCCGCCTTGCTTAGCACTCAGCACTATAAGGTAAGGATTAAGGGTAAAGTGAAGCAATCCAGGGTATGGAGTAGCGCCCTCCCTACACCTCGGTGTAGTAGCTATTGAAAGGAGAGCCTTCGAATCATCCTCGACTACGGTCGCCAACTTTACTTACAACTTACATAAAGCCTTAATGATTTGCTCTGAATCTACTCTTGATTCAGAGATCAAGTTTATCTCTGAGATACTTGCCAATAACGGTTTTCCTTTGAGTGTTATACAAATAGTTATTGCCAATAAAATAACTGAATTCAATAAGATTAAATAGGCATCAGTGCAAAAGTGTCCGGTGTATTTACCATATTTACCAACCCCTCCGCTCGGGCAGGATATGACACAAGGTCAATTTTTGAGCGAAGTTTAACAGGCTTGAATTCAGAGTTTTCCTTCTCCTAGACTAGTTGCCTCACCAAGGCTGAAGAACCCAGTCTTCCCTACTATTTACCCATAGCTGGAGGGAGAATAATTGGATTCATACCTTCCCCAAGGGTATTAGTGCTATGTGAAATGCAATCAGTTTCGTTCAGGATTTGAACTCGTGTCGCCGTGTCCATTTCCTACGACGATAACCATTACACCACGGGCACCTCCTGTGTATCTACGTCTTCCTTGGCTGGACGGAATTGATGAGAGATTTGCAAAGCAAATCATGCAAACTGTACAAGAATTTTATTTTTCATCCAATCTACATGTGGTCTTTCACACTAAACCAATTCTGGCAACTATCCATAAAAGTGTTCTTCCCCCTCATCATAATTTGTTTAGATAATCGAGCAACATTGACAGAACTAATCAAAGGCTGAATGGTAGAATTAAACAACATATTCCTACGAAAATACGTAATTTTATTGGAGACCCGATGGATAATCTTAGAAATACATACGAGTCTTCCATAGCAAAACACCTAATAAATTATCGTGACTGTACTGAGAAGTTTACAGTGGAATTTTTCTCGGTTCTGAGTTAGTTACACTCTTCATTTCATTTGAAAGTATTGGAGACTATCCATATTTTGTGCGGCAAACCGTCTCTCTGTAAACAGAGGGAATGCCTGCCAGGACTTAATATTATTTCGGTATAATCTCCCATGTAAATTTTTCCCCTCGTCATAAATATTTCCCTTTTATTAGTCTATACGTCATTTCCTCGATTTAGCTCTGTTGAGCGTGGACGAAACCGGTCAGCATGCTTATCCTTTTTCCTTTTTTTTCCTGCTTTCTATGCTTTTAGTTCCATCATGACTTTGACTTTGGATCTACTGGTTGCATCAAGCGCTTCTGGCAAATGCACCCGCCTATGCCGAAACCCTGCTATATTGTCTGGAACGAGCGGTTTGCAGGCACACAAGACGGAAAATATGTGCTTTAATCAAAGAGGTGCCATCTCCACACTAAGCAGTAGCTCTCTGAAACTAGTAGACAAATTCACCTACCAAGGAAGCAGTGTCTCATCAACCGAAAAAGACATCGACACGCGACTAATAAAGGCATTGACAGCTATCGATAGGCTATCGGTCATATGGAAATCAGACCTGACCGATAAAATGAAGTGCAATTTCTTCCAAGAAGCAGTCGTGTCGATACTGTTATATGGATGCACTACATGGACGCTAACTAAACGTATGGAGAAAAAGCTTCGCGTCAATTACACAAGAATGCTGCGAGCAATACTGAACAAGTCATAGAGGCAGCACCATACAAAACATCAGCTGTACGACCACTTACCATCCATCACGAAAACTATGCATGTAAGACGAACCAGACATGCAGGACACTGCCGGAGAAGTAGGAAGGAACTCATAAGTGACGTACTCCTGTGGAACCCTTCACATGGACGAGCAAAGGCCTGACCTGCTAGAACCTACATACAGCAGCTCTGCGCCAACATGGGATGTTGCCCTGAAGACCTGCCGGAAGCAATGGACGATAGAGAAGGGTAGCGAGAAAGGGACAGGAATATCCGTGCTGCTGGTGCGACATGATGATATATATATATCAACTGTGGGATCAACAAACCAGATCTCACAGTTGATTAATGAGAAATTCCGTTGACAAAAAATTCAAAATAATCTTAATAAAAGTTAGAATAATCTTAATTTTTGATTTAAAGTAATAAGTAATATTCTAATCAAATAAATTTTGATTAGGAAAGTCACATTTAAATCCTACTAAAATTAGTAGCATTTTGATAATTCATTATAAAATAACATTTTATTAATTCATAATGAAATAATATTTTGATAAATTCATAATGGAATAAGTAACATTTAGATAACCTGATAATATTCAAACATACCATACATAACCTGATAATACCCAAAATACAAAAAAGTACATTTTGATAATTCGTAATAAAATAACATTTTGATAAATTCATAATAGATGAAGTGATATTTTGATAACCTGATAATACGCAAAATGCTGAAAGTGTATTTCCAATATCAAAAGATTATCATGTATGGGTATCAACTGAGTAGTAATGATAATTCTAACAATACTAATAATATTATTATTAATAACATTATTACTAATAATATAATTAAACTAATAGGACTAATATATCAAATAATAATGTAATCTAGGATAGTTAATAAAAAAAAGAGAACAGGCCGTATCGTAGACTTTGCTGTCCTGAAAAAAAGAGACGGTTACTTGGACCTCGCTAGAGAGCAAAAAAAAAAAAAAGGTGTGAAACATGAGAGTAACGGTGATACCAATTGTAACTGGAGTTCTTTGAACGATCCCCAAAGGCTCGGAAAAGAGAATGGAGTAGTTGGAAATCGGAGAACGAATTGAGACCATCCAGCATTGGTAAGATCTGCCAAAATACTGAAAAGTGAAGTCTATCAGCGAATGCTGATGTGAAAAACACACAAGAAATAATAACAATATGAAACATAAAGTGTTTTTTTTTTTCGAAGTGTGGTCAAAAAGTAAATAAATTGAAGCGTTAGATTTTTTTCAAATTTTTGAATTTGAAACTCAAATGGAGACGCGTGCGCTAAATATATCTAAAGTGATAATGTCTCGATATTTAGAATGCTGTCTTGACTTCATCACGAACGCGCGAATTTCAAAAACAAATCATAAAGCAAGTTTCGATATTTTCCGGAATCAAACGTTTTTGACGAAACATAAGATTATGTAAGTGCAAGTTCAGCACCCTTCCTACTCACCATAACCTCTAGCTCCACGTAATTTCTTTCTTGTTTCTAAACTGAAAATTCATGTTAGTGGTATGATTTTGGGACGCGAAGGGCACTCAAAGAAATACAATGGGTAGATTCACATTTTACAAAAGTTTTATAGGTGATCCGACCAATGGACGAGTCGTCGAAATTAGTGTATTGAAATTCCAGGAAACTATTCAGACTAAAATAAGGTCTTATTTGCCAATCATTTTAATCTCGGTAAATACAGCTTTAATCTTAATATTTTTGTAACACACATCGTCTCCTTGCGTTTTATTCAAGTGATTCTTTGCTTTTTCCTATCGCGGCATCCATTGATATTTTGAAAATTCCATCACGCACCCACCACTCGCTACGTCTAGCTCATAAGACAAAAGAATTTGAATTTCTGGGTCAAATTATCAGTTACTTAGCTGCTACTATTCAATTTGTTAACTAGTACGAGGATGATTAAATAAGTTTCCAGACTTTTTTCGTATGGGCACTTTTATTGATAGTACACACATAAAACTCTAGTCCCTTTTCGAGGGAATCTCCTACGGCTGCAATGCACTTGTTGTACCGTTTCAACAACTTCTATAAGGCCCCATGGAAGTCCTCTTGTGTGAGCGTGTCAATGACCTTCGTCACAGCCTCTTTCATCTCCTCAATTGTCTCATAACGACAGCCTCTGAGCTTAGGGAATAACCAAAAGTTACAGGGAGCAAGGTCTGGACTATAGGGACGATGAGGAACTGTCTTGATGCCCATCTTGGTAAAATAGTCTGTGACAAGGATAGAGTTGTGGACTAGTGTATTGTCCTGGTGGAAATGCCACTGACCCGATTTGAAGAGTGTTGGCCTCTTCCTACGGAATCTCTTCTTGAACTCCCTTAAAACCTCAACAAAGTAACCCTAACCCTAACCCTTTGGCCAGTCAACTCTAGTCTATTGACTTCCTTACTCCTCCCACGCCTCTCATCATCCCTCACAGACTCCCTGCCTTCCTTGAATCTCTTATACCACTCAAAAACTGATGCTTGGTTCATGCAAGATGGTCGAAAAGCAGTCTGAAGCATTCCATACGTTTCTGTGGCATTTTTTCCAAGTTTAAAACAGAATTTTATTGCATATCGTTCTTCTAAAGTGTCATCGCGTCCAGATTGCATTATTGAAATTCACCAGCTGTGACAGTCAGGCTTTAGTTGGGTGTATTCCAATTCCTGCTGCAGCTGTTGATTTGAACCTGAAATCATAAAAATTGGTCAGTTCTCTCATAAGATGTATTACAATAATATACTGAATTTTCAAGGGTCCACGACAATTTTAAATGCCTGTCAAAAATAGCCTGGAAACTTATTGAATATATATATTATTGAATATATATATATATATATATACCCTCATGTTGTGCCGCCAGCACGGATATCCCTGACCCTCTCTCTGTAACGATACCCCCCTCGCCCCCACACACTTTACATCACTCTTCTAATCATTTCCCTTCACGGCCGGTGATCAACTAGTGGTTCCGAGGCGGGTAACGCACATTTCTTGCCACTACAAGAATACGATCGAGGGGACAGGAAAAAATAAAACAAACAAACAAACACGAACAATATGCTTGGGGTTAACTCAAGAGCAGAGAGGGAGTATGCAACACTACATTTCCGATAGCATATATGGACTAACGCTAGCATGGATTACTAGCGAAAATTCCACAAAGCAACTGGAATGCTGACATCTTGACTCGATCTTCTTCACTGTACCCTATCTCATGCTGCCTCGCCTCTCTGCTCGGGTGTCCACTGTCGACCGTCTCTGTCCGTGTCCCGTCGCCAACTCCTGTCAGCTCCTTCTCCAACCAACTCTTTCCTCACGTCCCGTTACCTCTTCCGGCCACGCCGAGATTTCAAGTCCAAAAACCCTTTGTCTGGTTTCGCGCCAAAACAGACAAAGGAATCGTCTGCTTGGTGGGCCACCCACATAGTGTTACATCTCGCCACTTCTTCCTATTATTCATCGCTTCTGGCAGGTCTTCAGGGTTACATCCTGTGTCCTCACATAGCTGCTGTATGTAAGTTCGAGCTGGTCTTCCTGCTTTTGCTTGACCATATGTGGGGGTCCATAGGAGTACATCACTTATGAGCTTGTCCTTGCTTCTCCAGCAGTGATCTGCGTGTTTGGTTCCTCTAACTTGTATAGTTTTCGTGATGGGTGGCAAGTGGCCGTATAGTTGGTGTCTTGTGGGGTGTTGTCGCCGGGACTTGTTCAATATTGCTCTCAACATTCTTGTGTAATTGCTGTCTAGTTTCTTCTCCAGCTGTTTAGTTAGCGTCCATGTAGTGCATCCATATAGCAGTATCGATACAACCGCTGCCTGGAAGAAACTGCGTTTCATTTTATCGGTCAGGTCCGATTTCCATATGATCGAGAGCCTATCGATAGCTGTCCATGCTTTCGTTAGTCGTGTGTCGATGTCGTTTTCGGTTGATGAGACGCTACTTCCTAGGTAGGTGAATTTGTCTACTAGTTTCAGAGAGGCTCCGTCTAGTGTGGTAATGTTGCCCGTTTGGTTGTAACACATATATTCAGTTTTGTGTGCATTGACATGGAGGGCAATGCCTGCTGCGGCTCGTTCCAAACTATGCAGTAGTGTCTCTGCTTGATTAGGCGTATTCGCCAGTAACGCGTAGTCGGCGTCGGTGATCGTTTTTGCGGGGTACCTTTTGCTTCTTTTCTTCGTCAGCTCGAAGATATATATATATATATATATATATATATATATATATATATATTCGCTAATAGTCAAGGAAGACTGGGGTTCTATCCCAGTTCTAGTCATATAAAAAAACTCAAAATCGGTAGTTGATGCTTCCTTACAAAAAAGTCTGGAAACTTATTGAATGCACCACGTATGTTACTTTTCGATACCACAAATCACACGACGGCTAAATAATAAATAAATGATTAAAAAAAATACTAGAACAACGCAATTGTCTTTTTTGATTTTGGTTTGGTTATTTGTTGTAATGACATACCAACCATTGTGGATTATTTTATGCCAAGTCCTTTTCACACACACACACACACACACACACACACACACACACACACACACACATATACATATACACATACGTATATATATATATATATATATATATATAAAGATAGAAGAACTGCAAATAAGAAAAGTTACATGAAAGTAGTTTTCCCAGTCGGCTGGGGCTGTAGAATACACCGACTGCTTTTCTGCAGAGGGGTAAGACCCCACCTAACGAGTGTCCTGGATATGACGTTAAACAATCTGATGGTGAGTTTCCAGCTGTGCTGGAGCTTTGGGGAATGCGGAGTACTCCTTCACTGCCATCGCTCCCAGGTCCACTCTGGCCCGGAGTGGTAGCACCTAATAGGGCCCTATCTATGGGTTAAATAGAACTAACAGCATACTTATGCTTAACTGAATTGTTTGAGTAAACTGAATGGCTTGAAATAGAAATGTTTTTGACAAGTAAACCGTACTTACATTTAAACTGCGTGCTTAACTGAATTATTTGAAATAGAACTGTTTTTCGACATTAAAGCTGTATTTACACTTAACTGAATTGTTACATATAACTGCTTGAATAGTTTGAAATAGAAATGTTTTTGACAATTAAACTGTGTACTTATGCTAAACTGAATTGTTTTAAATAGAACAGATTATTTACATATAAATGGATTTGGCGTTAAATAACCTACAAAGGTTGATATGCCATCATCATCATCATATTGTGCTGGTAGCACGGATATCCCTGACCCTCTCTCGCCACTCCTCCCTATCGTTCATCGCCCTAGGTAGGTCTTCAGGACAACATCCTGTATCCTCACATAGCTGCTGAATGTACGTTCGAGCTGGTCGTCCTGCTTTTGCGCGGCCATGTGTGGGGATCCATAAGAGTACATCTCTTATGAGTTCATCTCTGCTTCTCCAGCAGTGTCCTGCATGTCTGGTTCGTCTAACTTGAATAGTTTTCGTGATAGGGGGCAGGTGGCCGTACAGTTGGTGTCTTGTGGGGTGTTGCTGCCAGGACTTGTTGAGGATTGCACGCAGCATTCTTGTGTAATTGCCATCTAGTTTCTTCTCCAGCCGTTTTGTTAGCGTCCATGTAGTGCATCCATATAGCAGTATCGATGTGACCGCTGCCTGGAAGAAACTGCGTTTCATTTTATCGGTTAGGTCTGATTTCCATACCCCACCAAACCAAACCAAACCATGAAAGTAGTGCTCGATACTTTTACAGCAGAGAGGTTTAAACCAAAAAATATTAGAATTACACGTACAATAAGTCTGTTACTTAAATTTCATTTATTTTTCAAAATCTTCAAACACGACAATTTGAAAGTTGTGGAAAACTCATGAAACTTAAGTAAAAAATTTATTGAGTCCATAATTCTAATATTTTAGGCAATGGCCCGGGAGGCTGGGGTTCAGTCCTGGTCGAGTCATACCAAAGGCTCAAAAAATGGTACTTGATGACTCCTTGCTTAACACTCAGCATTATAAGGTATGGATCAAGGGTAAAGTCGAGCAATCTAAGGGAAGGAGTAGCGCCCCCCCCAACACCTCGGTGTAGTAGCTATTGAAAAGGAGCCTTCGGGTCACCCTCAAATACGGTTGCTAACTTAACTTACTTTATATATATATATATAAGTATTGGCAGCATTTCTTCATTGATACATATTTGATTATAGACATTTTTGTCTACATATTTTTTGTTAATCCTTTCGAGTTGCTGTATCAATCTTATGATGTTAAGCTGGAATTGGTTGATAAACCTTCCATAATTAGTTATTTCCCAGGTAATTTAGCCTCAACTACCCAATCGAGAAGACTTATTATGCACCTTTCTGATACCAGTTCCATAGCACAACATCTAAAATAACATTCATGCTCCACAACTGAATTTCGTAAAATCTTTTACCGAAAGCACAACAATATTAGAACAAACTAACAAACAAAAACTACAGATTCTCGAGGCGCTATATATTAGAAATATACTTAATAGAAATAATTTTGAATCCAGTGCTAACGTAATTAATTGTCTTTAGGCACTGGCGCTATTTATAGAAACAAACTTATTTTGATATGGTTTTCTGATTGCAGCACTCCTGTGAAATCCGGCTTTATGCAACTCCCTTCTTAAAGTTTTTGAGGAAACTAGGTTCTCGAGATGGTTATTAAGCTCTGCTGTAATTTTCTGGGCTGTATTCTTGTGATCCTTCGGTCCCTATCAGACAGCTTTCGCTTTCTTCCAGAGATTTTTTTTTCAGTGAGGAGGTTTTTCCTTCTTTCTCAAATTCTATCATTACTTTCGAGACAGTACTCCTTTCTCCACCAAATGATTCAGCAGTTTTTGTTACTCCATCGCCTGCCATACGAGCACCAATAATTTGACTTATTTTAACGTTCTTTTAGATTTGCCCTTTTAATAAATTTTTATTAATTTCTTCAAATGAAGATAAAAACAACAACAATTTTTGTAAAGTAAGAAGAGCAATTAATGATAAAAAGAACATACGAATAACAAAAGTTCGATGGTGTTATGAGAGTTTTAAAATTATGATACTAAAATTTTTGGTGTTTTCATTATTTTGTCCAAACCCGATATATATATATATATATATATATATATATATATATATATATATATATATATATATGATAAAAAAACATACGAATAACAAAAGTTCGATGGTATTATGAGAGTTTTAAAATTATGATACTAAAATTTTTGGTGTTTTCATTATTTTGTCCAAACCCGATATATATATATATATATATATATATATATATATATATATATACATACATATATATATATATATATATATATATATATGTATGTATATATATATATATATATGTGTGTGTGTGTGTGTGTGTGTGTGTGTGTGTGTGTGTGTGTGTGTGTGTGTGTGTTCAACAATATATATATATATATATATATATTGCTGAACATATTACACAGGTTAAAAGATTCAATGATTTTATCTTATCTGTTTTCGAGCAGAAAGAAGTTTCAAATCATTTGAAACATGTCTTAGAAAGAATTGTTTCAAGTCATTTTCCTTGCTTCAAATTCTTTTACTGAAAATTCTAAAGAACATACAGCAAAGCCATAAATAACTGAATAAACATCAAAGTTACTTCTAAGATTTCGTTAACACTGTGCCAATGATTGCAATGTGAACTTTCGCATGAATATAACTCGATATATACGATTTAGGGCAGCAGGAGATACAATCGTCTGTTTAATTGACATTTACAGCTGTCAAATCAGTAGAGAAATTATTAGAGCGACTGCAGCTACAGGTGTTTATTTAACTTATTCCTTCTTTTGTTTTTTATTGTTTTTTTTTATGTCTTCTTGATTTTCGCGTCTCTAATATCTTAATTTGTCTGTCTGTTGCCAGCAATAATATTGAGTGACAACCAATTGCACACGACATGTATATTTGGTTAATTATCCGCTAAGAGAAAACATTTTTTTATCGTATTTATTGTTTCATCAGGATTTCGTCTCAGTTGCCAGTCAACATGACTTCTTCAAATTTTGCTTTGTTATTTTTGAACAGAATGATATTTTACCTTTTTTTTTTATTAGTCATAATCAGGACTGATCGTGATTTGCTCAAACATCAATAATACGATTATATTGTTTTGTTTTACTTGATCCCAGCATGCAATATTTTTATCATCAATATCGTTGTTCTGTTCTCCGTAAGATTGCTATTTATCAAGTCTAGCTTATTTTGGTACTAGGCCAAAAGTATGGGGTACCCGGTAAGAATCCAACTCGCTAACAATGGTTTGCTAATTTAGCTTTTTTACCATAACACCACGCACGGTATCCCAGTTTTTCACTACATCGGCTAGCTCTGTCGGATGGGGCTGTAGAATACACCGATATGATTTGTTTGTTTGTTTTTGTTTTGTTTTGTTTTGTTTTGTTTTTTAAAATATGATCATGAGTTTTATCACTCCTTCCCCCTTTTGATATTTCACCACTGAATCTGTATTTGCAATTTGGGTGGGGAGTGTATCAACAAAATCAGTTTCCGCCCAGTCAGCCGGGGCTGTAAAAAAAACACCGACTGTACCTGCAGAGAGGTAAAACTCCCCGCCCCCAACAAATGTCCTGGATATGACATTAAACAATCTGATGGGGAGCCTCCAGTAATGCTGCAGCTCTGGGGGAGTGCGGAGTACCCCTTCATTATCATCGCTCCTAGGTTTACTCTGCCCGGAGTGGTAGTACCTGAAAGGTTCCCTTCTATGGGGCAAAGAGAACTGTTTAACATTTAGACTGTGTGCAAACAAATGACTAATGCTAAATTGTTAGAAATAGAACTGTTTGATCGTTTAACTTTGTAAATGACACGTTTTATTGAATTGTTAGTGATGCATAGCAATACTCGGAACCATTTAACTTTGTTGACTTATGCCAAATTGAATTATTAGAAATAGAACTGTTTGATCATTCAACGGTTTGTAAACAAATGACTGACGTTTACTTGAATTGCTAGTGATACATAACAATACATGGAACCATTTAACTTAACTGTTTTAGGCTAAATTGAATTGTTAAAAAAATAGAACAATTAGATCATTTAACTGTATGTATCTACAAGATGTGTTTACAAATCATATATTAAATGTAAATGTAAAAGCAGGATTTGGCATTAAATAGCCAAAAATCGTTGATATGACATAAAACCAAAAAAAAAAATAAACCATTAGGTGGGCCAAAATTTTTCATTCAGTTTATCAAGTAAAAAGAACATTTTTCCCATTTTCGATTGTATTTGTATTAACCGTTTTGTTATTAAAATTATTACTGTATTTGTATTAACCGTAAAATTATTATTGTATTTGTATTTACCGTTTTTATGATTGTATTTGAATTTACCGTTTTGTTATATGTTTCCTAGACATTTTTTCGGATAATTTCATTATCAGACTCTCCCTGAACTCTTTATCTTTCTCTGTAAATAGCTACTCTAGATACCTTTTGTTGTCGTCAAAGAAACTGAATTTTTTTTCCTTTCAGAGGCTTTTGTAAAGACTTTAATAAATTATAATCAGAAGACGCAATAAACGTGTGAATACTAAATTTCGGCCGATGAGGGAAAACTTCTCAGTTAAGCTGTAATAGTTTTTGCCAAGTCTCAAAACAAACATCAGTCAGCCTAGTGTCGTCCTAACGGCGAATTCATGTCACTTCTATTAACTAATTACAAGACAATAATCATCGATTATTGCCTGGATTTGGTCTAATAAGTGCAATGCTTATTCGAATCAATCGTTTGATTCTTCGGAAGGAGCTCATAGGATAGGATTCCTTTCCAATGCTCGTGGTGTAATGGTTATCGTAATAGGAAGTGGATACGGCGACCAGAGTTCAAATCCTGGACAAGGGTTTTTGTATTCTATTTAACGCTAATACCGTCAGGAAAGGTATAAATGCTAAATAACTCTCTCTCTCTCTCTCTCTCTCTCTCTCTCTCACACACACACACACACACACACATATATATATATATGTATATGTATGGGGGGTGAAATAACGGGTTGGAAAAATCCGACAAAATGTAAAAAATATAAGTGGAAAATTGGATAAGACCGTATACAAACAACGTATTCAATTGATATTTCGTCTTTATTTCCCAAAGACTTCATCAGAATCAATTCTGATGAAGTCTTTGGGAAATAAAGACGAAATATCAATTGAATCGGTTGTCTCCACTTTTCCACTTATATATATATATATATATACATATATATATATATAAAGCACCATCTTTGGACGAAAACCAGATATTAGTAGAATAAGTGGTTCAGTTCGCAAACCTAACTCGTTGTAGATTACCAAGCTTTCATTGACGTCACAATTTTCCTTAAAATCGTAGCATTTAAATACAGTCCAGCAGGTTCTTCTTTTACTTATATGGAAGCTAAAGTGACTAACGGAATCGAACCGGGGCAGACGATTTTCAGTTCTTGTGCAGGATATTATGAATACCTTAAGTAATGTCTTTGATTTGATCTCTCTCAATTTGAACAGATGTATCAAATCGTTAAAGATTGTCGAGTTATAAATCTCCTTCACTAACATTCACAAACTACTTGACACATTCATACGCTGGATCTTCTGCATAAGATGCGTACTACAAATATAGCTTTAGCATTAGATAACCCACGAAAGTTGATATGCCATTAAATAAAGAAGCTGAACTAAACTAAACTAAACTATAAGCTGTATGATCAGCACTTTTAACTGCTAGATAAAAAATATATGCTGAACATGATGCTTATTTTCTTTCATATTCAATGTTAGTGTTACATAGCAATACTTGAAACCATTTAACTGTGTGCAAACAAATGATGAATACTAAATAGAATTATTCATGTTAGATAAGAATGTGAAAACAAATGTGGAGTGGATAAGAGTGTGAAAACAAATAAGCTTTGGCTTGTTTAAATATTACTAACAAACTATTCGCTGACAAATCTGATATACTTTATATATATATATATATATATGAAAGTAAATATGGATAAAATCCGACAGTATGAAGGTAGCAGGAAAAAATATAATCCAAATAGGTGAATATATCATGATGTGAAGTCGACGTTAACGTTTCGGTTATAATAACCATCGTCAGGACTTGGATATAAAATAGTTCACAATATAGATTGTGAACTATTTTATATCCAAGTCCTGACGATGGTTATTATAACCGAAACGTTAACGTCGACTTCACATCATGATATATTCACCTATTTGGATTATATTTTTTCCTGCTACCTTCATATATATATATATATATATATATATATAAATAAACAGAATTTAGCATTAGATAATTTACAAGGGTTGATATGCCTCCCCGCCAAGAAAAACAATCAACCAACCAATCAATCAATCAATCCTCTTTTATCTTCAGTGTTAGAATCAATAATCAATGATACGTCAGTTTTGAGTGATTGATTTTAACGGCATATCAACCCGTCTAGGATGATTTTATGCTTAGAATCGCATTCATTGATATTTACATTTTTTTGGTAGTTGTTTCATAATTTTTTTTTCACACAATCCTATTGAATGAGAATAATTTTTCAATCGATTTATTTGACTCATAGATGGCACCCGAACAGGTACTACCGCTTTGGGACTGAGTGGACATGGGAATAATGGCAATGATGGGGTACTCTACACTCTCCAGATCTCAAGAACTAGAGCCTCACCATCAGATGCAGTTTAATGTCATATCTTGGTCACACAAATTTTGATAAATATTACCGCTCTCGTAATATGATAAAAAGCGAACTTTTTAATGAAACTTGTTCAATCAAAATAGTATAAAGAAACAATGAAAGGATGAAACTTTTGGTTAGCTTAAACAGTTTTCAAAGTTCATTAACTGTTATCGATGTTATTATTAGAAATCTTAACGTTGTTGATTGTAAATGTTATTTATTTACTTATTTTTTAATCAGAGGGAGAAAAATTGTAAAGAACTTTTACATCCTTTTCCCTTTCTTACATCGCTATATCAACAATATCTGGAATAGTTGTCTCGAGTAAATGTTGATTGTAAGGTTCGCATTATCAAGTAAGGATCCAGAGGCTAAATTTAGGATTCCTTGTTGGCAAGAATTCTATGAGTCATCGGCAATTACTCTCATGTAATAGAAGACGACTTCCAAAAGTTTATTCCCTTTTTTATTTTAGTGTGGGTTGGGACTTGGCCAGGAGATTTAGGTGTTCACCTGGAAACATTATAGCTATAGATACTTAGAAAGGATTATATATATATATATATATATATATATATATATATATATATATATATATATATACAATGTGTGTGTGTGTGTGTGTGTGTGTGTGTGTGTGTAATACATGCTTGATTAAAGGCACCAAACAGGGAATACTTTTTTTTTTTACAAAATGTTTCCTGTTTTCGTACGAATGAACGTGAGTCAGGGACCAGTGTGTATTAGAATTGTCACAAAATTTATAATCAAGCGCTTTCGGCTATTTGTTTAGCAATTGTTAAGATCTAAAACTTGAATGAAATGCTGATAATGGCAAAAATAATTGCCAAAACTGTCAAGCAAGAGCGTTTGTACATCTCCAAAATACATTAGCTACTAATCAACGTTTGGTGGGATATTAGTCAAATTTTGTTCTAGAATCTTATCAGTGTAACGTTCGATCTATGGGATTAATGGTTAAACCTTGAGTCAAGTGAAACTATTCGAAAGGTTATATTGAAAATTTCCGCTATAAAATAAATTATATATATATATAAACAAAGTTTTGAGGAAGTTTGAAATATAAACGATATATATATATATATATATATATATATATAGTATAAAAATTATCAAACTGTGTTACATGTTGTTTCATACGTCCCCATGATCACCAAAAGGAATTTTGAATGATGACAGGCCCAATAAACCTCAGTATGGAAGGAAGATACGGAATTTAAATTCAAAATTTAAATTTTAAAGCTACGCCGGAACAAATTCTCTCTCTTTCCCTCTCCCCTCTCTCTCTCTCTCTCTCTCTCTCTCTCTATCTATCTCCACACACACACACACACACACACACACACACACACACACATATATATATTACCAGTAGCATTTACAGTGATCCTCACGTTGTATTAGTGACAGTGCTCAATACCCAGGATAGATCCATTTTATAGACCGGCCCATTGGCATAATGGTTAGAGTGTTCGCCAATGGCCCGGGAGACCGGGGTTCAATCCCAGGTCGAGTCATACCAAAGACTCAAAAAATGGTACTTGATGCCTCCTTGCTCAACACTCAGCATTATAAGGTGCGGATCAAGAGTAAAGTAGAGCAATACAGGTAAAGTAGTAGCGCTCTCCCATACATCTTGGTGTAGTAGCTATCAAAAAGAGGGCCAACTTTACTTTAATTACTAAAAACGATTATTAAAACCTAAATAGATACTACTTATAAACGAGCAAATAAATAAACAAACAACTTGGTTGCTTAGTTTTTACTGTCTGTTTCAAAACAATTCTCTTGGGTATATACAACATAACCGCCTAGAGTTATGGTAAGATTATGTATTACATAGGATTCTTTCACACAGTTCTAATTCCTCAATTGTTCAGTTGCACCTATATGCATAGATCAACTAGGTATTTGATCCCCCAACCCCTGAATCAGGCTTTTTTTTTTTTGAGGAAGTTTGAAAGTTGAAGCCTTTTAGGAATGTTCTAACGAGGGGTCACAATAAAAATTGGTAGTTTAGAACAAGTAACACTTGACGCACTCAGATACGCCAGACTGAATTTTTCCATTAAAGCTAGATAATACTTGCTAGCTAACAAGACTAGCAATCTTATCTTGAAAGTCATAATCACTGACTAGTGAGCTCGATTCTCGCTGCATAACCCTGTATGATCCCCACAGAATAAACGCAGCCAGGTACGATAATCGGCACGAAATTTATATATATATATATATATATATATATATGTAAAAAAATTTTCGTTGTCGGTCCAAAGACAGAAAAAAATTTTTTTTAAATGAATTGGTCCACGAAGAGATTTGTATTCTTTTAAGATATATTTGTTAGTTTTGTTCTTACATACGTGTATGTTTTCAGCTTGTTGCTTTCGTCAGAGAACATATGTGGTACAAAGCCATGTGAATGGGGTACTCAATACAAGTCTCATTGAATAATCCATTCACATGGCCTTGTGTCACATATGTTCTCTAACGAAAGCAACAAGCAGGAAACATACACGTACATATATATATATACATATATAATTCCTCCACCACAAGTAGGATGCGATATAAGATAATTTTTTTAGTTTAACCGGTTTGAATTCAGTATGCTCCTTCTCCTGGACTGGTTGCCATACAAAGGTTAAAGAGTCTAATCTGTCCAACTCTTTACTCATAACCGGAGGAAGAATAGTTTGATGCACCCCTTCCTCATAAACAGTAGAGTGATTGTGTTGTATCGTGGTAAGGAAAAAATACGCAGTGAAATAGAGTTAATTATTATTTAACTTAAGTGTTACTGTCCGTCTAGTTTTATAAGTCTCGCACTGTTGGTGTTACGTACGAAGTTGGTCTTACTACGGACTGATGTCTTTTCAGAGCTGTCTCTCTTTCTACTTCTCTTTCTGCTTCTGCGTGCTTAAAAGACACAGCGTCTTTTATACTTCCGCGATACCGGAAGTCACGTGGTACGAGCCACTAAACAACAGATTGTGTCATAGAAGCTTTTATAGCAATAATATTCAACATCAGCCAGGTAGAATTGTTCGTTAAGTATAATCACTTTAAACACAAGCGATTAAAATTGTAACAAAACATTTCACACTGATTTACCAGCATCAATCTTGATAATCACTAAATAGTGTCATACCAGTGTTTTAGTTCAATTTATATATTATATTACTATTATCTTTATTACAATAAATATATATATATATATATATATATATATATATATATATATATATATATATATATATAATTGATTATTTTAAAAGTTGTCAGTAGGCATGACAGATTTTTGAGCCAGACAGCTGGGGCTGCAGAATAAACCGACTGCATCTCTGCAGAGGCGTAAGACTCCCCCAATGGTTGTCTGGAATATGACACTATACAATCTGATGGAGAGGCTCCAGTAATGCTGGAGCTTTGGGGAGTGCAGAGTACCCTTTAATTGCCATTGCTTCCAGGTCCACTCTGGCCCGGAGTAGTAGCATCTAATAGGGCCCTATCTATGGCTTAAATAGAACTAAACTGTTTACTTATGCTAAACTGAATTGTTTGAAGTAGAACAGCTTTTGGCATTTAAACTGTGTACTCATGGTAAATTGAATTGTTTGAAACAGAACTGTTTATATGTATAAAAATGGATTAGCATTAAATAACCTACAATGATTGATATGTCTTTAAAAAAAAACTAAACTAAACGAAACTAAAACAATTTATTTATTAAAATTACTTGATTCGACATTAAATGACCCGACAAGGGTTGATATGCCGTAAAACAACCAATCAACCAACCAACCAAACTTTGTGTCTATTCGATGTCGGAATATATATATATATATATATATACAAGGGTATGCTGAAATGAGCCTTGAAGTGTATATATTTTTTCTCTCTTTCAATGGTCTTGTAATCTGAATTGGTCAAGGGGGACACGACTCATGTTTCAGTGTTTTCCTTCTCCTACACTGGTTACCTACCATGCTTAAAAATACGGTCTGCCCTACTATTTACCCATAGCTGGAAGCAGAATAGTTGGATTCATGCCTTTCCCAGTGGTATTAGCGCTATTATATGCGATTATATACTGTTTCTTCAACTCTTCAAAAGAAAAAAAAAGTCGAATCCAGAAGTTTAAGTTAAACCTCCCATATATATATATATATATATATATATATCATGTCATACAACTTTGCCAAAGTTTTCATATATTTTAACACTTTTTATACATCCATCTTTATCTTAACATCACTAATATAACCCCTCATAGTCCTGATGATGGTTCAGCAGAACCGAAACGCTATAGTGTCGACTTTGTTTCTCAATTTTTCTCTCCTTCTACTTGGATTACTTTGTTAGCAATTTTTCTTTACAAACTATGGGATTACAATCCATTATTTTCTTTCATTCTGTCTCATTGACTAACAAGATCCAAACCCATTCCCCAACTCCAATATCTCATATCGATAACATCAAGATGGTTCGTATATGCAAGGACCGACTCAAAACAGGAAGACTTTTCTAGCCAACTCTACATAGGAAAAATCACACCTACCAGCATGTCCAGCGTTCTTAATTCATTCCAACATTTTCTAGGGTTACATAAGTCTGCCTTGAGGCTTGTACTCGTATTTTGGGATTTTCCTAGGCACATACATTAATATATAAAAAACAGAAAACAAAAAACAAAACAAAACAAAACCAGACTTATAGGATTTGCACTTCGTCGTAAACTTCGGAATGTGGATTCGGCACGTTCCTAATAGGTCAGGTGATGTTGTTTAAAGAAACGAACGCTGATTCATTGATCAAACGGCCAATTTTTCTTGTCATAAACAGCCAACTTTTTCATGTCATACAACTTTTCCAAAGTTTTTATATATTTTTAAAACTTTATGCACCCATCGTTATCTTAACATCACTAATATAACCCCTCATAGCCCTGATGATGGTTCTGCAAAACCGAAACGCTATAGTAACGACTTTGCTTCTCTCCTTCTACTTGGATTATTTTGTTAGCAATTTTTCTTTACAAACTGTCGGATTACAATCTATTATTTTCTTACATATATATATATATATATATATATATATATATATATATATATATATATATAGTGATGGAAATAGGTATAAGACACCCCATTAAATTGTTAATAATTTTCTTATTACGGCACAAATTCATCTGAAAATTTGTGTGTGGTACGTAGATCCGATGCATATACATATATACATGGATGGATATACATATATACATATTCGATTTTATAAAAACTTTTCGACTTTATAATAACAATTGTACAAAATTCAATTTTTTACATTTATTCCTTTTCATTTGTAATACGTCAACACAATTGTTTTGGATTGAATCAATAAGTTTTCTGAGAGTTTCAGATGGAATTCCATTCCAATACTGTTTAATGCAAGATTTTAAAGTTTCTCTATCTTCAAATTTACGTTTATTTTTGCATACTCCACTTGATAAAATTTCCCATAAATTTTCTATTGGGTTTAAATCTGGAGACTTAGTGGGCCAGTCCAAAATTTCAATATTTTTCGTTTTAAACCAGTTTTTTTTTTTGTGAGCTTAGAAGTGTATATGAGTGCGTTGTCCTGTTGAAAAATGGCATTACTGGTGTCTAGACGATTCATAAATGAAAGACTTTTTTCCAACACGTTGATATATCGAGCAGAGTTTTTTTTCCCTTCCATCACTACTAAATCAGCCTTTCCAGACGCAGAAAAAGCTCCCCAAACCATAACAGATCCTCCTCCAAATGGTCTTTTTGAAAACAGCTGCTTCTCCTTTCTTAAAACATGCCAATAACACTTGGAGCAGTCGGGCACATCCAAATTAAACTTTTTCTCATCAGAAAACGCTATGGTTTCCCATTTCTCCTTTGTCCATATTACTTTTTCTTTGCCTAATCTATGCACATCTTCTTGTGTTAAACAGTTAAAGCATGGGGTGTCTTCCTGTTTCGATATACGAGATTTAGCGATTCATGGAGAAGTTGACGAACTTTTCTTGGAGTGATGGGTAAATTCTGAGATTTTTGCTAATCTCTTGAGCTTGATTATCCTTTAGAAGCTTCTCGAAAAAGTTGCATTTGTAATTTTAGGAGGACGACCTAGACGTTTTCTGGTGCCATAAGATTCAGGGTCCTTTAGATAATTTCTCATAACTGTTCGGGACCTTGAATGTTCTCTTGCAATGAAACTTATGGATTTTCCTTCCAGTTTAAAGACAGAAATTTACCCCTTTTCACTTTCATTAAGCGGGGAGTTCTTACGCATTTTGCAGAAACTGTATTCAATTATGAACTGTTAAAATAAGGCTCACATAGCTTAAATAAAGCTCACATAGCTTAAAAATTGCATATCTGCTTTACTACAGAATGCCAAATTAAGAATAAGTGCATGCGTAGATCATAAAAAGACTCTTATAATGATAAGAGTCTTTTTATGATCTACGCATGCACTTATTCTTAATTTGGCATTCTGTAGTAAAGCAGATATGCAATTTTTCAAAACTGTCCTATACTTATTTGGGGGTGTCCTCGTGGTGTAATGGTTAAAGCGATGGACTGCGGAATCGTAGTACACGAGTTTGTACTCCAGCCGCGCTATTACGTTCACTTTCGGACAAATACCCTTGGAAAAGGTATGAACCCCCTTATCCTCTCAGCTATGGGTTAAATAGTACCACTACTGTTCTTCAAGGAGAATGGCATTAAATAACCTAAAAAGAGTTGATATGGAAATAAGTTTAGGTTTGGTTTGGTTTCTTTGTTTAATAAACAAAGAAACCAAACCAAACCTAAACTTATTTCCACCCTCAAAAATGTATTTTTCTTAAAAACTTTTTTTTTGGTGGAAAGTTGTTATGAAACCGAATATATATACTAATACCCATCGGATCTAGGTAAGATACACAAAATTTCAGAGAAATTTGTGGAGTAATAAGAAAATTATTAAGAATTTAATGGGGTGTCTTATACTTATTCCCGCTACTATATATATATATATATATGTGTGTGTGTGTGTGTGTGTGTGTGTGTGTGTGTGTTTGATTAAATTAGACAGATACTTCACTTCTGCCTATTATATAGTTGATCCATTCAAGTCTTCCTATGTGTCGTTTGACAAATTGATGGAATGATTTCAAAAAGGCGCCATATTTTCCCTGGGTATTTGAAGTCCCTTGTGTCACATCCTGGTTTTGCGAAGGGGTTGGTAGATACATACGCAAACTTGAAGGGATCATATATAAAATTAGGCAGAAGCGAAGTGTCTGTCTTATTTAATCAAACATGTTTAAAAGAAAAGATGCTGTCTTTATATATATATATATATATATATGTGTGTGTGTGTGTGTGTGTGTGTGTGTGTGTGTGTGTGTGTGTGTGTGTGTACGCATAGCGAAGGCGTGGACTGGCTTGTCGATCATATGGAAATCTGATCTCTCTGCTAAAATAAAACGGGATTTCTTCCAAGTTGTGGTTGTGTCGGTAGTACTGTATGGATGCATCATGTGGAAGCTAACGAAACGTATAGAGAAAAAATTTGATTGGATGCTTCAACAAAGCTTCGTGCTGTTATGAAGAAAATCCTATAAGCAGCACTCCATAGAACAACAGCTGCACAGCCACCAACCTCCCATCTCACATGCTGAGCACTATTGGAGAAGCAAGGATAAACTCATAAGCGACGTTGTCTTTTGGACTCCTACACATGGACAAACCAGTGTTGTCCGACCAAGAAAGACTCACATACATCAGCTCTGTGCGAATACTGGATGCTGTCTAGAGGACCTGCCAGGAGCAATGGAGCAATGGACAATAGGGACCGATAGTGAGACAGAATTAAAGAACTCCGTGCTGTCAGCACGACAAGATGATGATAATGTTGATATATATATATATATATATATATATATATATTTGTGCGTGCGTGTGTGTGTGTGTGTATATATATATAAGTGCGCGCGTGCGGGTGTTCGCCTTCAGAACTTTATCAGTAGATTTTATCGGTAAAGCAATTAGTAGTTATTCAAAAAGCTGATTTTTTCTTTTGTAAAACACTTAAAAGGCCGCATATTTTCCCCGTTTTATTCCCCTTAGACAAAAATGTTCTCCAACCGACCATATCATTGGTGATGTCTTCTCGGTCAACCTTCACTGACATTGACCTTTCCCCGATTTAATGTCAAAAGGATTTCGTCTTTTACTTATTCTGTATATAAGAATTCCACAAGTGTTTGATAAGGTCTAATGGGTTTTTCGCCCCGTTTCATATAGTGCTTATAATTAATTGGAAAGGCATTTTGTGTCTATTCGTTGATGGAATATAAATACACACACACAGATATATATATATATATATATATATATATATATATATATATATATATATATATATTTGTGTAAGATATCTGACTGACGTAAAGTCAACTGACTTTCGATCACAGCTTGAAACATCTCGCATATTTAGCAACACTGAAGAGTTGTGATACAACGAAACAGTCTGTCTGTGGATGACAATGTATTTTTTTTTCTTAAGGTTGTTGCAATGATTATGAGAAGTATCATATGAATAAATTATTAAAAAAATAAAAACTAGCTGAATTACCCGTCCACGCTTGGTTAGAGATCAAGACTTGAGCCCTAAACACCAAGAGACTGACAGACAAAATCACTTTCATTTAATTCCTTTTTCTAAGCCTTTTTTTCGGGGGGGGGGGGGCTGCTCAGTAAAAATTCATATCAAATTGTGACGAACAGTAATTGAATCCATCTGTTCCCCTCTCAGCTATGAGTAAATAGTAGGGCAGTTTGGGTTCTTTAGCCTTGGTTACGTAACCAATCTTAGAGAAAGAAAACTTTGAAGAACTCGAACCAGCAGTACTCCGCTTAACAAATTGTCACACTCTGCTCATGGTGGAGTGGTTGGGTAAATACATTCAGATAGTAATTGTTGCTATAAAAGATAAAATCCTCATAAAAAATGAGGATGTTAAAATAATTATAGCTTATGAAGTTAATGTTCTTTGGTAAAATTTTCCCTGAGTTTTGCCGAGAAATATTTTTTAACCCTTAGAAGATTAAGCTCCTACATTCATTGGTCCTTCATCGAAGGCCCCTTTGGGCTTCTAGCTGAAAATATGAAATGTTATAACCTGTTACTCTTTTACATAAAAATCATATGAGGTAAAAATAATTTTAAATCAAAATCATGTTGATAGCACGGATTCTCTTGACTCTCCCGTTATTCATACCAATCCATATTTACCACCCCCTCCGCCCGAGCAGGATATGACACAAGGTCAATTTTTAAGAAGAGTTTAACAGGTTTGTATTCAGAGTTTTCCTTCTCCTAGACTAGTTGCCTCACTAAGGCTGAAGAATCCAGTCTGCCTTACTATTTATCCATTGCTGGAGGGAGAATAATTGGATTCATACCTTTCCCAAGGGTATTAGTGCTATGTGAAATGCAATCGATTTCGTCCAGGATTTGAACTCGTGTCGTCGTGTCCATTTCTTACGACGATAACCATTACAACACGAGCACCTCCTCATCCATCCCTATCAGTCATTAGTCTTGGAAAGAGCTCCAGACGGTGTCAAGTGTCTGATTGCTTTACAGGAATTCCGGCTTCCTGAATATATGTTTTAAGTGACCCCTTCGCGAAAGCAAGATGTGGCACGAGGTCAATTTTTAAGCAGAGTTCAACGGGTCTGAATTCAATGTTTTCTTTCTCCAAGCTCAGTTGCCAAACCAAGGTTAAAGAGTCTAGCCTGCTTTATTATCCAACTGTAGCTGTATGTATGTGAGCAAATGCATGTATGTGTATGAGTGTATGTGTGCGTGCATACATGCATACGTGTATGAACATGCATGTGTGTTTGGTTTGGTTTCTTTGTTTAATGGCATATCAACACTCATGGGTTATTTAATGCCAAAGTCATCCATACAGAAGAACAGCAGTGATACTATAAAACCCATAGCTGGGGAAATTAGGGGGTTATGTATTTACCCAACCCCTCCACACGAGCGAATGTGATACAAGGTCAATTTTAAGCGGAGCTTGAATTCAGAGTTTTCCTTCTCCTATTTCGGTTGCTGTTATGGTAATTTACCCACGCGTGCATGAACTCTCCCAGCTATAAATAGCAACAGGTACTGCTCTTTGGTAGAAGTCAATATTCCAGCAGACAGCCCGGACAGTCGGACCGAAACAGTCTTGCTAGTAACCCTCTCATTTGTATATGTTTTTATTACTGTTTGTTAACATATTTTTTTAACTAAATTCCTCCCTGGTGTCTTTATTTCTGGTCCCTAACAAGGCCACAACAGTTGACATACCAAGGCTAATGAGCCCAGTTTGCTCAAATATTTACCCATAATTGGAGATAAAATAGTTGGAGTCGTACCTCCCCCAAGGGTATTAGCGTTATATTAAATGCAAATAGCCTGATCCAGGATTTGAACTCGGGTCACCATGCCTGTTTTCTATGCCGATAACCATTACACAACGTACGCCTGAGTAGAAGTACTTTTTGGTCACAGTACAAATACTGGTCGCTTGGGTTTAATGGGTTAATTGAGTGGCAAGAAGAGATTTATCGAAATGTTATTAATATTTGAACTTGGTGAGTCGGAAGCGATTAAATATTTTCTCCAAATTGCTGGTAAGATTTAATTGGTATCAGTAATTCCTGTGTAAACATTTTTAGCTTTAGCATGAAATGTAGTTTGGTTTGATTGGATCGGGTTTTATGGAATATCAACCACCATTAGTTATTTAATGCTAAATATAGTTTATATATATATATATATATATATATGGTTTGTCAACACATTTTGTTGATAACATTTTTAAACGAGCTTGAGCTCATTTTTTTGGCACACAGTTAAATGGTTTCACGTATTGCTATGTATTACTAACAATTCAATTAAACATCAGTCATCACACACAGTCAAATGATCAAACAGTTCTATTTTCAAATATTCAATTTAGCATAAGTCATTTGTTTGCACACAGTTCTAATGTCAAGCAGTTTTATTTGGACCCTATCAGGTGTGTCTATCACTACGGGCCAGAGCAGACCTAGGAACAATGACAATGAAGCGATGCTCCTCATTCTCCAAAGCTCCAGCATTACTGGAGCCTCACCATCAGATTTTTTAGTGTCAAATCCAGCACACACATGGTTGAGTTTTATCCCCCCTCCCCTACAGAGATGCAGTCAGTGTATTCTACAGCTTTAGCCTACTGAACGTAGGCAAAAGCTGTAGAATACACTGACATAAAATAGAATATACTGACATAAAATAGAATATATTGACATAAAATACACCACGTAAAATATGGTAGAAAACAGACTTTTCCTTACTAATTCATCCAAAACGCGAAGGGAAGTTATCAAGTACATAATTTTCTCTGATTTTTCAAAATATGGCTGAAATAAAAAAAAAAAAAATGCCCCGATTATTCGTTGGCTCAATTAACTGAAAATCTACTTTTTATATAGCTATAAGAGTTCTTTATCAGTAGGAAAATAGTGCTTTTTAATATTTTTTGTTATCCGTAAACGAAAGAGTCTAAAACCCGAGAATATTCGCATGAAAAATCAATTGATTTTCAAATTAAAAAAAAAGTGTTAATTTTTGAGAAAAAATTGGCTTCAGAAACTGTAACTTTTCTATCTTTTTTGGGGAGATTTATCGACTTATCATATTTACCCAACCCCTCCGCTCGGGCAGGATATGACACAAGGTCAATTTTTAAGTGAAGTTTAACAGGTTTGAATTCAGAGTTTTCCTTCTCCTAGACTAGTTGCCTCACCAAGGCTGAAGAGCCTAGTCTGTCCTATTTACCCATAGCTGGAGGAAGAATAATTGGATTCATACCTGTCCCAAGAGTATTAGTACTATGTGAAATGCAATCAGTCTCGTCCAGGATTTGAACTCGTGTCGCCGTGTCCATTTCCTACGACGATAACCATTACACCACGGGCACCTCCTTTATTTATCGACTTATCGGCGCTTTACCGCTAGTTTTAAATTTTCTTATTTTACTTCGCAAACGACAATATCTAACTTGCCGTGAAAAATTTGAAGGATCAAAACCAAAAATAATTTTAGAAATCTTTTCTTCCTCAGAAATGTTTATTATACATTTTTTTTTTATCCAATTAGAATAACAGATAAATCATTAACTTTTTTTTTCATCGAATTAGGAGGTGCCCGTGGTGTAATGGTTATCGTCGCAGGATATGGACAATGCGACACGAGTTCAAATCCTGGACCTGACTGATTGCATTTCACGTAGCACTAATACCCTTGGGAAAGGTATGAAACTAATACCCTTGGGAAAGGTATGAACTCCAGCTATGGGTAAATAGAAGGGCAGACTAGGTTCTTCAGCCTTGGTGAGGCAACTAGTCTAGGAGAAGGAAAACTCTGAATTCAAACCTGTTAAACTCCGCTTAAAAATTGACCTTGTGTCATATCCTGCCCGAGCGGAGGGGTTGGTAAATATGATTAACTTTTCATCGAATTTCAAGCCAAACTAAATTGTATAAATAAGTGAAGAAATAAATATTTCATCAGTAAATATGGAATTGTCCTATACTTATTCAACTAACAATGGGTATGAATTGTCCCATATCTACTCAGCCTTTTAGTTTATTTGTTTTGAATGAAAATCTATTCTTTTCTTTCAAGAATGTATTTTATTTTAACATCGTTTCGCTATGTAACATATCCATGATACGGATTTGTGAAACGTACATAGAATGTTCATAACATATATACATAGAACATAGGAATCCCGAAACACGAAAAACACTTGACGACTTCTTAGTTCAGGTACGAAACTTTGTTATTACCTTTGAGTTAAAAGGTTTTCCGATGTAAGGAGAGAGATACACCTGACTTTTCCATCTGCCCCAAACCACGTGCGCACCCGACACAAGGCCACGGCTAGCAAGCGAAAGTCAACCGTCTTCTCCCGAGGTAGAACTCAACTCAACTAACTCTTCTCAAATCTCCCCAATTCCTCCGCGCACGCTTCCAGTGCATGACATCATTCACATCCCCCAAGTCCTATCTAGGATTTTTATTTTGATATCTCTAAATGACACATCCTCCCTGCGCGCGCGTGAACACCTGCGCTCATGTTACACCTAACTAACCCATGCGCTAAGCGAAAGGTTCTCAGCCTAACTAAACCGAAAGGCAAAATATATAAAACGAAATCCCTCGGCCATTATATTACAGCTATCTTAATTGAGCGTATAAATTAGTTCTTACATAGATGTTATTAATACTGATATTACAGCCTAAGCGTGCTGATGAAAATACCAGCAGCAGCTGCGTATATTTTTAAGGCATAAATACATTTCTCTCTCTAGGCAGTGACACTCTCATAGAAAGATGTTTTACACACACGGTATATGTCCCCTTTAGATTATGTTAACAATAACAGCTACATTTCACTTTCCATCTAAAATATTTATGCTCTGACAAATATTATCTTCGCTACAAGAAAAGATTTTTTAACTTCTGTTTTTCAGCAAGTTTTTCACTCAATTTAAAGAAATAAGAATTTATAAATTTGTAAATCGGATCTTTATTCACTCATTTATACCTTTTTTCGCTACATTCGAATTAGATCCTGCCAGGGTGGATTATGGATATAATATTCCATAACCATCTTTTTTTTTTTTTATCGGCTGTTGATTGCCTCTCATTGCTATCTTGCCTTCTAGGTTTGCTGTCGTCTTCTCACTGTTTTATCCATTGTCATTGGTGGGATGAATAACGAAGACACTACTCTTGCTACGCATATAGCTTTATTCTTTATCAATTCTTACACATATGATTAAGACTGACTTCCCGGTCTGCGAATTTGATGAACCTGTCGAACCAGAGATGGAAATTTGACAACTGCTCGTTTTGCAGTTTCTCGGCTACTTAAATTAAAATTACCGTCTAAACTCTAACTTCTAGGATTTTAGTCACCAGGCTTCAATTCATCCAATGAAAGCCAAGCGTTCAACTGACCTTAAACTATCAATCACACTGATTTGACACCAAAGTTTTCCGCTTATGGGATAACCGTTTTAAATATTTCAAAACTATCTAAATTGCCTCCCAATAATACATACCGTTAGTCTATCACTTAAGAGTAATAGATTTTTGTTGCTACGAGAGCATATGAGATTGTTAAAGGAGAAAGTTACCAAAAAGCTTTTTTATTCACCATCAAATATCTTGAAATACCAACAATGATTCTTTTGCTCCCTATTTCTCTATATCTATGATAGTTTCCAACAACACATACACAGTTAGTTGTTTGGGTTTTATGGCATATCAACCTTTTTCTGTTATTTAATGCTAAATCCATTTTTATACAAATAAACAATTCTATTTTAAACAAATGAGTTAAGCATAAGAACGTGGTTTAATTGTCAAAAACATTTCTATTTCTAGCAATTCATTTTGTCAAAAAGTTCTAATTCAAACAATTCAGTTTAGCGTAAGTACATTTTCAATGTCGAAAACAGTTCAATATCAAACAATTCAGTTTAGCATAAGTACGCAGTTTAAATATCAAAAGTAATTTATATTTCAAGTAATTTAGTTCAGCATAAGTGAGCAGATTAGTTCTATTTAACCCATAGATAGGGCCCTATCAGATGCTACCACTCCGAGCCCGAGTGGACCTGGGAGCGATGGCATTGAAGGGATGCTCTGTATCCCCAAAAGCTCTAGCATCACTGGAGCCTCCCCATCAGATTGTTTAGTGTCATATCCAGGACAATCGTTTCGAGGGGACGTGCTATTACGTTCAGTTTCGAGCAAATACCCTTGGGAAAGGTATGAACCTCTTTATCCTCCCAGCTATGGGTTAAATTGTACCACTACTGTTCTTCTAGGAGAATGGCTTTGGCATTAAATAACCTATAAAGGTTGATATGCCATTAAACAAAGAAACCAAACCAAACCATACACTTTGGTGTAGTAGCTATCGAAAAGGGAGCCTTCGGGTCTCCCTCGACTACGGTCGCCAACTCACTCTCACACACAGAATTATTGGTATTAGATATAAATATTTGAAACCATTTAACTGTATGCAAATAAATGAGCTAAGGCTCATTTAAAAATGTTATCAAAAATATTTACAAATCATATATATTCGATATAAAAAAAAATACCAAATACATTCTTACACGACATCTAACATGGATGATTTCAAAACGACCTATACATACGAAAACTTACCTATCTTTGCGTATTTCTTTAAAAGACGTGATGATTTTTCTCATCTTTTAAAAAAAATCCAACATTTCCAAATATCTTTCCATGTGCCAAACACGCACTTAATACTTTTTAATTAAGAACGCTATGTGCACGTTTGTATCTTTTCGTTGTATCCTGTTATTTCGACAAGCATCCATCGCTGTGTAAACAATTTTCCTGATGTCAAAGTCCTGATGATGGTTATTAAGACCGAAACGTTTAACGTCGACTTTACATTACAATAAATTCACCTATTTGGATTATTCTGTTTTTCTGCTTTCTTTATATTCGGTGTACGTATATAAACAGGATTTGGCATTAAATAACCTACAATAGTTGATATGCCATAAAAACAAACTATTTTTACTCTGTTGGAGTCATAGTTATCTTTTGATGGCTATTAAGATAAGCAAGATATGCCAAGTATTCCTGAAGAAATAAGGACAAACTCATAAGCAACATTCTCTTATGGAATCCTATGTATTTAATATATATGTATAAAGAGAATTTGGCATTAAATAACTAACGATAGTTGATATGCCACAAAACCAAACCAAACCAAACCTCAGAAAAAAATTAATTTTATTAAAATTTGTTAAGGGGAGTATCTATGGATGATACAGTACATTTATTGAGAACCCTTTTTTCTAATGGCATATCAACCTTCGTGGGTTATTTAATGCCGAAGCCAAACAGGTAGAAGAACAGCTGTGATACTATTTAACCCATAGTTGGTGGGATAAGAAGGTTCATACTTTTCCCCAAGGTATTAGTCTAAAAGTAAACGTTATAGCGCGACTGGAGTTCGAACTCACTTGCTTCAAAGCCACTTCCTAATTACGCCACAGGGACTCCCGCTATCTAATTTAATAATAAACATTTCTTTGCTTACAGTTAAATGGTTTCAAGTATTGCTATTCAACACTAATAATTCTATTTAATATAAATTCATTAATTTAATTGAAAATCATACCGTGAAAATTCCAGATCAAAATTCAGTTCATTAACTATATGTTCAGGTAAAAACTTACTGACCAGTCTTGTACACACCTGCGCGCGCGCGCTCGCACACACACACACACACACACACACACACACATACACACACACACACACACACATACACTCACACACACACATACACGAAGACTTATCTACATATGTGTATACGCTCGTACTTTTAGTTACTCTCGGTTACCTTCCCCCTCCGACATGCATACCCACGTGAGTATCTCGAATGGTGTAATGGTTAGCGAGCTATTCTAGAGGAACATCGCTGATAAAGTTTCATTCTCACTGGTACCCCATGTGTCTGGCCTTATGTCAAACCAAGCTAATCTTAAATGATGATCTGCCTTCGCGAGCACACACTTACCTACGTAGGAAGCTGAACATTTTTTAAAAATCGTTTCTTTTCTTAACGTCACGCACCTTGTTCGTTAAAAAAAGAAAACTTGAAAGAGGAAGTGGACAAGAATACAAATGAATAGCAAAAAAAAAAAAAAAAAACCTAAACAAAATCTACAAAAAAAGAACAAAAAAACGAATTGCATATCTTTTTCTCAAACAATTCGTCTGTCTTTTTTTTTGTTGTTGTTGATTTATTTATGTATTTTTCTTTTCTTTTTCTATTTTTTTGAAGCTCTAATGATGTGTCAAAATCAGCCTAAACAATAAATTTCCGGTTGATGACGTAGAGGGTAAAATATATATATATATATATATATATATATATATATATATATATATATATATATATATATATATATATATATATATATAAACTTAAGAGCCCGGTTGATTATATAAAAAACAATCGCGTAGGAAAGCGTCACGGAAAAACGAAATACAAATGACGAAAGAAAACCTTTTATAGAGATCCTTCAAGACACGAACTTATTCACCAAAAAGCAAAGTAACCTGAGAGGTGTGGGACTGAAATAAAATAGATTGGTCACGTCATAAAAACTTGGCGCCGAGTAGTTCCAATATCTATCGGTGTTCTGTGTGACGTGTTGCTTCATTGGTTGGTTGGTTACAGCAAAATCAGGCCCTCAAGTGTCTTTCTTCTTAATCCTGTCTATAACAGCCCGAAGTGAGGGGAAGGGTGTCAAATGAATGGATTTTGGTTTTGATCTTAGGTTTGGTTTCTTTGTTTAATGGCACATCAACCATAGTAGGTTATTTAATGCCAAAGCCATTCTCCTAGAAGAACAGTAGTGGGACTATTTAGCCCATAGCTGGGAGGATAAGGGAGTTCATACCTTTCCCAGAGATATTTGCCCGAAAGTGAACGTAAAAGCACGACTGGAGTACGAACTCGCTTACTACGATTCCGCAGTCCATCACTTTAACCATTACACCACGAGGACACCTCCTGGTTTTGGCATTAGTGAACCCAAATTGTTTACAGCATGGAATCGGCAAACCGAGATCAAATTCTAACAAAGGTGCTTTGTGTTCTTGTCACTCGAAGAGAGTTATGAAGTGGATCATACACCTTCTGGATGGAACCATGTAACCTAGTTCAATCTGTCGTATTCTGCTTGTAGATGAGTAAATCACCCCATTCTAAAATAATCACTACTAGTTTATGAGATAATTTAGTATAAAGCTTGGTTTGGTTTTATGGCATATCAACCCTGGATAGTTATTTAATGCCAAATCCTATTTATACATATACTGTGTATAATTTTAAAATGAATAGTTTGTTGGTACCATTTTAAAATCGAGACAGAGCTCATTTGGTTGCACATAGTTAAAGGGTTTCAAGTATGGCTATAACACACTGATAGTTCTTTTGCACACAGTTGAATGATTTCAAGTATGGCTATTTAACATTAATAATTCTATTTATCACGTCTTCCTATCTAATTAGGTTTGGTTTGGTCATTTGTTTTATGGTATATCAACCTTCGTGGGTTATTTAATGCCAAAGCCATCCTTGTAGACGGACAACCGTGATACTATTTAACCCATAGCGGATTGGTTAAGAAGGTTCATACTTTTTTCTAAGGGTATTAGAGAAAGAGAACGTAATAGCGTGACTGGAGTTCGAACGCACTTACTTCGAGATTGCTGTCTAGCTCATTAGCCATTATGCCATGGGGACTCCCTCTATCTAATTTAATACTAATCTTTTCTTTGCGCACAGGTAAAAGTTTTCAAGTATTGTACTTAACACTAATAATTCTATTTAATATTAATAATAATCCCTCGTAAAAGATTGAACAGTTTTAACAGACTCGTTGATAAGACCCTAACAAGTACCACTACTCCAGATGAGAATGGACACGAGAGTAATGGTAATGAAGCTGTACTCCATATTCCCCTAACTCCAAGACAGGAGCCTCAACATAGGTTTGGTTTGGTTTGGTTGTATATCAACCATTTTAAGTTATTTAATACCAAACCCGGTTTATACATATACGTTAGATATATAGGATTTGTTAATATAAATCAATAACATTTGATGATTCCAAATATTACTATGTATCACTAAAAATTCAATTTACCATCAATCATTTGTTTACACAAAGTTAAATGATCAAACAGTTCTATTTCAAACAATTTGATTTAGTATAAATCTTTTGTTTGCACTCGGTTGAAACAGTTCTATTTGATCCATAGGTGCTACCACTCCTGGCCAGAGTGGACCAGGGAGTAATGGCAATGAAGGGATACTTCACATTCCCCAGAATTACTGGAACCTCATCGTTAGATTGTTCAATGTCATATTCAGGAGACTCGTTGGGGGGGGAGTCTTACTCCTCTGCAGAGATACAGTCGGTGTATTCTACAGCCCCTTGCTGACTGGGCTGCTCAACATTAGTTGTAGTTTAATGTTTTACTCAGGACATTAGAAGGCTAGAATAATGAGACACCCAAGAGTGTCGAACTTCGACGGAGTTGTTAACTATTTCTATTGATTCTTGAGAATCAAATGGGGGAGGTATGTCTACTGTAACGCCATGAGACAGTCCATTATCTTGAACAATTTGCTTGTGTTATGAGTTCGATCGCCTATGAGTATTCGAGTATCGTGATCTTAGTTGTCTGAATTTCTGAAACGAAGCTTGATGATTTTTATCATTAAGGGTTTTCGGACTATTGTTTTCATCTTTATTGTTATTTCCACAACGATTCAGCCACTATGTTTTCCGGACTTCTTCAACAGGACACATAGCGTAACGGTTATAGGCATTTGTTCCTAAAGCTTCTAAGGAGACAATCATCTGGAGGTTTTGGGTTCAATCCTGACTGCAGGCGAGTAACAATACAGGAATTCTTAACACTTGTACCCGGTTATGGCTAACAGGATCAGAACAGGAAACCCCTGTGGATTCAGTAAATGACGTAGTTCGAAGTTCCGAGTAGGATCCAGAGTTCGACAAACACCTGAAAAACGCCGGAGGACATATCGGCGGAAACGTTGAGGAAATAACAATAAAGATTAAGACAATAGTCCGAAAACGCTTATGATAAAAAAAAATATCGTGACCTTGTGTTAGATTTAGTACATTCAGAATTGTTGAAATTTTTTTTTTTAAATTCTGGTTACGTCTTCGAGACTTACACCAAGAAGTAGCTCCCATGTCTGTCCATGTTTCACGTGACGTGTTACTTAGTTGGTTGGTTGGTTGGTTGGTTGGTTACTGCTAAGTCAGACCCTCGAGTATCTTTCGGAGCCGTATTTATCGTGACTGAGAGGATCAGATGAATAGCTTTTAGCTAGTTTTGGGGGAATCCCAATCGGTCGGAAAACCTGTTGTTATATCCCGTCACGTGATCACAACTACGTTCTTCACTGGCTTCTATTTTTATAGTATAAAAGTTCCTGTTACTCTTTGGTAGCCTCTAACTGAGACTAACAAGTAGTGGGGGTCGCACGGGCCTCGTTGGCTCTTACTACTGTGCATAGGATATCGACTCTCACTGGGTGCCCTACATTTGTAGTCTGGTGCCAGACTCAGGCAGGTTTTGTAAATAGCGATAATAAATATCATTAAGTGCATTTTAGTTGGAAATTATAAAAGCAACTTTGTAAACAGATTCTTCTCAACACATGATCAACCCTTTGTTGTCTTTCTATATGAAGTGACCCTCCCCCTCATTGTTAAGTTAATAAATAGAGTGTCCACTTTGCCTGTAAATACCTGTTCTCTGGCGTAGCTACTCGGCGCAACTCAAAACTTCCCCCCTTCCCCATGTCATGATAACAAGTCACTTGAGACATTTGATAAACAGTAATCAGCTGATGAAGACGGTACCATTGTTACCACGGTGATATGGCGAATGTCTGCTGAAACCTTTCATCCAGTGACCTTGATTTTATTCTCCGCTCGCTGGTCGTGTTAAAAACCATTGCAATCGAAGAGCGCTTTAAGGTACCTCCATTCTGCTCGCGATTTTTCTTTTTCAGATTATCTATTTTCCAATCTAATTCCGGGTACAACGATGAGTCATTTAGAAATCTATATACGAGGTACATACGATAAGTTTCCAGACTTTTTTCGTGTGGGCATTTAAAATTGTCGTAGACTCTTGAAAGTTCAGTATGTTATTGCTGTACATCTTATGAGATAACTGACCAATTCAAATGAACAGCTACAGCAGCAATTGGAATACACCCTACTAAAGCCTGATTGTCATAGCTGGTGAATTTCAAAAATGCAATCTGGACGTCAGGCCACTTTAGAAAAACGATATGCAATAAAATTCTGTTTTAAACTTGGAAAAAGTGCCACAGAAACGTACGGAATGCTTCAGACTGCTTTTCGACCATCTTGCATGAATCGAGCATCAGTTTTTGAGTGGTATAAGAGATTCAAGGAAGGCAGGGAGTCTGTGGGGGATGATGAGAGGTGTGGGAGGAGTAAGGAAGTCAATACACCAGAGTTGACTGGCAAAAGGGTTAGGGTTAGGGTTTCTTTGTTGAGGTTTTAAGGGAGTTCAGGAAGAGATTCCGTTGGAAGAGGCCAGCACTCTTCAAATTGGGTCAGTGGCATTTCCACCAGGACAATACACCAGTCCACAACTCCATCCTTGTCAGAGACTATTTGACCAAGATGGACATCAAGACAATTCGTCACCCTCCCTATAGTCGAGACCTTGCTCCCTGTGACTTTTGGTTATTCCCTAAGCTCAGAGGCTGCCGTTATGAGACAATTGAAAGAGGCTGTGACGAAGGTCATTGATATGCTCACACAAAAGGGCTTCCATGGGGCCTTCCAGAAGTTGTTGGAACGGTACAACAAGTGCATTGCAGCCGGAGATTACTTCGAAGGGGACTAGAGTTTCATGTGCGTACTATCAATAAAAGTGCCCATACGAAAAAAGTCTGGAAACTTATCGTATGCACCTCGTAAATAACTAAAAACAATTTGTTTGTCTGTCCCCAATAAACGACTAAACTATTGGATGCGATGCTACCGTATTTGGTATGCATAATTATTAAACTCATGGAAAGCTTTTAACATAAAAAAAATACCCCCTCCAGGAGGTTCTAATCGAGAGGAAGTCAAACAATACAAAGCGAGAAATCATCTTGCCATTTACTTGAACTTTGAAATATTTCACGGCAAAACACCGTAATTTTTTTACAGAATAATACTAACTTCAGATAATAATAATAATAATAATGATAATAATGATAATAATAATAATAATAATTGGTGCGCTCGGTACAGTCACCAAAGAATTGGTACAGGTACTGTAGGACTTCGAAATAAGAGGATGAGTGAAGACTACCTAAACTACAGCAGTGTTGATATCGGACAGAATACTGAGAAGAGTCCTGGAAACTTGTGGAAACTTGCAGTCTCTCAGAATCCAGCGAAAAACCATCAGTTTACACTGGTGTGAAAATTTCTAAAAAGAGTAAAGTAAAAAGTACTTTGACCTTACCGGAGAACTAAGAAAGCTGTGGAACATGAGGGTGACGGTAATGTCAATTGTAATTGGCCAGCTTGTAATGGCCTGTAAAGGCTTGAAAAGAGGACTGGAAAAGTTGAAAATCAGATGAAAAATCAATACCATCCTGACTACAGAATTGTTGAGATTGGTCAGAGTAGAGAAAAGCCCTGGACACCTGAGGAGATTTGCTGTCACTCAGCCTCCAGTGAAAGCTAATACTGGTGTGAAAAACTCTTCAGGAGTGTAATAATAATAATAATAATAATAATAATAATAATAATAATAATAATAATAATAATGCAAAATTGTCGACTTTGCTGTCCCGGCGGACAACAGAATAAATCAGAAGGAAAGTGAAAAGAAAGATAAGTACCTCGACCTTGCTAGAGAATTGAAAAAGCTGTTGAACATGAAAGTAACGATTGTGCCAATTGTGATTGGTGCTTTTGGCACAATAACTAAAAGATTATTAAAAGCCCTGGAGGACTTGGAAGTTGGCGGACGAGTAGAGACTATCCAAACAACAGCATTGCTGAGAACGGCCAGAATCTTGAGACGAGTCCTGGAGACTTGAGGAGACTTGCTGTCACTCAAACTCTAGTGAAAAACCATCAGCTAACACTGATGTGAGAAACTCTAAAGGAGTAAATAATAATAATAATAATAAATAGAAATGCTTACTTGAAACCATAAAATTGTGAATATGATATTAGTATTAGATAGGAATACATGAAACCTTTCAACAGAGGGCAAATTATTAGTGTTTGATAAGAATACTTGAATATGACTGTGTACGAAAAACCATTAAGAAACAACGTCTCAAAGGATGTAAATATGGAAATACAACGTAAACGATTCCCTAACTCTTGAAAATAAAATAACCCTAGACGAGTTGATATGCCTGTTAATTGTTTTTGTCATTTTTCAGTACTCCCATTGGGCTGATTTGCAGATTCAAATAATAAAGTATTGAAAATCCCTGAAATGATTTTTAATTTAATTTGAAATTCAAGGAATTTTAGATGTTTAACGAATCATTCATGCTTAGAGTTGGGAACTTTTTTCATTGGATTAGCAATAAAAGTTTGTAAAGAACATAACTTTGTTATCAAAGTCTCCCTGTTTGTGTACCTACTTACAGGGTATCTCAAAAGAGATTCAACCCATAAATATGATAATGATTTTTTACTAAGACAAGCACAATGGCGGTTATTTGGAGTACGTCCTGTAAAAATGCATCCTTTGAGCTAGAGACATCAAATCAATGTTTTTTGTTTGTTTGTTTGTTTGTTTGTTTGTTATCATATCAGCTTCCAGGACAAGCAACCTTTTTTTTTTGGAGTTTCTTGTCTCAGTAATAAATCATTATGATATTAATTGTTTGCATCTATTTTGAGACAGTTTTTAATAATTTTGTCTCCAAATAAGAAGAGACACAAAATATCCTTTCCTCTCTCGTCCAAATCAAAATTAATAGTTGTTATAGTATACTAAGGAGTAGCGCCCTCCCCTACACCTTGGTGTAGTAGCTATCGAAAAGGGAGCCTTCGGGTTACCCTCGACTATGGTCGCCAACTTTACTTTATAGTATACTATTTTCAAATCTGAAACCAAAAAGAACACAACAGTTATTAATAGAGTTATTAGCAGTCACATGGGTTCCATGTATATTGAGAAACAAAACAATGAAAAACAAAAACAAAAAAAAAAAAAAAACAAGAAAGACCACATAGTTAATTGCCATGAAATTGATAAATAGATTATTATGGACATGCATTTAGAATACAAGTAAAAGTGTTTTCTTCCTTTCAAATCTTGTAAAAAAAAAAACAACATCTAATGGTTTTAAAGTCGAGACTGATGACTCACCTAAATCTATATTACTGAGTGCAATGGAAATACCTCCCAAATTTTGGCGTTTCTGCTGTGCAGCTTTGACAAGTGTTAATGGTAGCCCCATCAAGCTAATGTCTAACCAGAATGTCTTTTTATTCAACAAAAAGCCAAATCTTTGATCCATTTTCTTAGTTATTGATTCAATTCATCTATTTTATTTTCCTTATTAAGTTATGGCCGTTACTCTTTTAAGGTTTGCCTTAGTTTAGCAACAGGCCATAGCATTGATTGCCCAGTTGGCTGGGGCTGTAGAATACACCGACTGCACATCTGCAGAGGGGTAAGACCCCCACAATGAGTATCCTGTATATGACACTAAACAATCTCATGGTGAGGTTCCAGTAATGCTGGGGCTTTGGGGAATGCGGAGCACTCCTTCATTGCCAGTGCTCCCAAGTCCACTCTGGCCCCGAGTAGAAGCACCTGATAAGGGTCCCATCAATGGGTCAAAGAGAACTAAACTGCGTACATATTCTAAACTGAATTGTTTTACATAGAACAGTTTGACTAAATTGGAAAGCTTGAAATAGAAATTTTTGACAATTAAACTGAGTACTTATGCTAAACTGAATTGTTTGAAATAGAACTGTTTATTTGTATAAAAACTGTATTCTTTAAAATAGAACTGTTTTGACATTTAAACTGCATTTAAACTGCGTACTTATGCTAAACTGAATTGTTTGAAATTTAACTGTTTTGACATTTAACTGTGTGTAAACAAAAACTATACTTATACTAAACTGAGTTGTTTTAATAAGAACTGTTTGACTGAACTGAAGAGTTTGAAATAGAAATGTTTTTGACAATTAAACTGTGTACTTATGCTAAACTGAATTGCTTGAAATAGAACTGTTTATTTGCATAAAAATGGATTTGGCATTAAATAACCTACAAAAGTTGATATGCCATAAAACCCAAACAATCAACTAACCATAGCATTGATGATCAAAGTCGCTAGTAATCCGCTTACTGACCTCACAAACCATCACATTGCACAAGTACTCCATCTTGTATTTTAATTATTTACTAAGTTTTACATAGTTTGGCACAAGGACAGAAATATGAAGCACCCAGTGAGAATCATACTCACTAATAATGATCTGCTTATTTCATTAATTTTTATATCACATGAGATGCCCTCCATGAAATTAAGTTCGTGTTTTTTTTATAACGATGAATAGAAAAACCGACAAATATTGATAATATGGCAAAACATTCTTATCTGGACTCTGATGTAATGTGAGAATGAAAAGGTTCTGATTGTACTCATCACCAAATGGTTTTTTTTTTATCAAGGAATAATAATAATAATAATAATAATAATAATAATAATGCTACTGTCTACTTATTTTCTACTTACTCTGCCGACCTTGCTAGGGAATTGAAAAAACTGAAATATGAAAGTGACATTTATACTAATTGTAATTGGAGCTCTGGGTACAGTCACTAAAGGATTAATAAAAGGACAGGAGGAATTGGAAATAAGAGGACGAGTGGAGACTAACCAAACTACAGCATTATTGAGATCGGCCAGAATACTGAGAAGAGTCCTGGAGACTTGAGAAGACTTGCTGTCACTCAAACTTTAGTAAAAGACCATCAGTTAATTCTGATGGGAAAAACTCTCAAGGAGTAAATAATGATAATAATAATAATGCCAGAGAATTAAAAAAGCTATCGAACATGAAGGTGTCAGTGATACCAATTGTAATTGGTGCATTTGGAATAGTCCCCAAAGGCTTCGAGGAGGGGGCTGGAAGAGTAAGAAATCGGAGAACGAATCGAGGCCATCCAAACTATTGCAATGTTGAGATCGGCAGGAATACTGAGAAGAGTCCAAAAGACTTGAAGAAACTTGCTGTCGCTAAGACCCCATCGGTGGTGTGAAGATCTCTCAAAAGAGTAAAATAATAATACCAGACTTAGTGTTGATTAATAAAAAAAGAACACGTCGTCTAGTGGATATTGCCATTCCAGCAGGACTATAGAGTGAAAATGAAAGAAAGTAAAAAAGATAAACAAATACTTGGACGTTGCCTGAGAGCAAAAAAGAAAAAAATTGTGGAATATGAGAGTTATGGTAATAGTTGGCGCGCTCGGGAACAGTCCCCCTGAGACTAAAAAAAGACACTGGTAAATTGGAAAAATTGGACGAATCAAGACTCCCCAGATCACAACAATGTTAAGATCGGCTTGAATAATAAGAAAAGTTTTGGAGACCTGTGTTGTATAGCCGCATACATATACATATACAAATATATGCGGAACATAATCAAACATAATGACGAACTTCAATGAACGAACGAACACACTTCTTTATAAAAATATATCTCTCGCACTTTATTTTCGAAAGGGTTGACGTTGATTGTGTGCGAGAGGTGAGTTGTAGACAGGGACAGACTGCTACATATTGACCCCAAGTTCTTCTGACCATCGCAGCACTTCTTTCGCATTCTGGCTGGGCTGCTCAACCATGGGTCACTGAGGGCCCAAAGCCCTCTGTCTGCCGCTGGCTCTCACTCCGGCATCTAGTCCCCAACTGCAACTGGAACTGCTTCGGGCTGTCTGTGGCACCTGGTTAAATAATTTTCTAACGTACACCTGCTTCCGCAGGTGCATCTCTTGATTGACGGCTCGGTCGAGGATCAATATGTAACACCTGAGGAGACTTTATGTGTCTCAGACTCCAGTGAAAGACCGCCATTTAAAACTGGTGTGAAAAACTCACCAGGAATGAATTAATAATAATAACAACAACAACAACAACAACAACAATAATAATAATTGATAAATCTCTTTTATGTTATGTACATTCACCTTTCATGAAAATTTGTGTTTGGACATTTTGGTGTAAGTTGAAAACTGAAATAAATAAGTGGTTGGTTCGTATGCCTGTTAGTCGCACCTTGTCTGTGATCAACCCAGCGCTGTTATCTACCCAGCTTAGGTGGGTACTTCAGCTCGTATTAGATATTGTGGTTAGGTAGTTCTTACCAAAAAATAAATAAGTAAATAAATGCTGGAGATATTCTGCAGAAGAGTGCAAATTTTTAATTCTAATGTAAAATCCATGACTCTTACTGTATTCGATTCTGTATATTTTCTAAAAATAGGTTGATTGTATTCAGTAAACCCTCTTATTAGAGAGTATGTGTCTCGGGAAGTCCTTTATGTTCTTAGATATATTTGAAAAGTTTGAGATTTAACAGACGATAAAATGCACATTTCAAGCATTTTTTGGTTTATTAAGCGAAGTTTCGAAAATGCGTCCAGCTGGAATTTTTATGAATCATTTTCAAGTCATTGATCTTAATCAGAATTGATGTGTTGAGATTTAAGTTTCAGTTTTTTTGGTACAGAAAATTAGTATACCAACAAGAAAGAAAGAAAGAAAGAAAGAAAGAAAGAAAACAGGTATAAAGTTTAAGATAAAAAGAAAGAAGAAAGAAAAATAAAGGGAGGAAAGAAAAGGAGAGTAAAACGATAGAGTAAAAAAAAACGATAAAGAGAAAACGAAAATGGGAATTCGATTCTTGTTTCTATTTGTGTTTTAATTTAATATTTCCTTCCATGTCGACTGTCATCTTTCTGTAACAAATTCGATCCTTGGAGACATCTGCTTGGCTTCCATTTACCAATGATATTTCCTTAACACATCCCGGTAATTCACAAATTCACATCAATCAATAATCTTCGCTCTTGCAATCTGATCTTATATCCATCTCCCATTCAAAATTGATTCAGCATCGACATTCAAAGAAAAGAAAAAAGTGCAACCGCTGATGACCTTCAGCTCATTCATCTTTTCAAAATGGTGTCTTCCGTTGTTCATTGCCCTTGATGGAGTACGTCTTGCTTTGTCTTTTAGAATCTTGTCAATAAATGAGTTTTAAAATACCTGTAGGAAATTAGTGAAACATTGCCAAATAAATTAACTTTTTATATTGGACAAAAATTTTAACTACACTTTCTTCAACTTTATTTTCCGCTCTGTTGATAGGGCTGAGAAAAGGTAAGACCCCTACCCATCCCCTAAAAAGGGGTTTACTAGGTATAACACTTAGCTGCATCTGATAATGAGACTCCGCTTCTGGGAATGTGGAGTATCCCTTCATTGCCATTATTCCAAGGTTCAATCTGACTCGCAGTGGTAGGTAGTGTTTGTTAGAGTCCTATCTACGCATCAAATAAGTTGGCCGACCGTAGTCAATGGCGACCTGAAGGCTCACTTTTCAATGGTTACTACACCGAAGTATATGGAAGAGTGCAACTCCTTTCCTTGGATTGCTCCACTTACTCTTGATCGGTACCTTATCATGCTTAGTGTTAATCAAGAAGGCATCAAGTACCATTTTTTGAGTCTTTGGTATGACTCGACCTAGGATTGAACCCAGTCTCCTGGGCCATTGGCGAACATTTTAACCATTATGCCAGAGGCCCGGTATGGGTCAAATAGATCTGTTTAAAAATTGTTCCTATTCTATAGGACCGTATGCAAAAAACTCTTAAGAAATAGCTATACAAAAAATCTAAATATGAACGTACTATGAACGTGATTACTTAACCTCTTGGCTTAAAATAACCAAAGATTCTGCGTTAAAATAACTCAATCCGTATTGTTCAAGAGGCAATTTCCTGGCCTTTTAGTTGAGCCGTATGGCATTCGTATTGGATGGGGTATCAAGTCAACGATAGAATGGAGGCCGAAGAATCAGGTGCGCGAAGAATCATTGACAAGCACAGCATAGCACAAGACTCTCGGGTTTGGTTCAAGCTATGAGCAGGCATACGTTCCATTATGTACTCATATTGCACTTAGTAAGCCCATGTCTAGCAAGGTCACCTAGCACCCACTGAGCTTATGACCAACGTAGTCCCGCAGAGCATCAACCGAGACTCGTGTCCAACCTCTCCCTTCCCTAAAATCCCCACTGTAATAAAGACCTTGTGTCAAATCCTGTCTGGTGGGAGGCAACGGTAAATATCTTTAAAAGGTAATTCTGTAATTAAATGTGCTTTGTTAAGCGCTACAGATAAAAAATTAAAAAAAAAAAACGTTTTTGCTTAATTCTTTCTGTTTCTGTACAAATTAACGAAAATCATGAACTATTTGTTTTTGCTTTTTATTCGGCGCTTTTAATTATTCGTTTTGTTCTTCTGTAAAACACTATGATCGTAGACACAAAATGTATTTACATTACGTTGAAACATCCAAGCGTTACTAATGTGCACACTTGATTAATAACACGAAATTTTGAGAACTGGACTGTTGAATACGCCAATTGATTCTCTGCTGAGGAGTAAGACCCCCGCCCAACGAATGTTCTGGATATGACACTAAACTGCATCTGACGGTGAGGGTTCAGTCACGGAGAAGGAAAACTGAATTCAAATCTGTTAAACTCCGTTTAAAAATTGACCTTTTGTCATAATCTGCTCATGAGGAGAATTTGGTAAATAAATATTTGGATAAAACATGTTTGACCAGTTTAGGGCAACTCCGAATTAAAACCACGGAGAAGGCAACGAAAGACCACTCTGTTTTATCTCCGAAGGACATTGATTGTAATTCACAGTTTACCGAGAGAGGATGCTACGAAGAAACGAGATCGACCAAATCCAGAAAGGATCATTGTCTTTAATTGGAATCATTTTGAGATGAGGCTTCTTAATCTGAGAATTAATTTTTATTTATTGTGAACTTTTTGTCCTCATATTGGTAGATTTTTTTTTAGACAACAACTATGGAAGGCAGTAATTACTGGGGATACGGTTACAGGACTCATCATTCCTATCCGAGGTCGCGGTAAATCACCTGAAGAAGGCCAGAGGTGAAATTTAGCCGAAACGTAGTGAAAGAAGAAATAACACACACACATAAAAAAACAAAACAAAACAAAAAAAACTACCAAAATGAGGACAAAAAGTCCGCAATAAATAAAAATTAATTCCAGAAAGGATATGGCACTTTCTGATAGCATAGGATAATTTTTTGAAAATAAACAGTATCTTTCAGGAGAGACAATTTTCTTTTTTCAATCATTTCTGGGGTTTTTTGTTTTGCTTTTTTCTAAACTTTCTGATTTTATTCTGAAATTAAATATTTTTAAAGCAACATTAAAATTTATTTATCTGTTGAAATGATAACTTTTTATTATTTCACTTCTACGAACATTACCAAAGGTTTATTTTGGCATCTGCCGGTCTAATACTTTGATCGAAGATTTCTTGATGATCAGACAGACATTGAGAAAGTCTTGAATCTCTTTGAGCATTTCTTCACCATTCTCTACTTCGTTTAAAACTTTCTTGACCTTCATTGCGTAGCCTTGCGCCTGAAAATTGAAGAATATAAGTTGAGTAAGATGGAAGTAAAGACATTTTAAGGTAATATTCCTTCATCTATTATTATTTACTTTTGACGAGAATTTCTTTGATTTTAATTTTAGTTGCTTTTCATAGTAACTACCCAAACCACCATTTGTAAAAATAATTAGGGATTTCAATTGATTATTTCAGTAGTTCTTTTTTTACTTAAACTTTGAATTTAAAACCGAATTGCAAAATTTTAATTATAATCTAAGATTCAAAACTAGAATATGCATTTGTTTGTAAGTTAATACTTAGAAATCGAAAACATACATTAATAAACGATTGTTTACAAATTTGGAATGTTGGGGAAATTTTTGGATTGGAAAATATTCAAAGATAAACAGTTGCTTAGAATCAGCTGATTTTTGTGACTTGGCAGTTACGTGTCACTTTCGAAAGATTGATTACGTAATTAATAATTTTATATATATATATATATATATATATATATATATATAAGCACACGAAGGGAAGACAAAGGGGAAACACAAAGGCAGAGAGGCCGGTCACACGGAACAATCATGCACGCACAAAACAGCCGGTGAGCAAAAAAATAACAGAAGTCGTCTTTCGTCTCTCTTGCATCTTTCGTCTCTCTTGCGTTTCTTACCCTATAAACTATCTGTCTATCCCTTGCTGGCACAAGCATGTTTTATTTCTATTTTGGGCTGACTACAAGAAACGGATTCCGACAACAAATAAATTTCATACCAAAAAAAAAAAAAAAAAAACAAACGAAAGCGTTTTATGTTTGATTTCTTTTTTGTCAAACAGCACATTTTTTTCTAGTTTTATCTGAATTTTATTTGCTTTCTATCACAAATATTCAGACCGCCACCTCTGGTGGTGTAACGGTTAGCAAGTTAGACTAGCAAACATACACGAGTGAGTTCGAGTCTCATTGGGCGCCCCTTTCATTCGGCCTTGTGCCACATCGAAGCAAAGAGCTTTATCAATTACTATTATCGCTGTTAGTAGACATACAGAGATGTTTACTAACAGGTCAATTGTAATGAAAAGCAACTGAAAATAGGATGAAACAAACATCAAAAGTTAATAATGGTTTCTCATATACAGCACAACGAGGCTCCTGCTATAGTAATTTACAAAGCTCTTTGCTTCGATGTGGCACAAGGCCGAATGAAAGGGGCGCCCAATGAGACTCGAACTCACTCGTGTAGGTTTGCTAGTCTCGCTTGCTAACCATTACACCACCAGAGGCGCCCTACGAGGCTCCTGCTATAGCCACCACAGTAGTCGCCCTAGACTCTGGCCATAGCGGCTGCTCCTGCTAATTAGTAGTACATCATAAATCTTTAAACCTATATACATGTGTTTGTTCTATCTCTGTCTTTTATTTCAGTAGAAAAGAAGCTTTTTAACTCCGCACATACATAATCGTTGACAATCCTTCATCTCAGAACACAAATGAAAAGATTACATGTTTCCATAAAAGTTCATTTGAATCACTCTTGACTTTTAGTTTTCCCACTGTGTTGAAATTGTTATGCATTTTCTAACTCAAGTCCAATTAACAAACTAATGTACGGATTACCTGCCCTTACTTACAGTCGGACTGCTTGATGTTGGATTATATGTCCTTGCTTAACAGAATATCCGCTTGACAGCGATGTCATCCGTTGTCATGACTATGTATAGAAGTATTTAATGGAAAGACAGGAATTCATTTTCTCTTTTCAAGCAGATGTGTCCTAAAGAAAGACGTCTGTTTTTTGCTTGTGACCGACTATAAAGGGACAGTGAAGTCTTCATGTTTTACACACCTGTAAGAACCCTGCATGCAAAATGGACAGATATTTTTCTAAGTCTGTCAGTACGTCTTATTTCAGTCACACATTATCTCAATAGATAATCCTATTTACCTAACCCCTCCGCCCGGGCAGGATATGACACAAGGTCAATTTTTAAGCGGAGTTTTACAGGTTTGAATTCAGAGTTTTCCTTCTCCTAGACTAGTTGCCTCCCCAAGGCTGAAGAACCTAGTCTGTCCTACTATTTACCCATAATAATTGGAGGGAGAATAATTGGATTCATACCTTTCCCAAGGGGGTGTCCTCGTGGTGTAATTTTTAAAGCGATGGACTGCGGAATCGTAGTACGCGAGTTCGTACTCCAGTCGCGCTATTACGTTCACTTTCGGCCAAATACCCTCGGGAAAGGTATGAACCCCCTTATCCTCCCAGCTATGTGTTAAATAATACCACAACTGTTCTTCTAGGAGAATGGCTTTGGCATTAAATAACCTAAAAAGAGTTGATATGCCATCAAACAAAGAAACCAAACCAAACCAAACCTTTCCCAAGGGTATTAGTGCTATGTGAAATGCAATCAGTCTCGTCCAGGATTTGAACTCGTATCGCCGTGTCCATTTCCTACGAAGATAACCATTACACCACGGGCACCTCCATCTCAATAGATAATGATCACACGTATTATTCTTGTACATACACCCTTGCATGTGTACGTGGGAGTATGCCCACACGCATACAGCACACATACACGCACACACAAGCACACAAATGCATACATGCACGGAGTCCCCGTGGCGTGATGCCTAACGTGGTGAACTGTGAGTTCGAACTCCAGTCGCGCTATTACGTTCACTTTCGGACAATTCTGGCGGCAACACCCCACAAGGCACCAACTATACGGCCACCTGCCTCCCATCACGAAAGTTAGACGAACCAGACATGCAGGACACTGCTGGAGAAGCATAGACGAGCTCATAAGTGATGTACTCCTATGGACCTCCACATATGGCCGAGCTAAAGCAGGACGACCAGCTCGAACATACATACAGCAGCTACGTGAGGATACGGGATGTAGCCCTGAAGACCTGCCAGAGGCGATGAACGATAAAGAGGAGTGGCAAGAGAGGGTCAGGGATATCCGTGCTAGCGTCACGACATGATGATGGTGATAGCCATTGGGAAAGGTGTGAACCCCCTTATCCCCCCAGCTATTGCAGAAGCGCTCATGTTATAATGATTATTGTCGAAGGAAATTGGCACAATTACCCGTGTTCATATCCTGGACGAAGCTGTTTGCATTTCATATAGAGCTAAAACCCTCTGGAAAGGCATGGATCCAACTATTCTCCTACCAGTTATATGCAAATAGTAGGGCAGACGGACTCTTTAATCTTCGTACGGCAACCCGTCTAGAAGAAGGAAAACCAGTTAGTCCCCGCTTAAGAATTGATCTTGTGTCACATCCTGTTCATGTGGAGGGGTTCGTAAATTCTTCTCCCGATAATCCGCCAACCCGTTATGGATTAAGAAGTATTATAGGATTTACGCAATTATATTTTTTTAAATCCCCTTTGGAAATGGACACGACGAACTGAGTTCAAATTCCGGACGAAGCTGTTTGCATTCCACTATGTGCTAATGCCCCAGGAAAAAACATAAATCCATCTCTTCACTCCTATCAGTGATGGGTAAATAAGTTAAGTAAAGTTGGTGACCATAGTCGAGGATGACCCGAAAGCTCCCTTTTCGATAGCTACTACATCGAGGTGTAGGGGAGGGCGCTACTTCATTCCCTGGATTGCTCCACTTTACCCTTGATCCGTACCTTATAATGCTGAGTGCTAAACCAGGAGGCATTAAGTACCATTTTTTGAGTCTTTGGTATGACTCGTCCTGGGATTGAACCTTGGTCTCCTAGGCCATTGGCGAACACTTAGCCAGTTATTCGATTGTTCGAAATATGAATGCCTACCAAAGTTATATGCAGACTAAAGGCTAAAATTCTGTAGCTAACATGAAAGAAGAAATACAAAATACTAGACCCTTATTCGGTGTCCTCGTGGTGTAATGGTTAAAGCGATGAGCTGCGGAATCGTAGTACGCGAGTTCGTACTCCAGTCGCGCTATTACGTTCACTTTCGGGCAAATACCCTTGGGAAAGGTATGAACCCCCTTATTCTCCCTCCAGCTATGGGTAAATAGTAGGACGGACTAGGTTCTTCAGCCTTGGTGAGGCAACTAGTCTAGGAGAAGGAAAACTCTGAATTCAAAACCTGTTAAACTCCGCTTAAAAACTGACCTTGTGTCATACCCTGCCCGAGCGGAGGGGTTGGTAAATAGTACCCTTATTCGGTAGACATGTTTATTTAGTGCTATCCGATCACTTCATTAACAGAAAGTCTGGAAATGGTCTCTAAGAGAATAAATGACAGGTCCATTCCAACGCTACTTACCTCGAGCGCTTCTTCGAGGATAAAAGAGAGAAAAGCCATAGCCAAGCAAAGCCTAGCAAAATTCATTGTTTGATTGAAATTAGAAGCTTCCCACCAATCATAGATACTTCTTAGGTAAAGTTTCGCTTCGGCCACTTGAGCTTCATCTAAAAAAAATAAGTGAAACAAAAACAGATCACAGACTGGGAAAACAAAAACATTCACATGTGCAGATACTAAGTCTTTATCTGGTGACCTCCAAATAAATCTTATCGCAAATCTTTTACGAGTGTCATTAGTTAGTTAGCGACCGTAGTCGAGAGGGACCAAAGACGCCCTTTTCAATAGTTACTACACCGAGATGTAAAGAAGGGAGCCATTCATTTCCTTGGATTTCTTCACTTTACCCTTGATCCATACCTTATAACACTGAGTGTTAAGCAAGGAAACATCAAGTACCATATTTTGAGTCCTTGGTATGACTCGACGTGGGATTGAACCTCGGTCTCCCGGGCCTTTGGCGAACACTCTAACCGCTTGCCGTAATTATGTTTTCAAGCTTTTTTGGAACAAACTGTAGCCTGCAAATCATGTGTGGTCTGCATTGCTTTCTGAACACCTAATGTTGTTGTTGTTGGGGGGGGGCAGCGGTGGAGGAGGTAATTGAAAAGATCTTTTACTGAAGAGATAAAAATCAACTTTTCTGTATTTCTAAGGCAGATTTTTACTTTTATGGTCTTTTGTCGTGAAATTGGTTAAGAAACTATGACAGATACAGACGATACAGACGACCAAGTACTTCACGCAAATACATCGGCCTAAGCCGAATCCCTACTGTATAGCCTTGAACAAACAGCAGGAGGCATTGGCCTCTACGTGAATGCTAATAAAACAGAGTAAATGTATTTAAAAAAGAGGGAGCCATCTATTCTTTAAGTGGCACTCAAAGAATAGATTACCCTTTTTTTTGTAAATATATGTTTATGTGGGGAGTTACCGTGGCGTAACGGCTAAAGTACTAGATTGCGACCTCGACGTAAGCGAGTTCAAACTCCAGTCGCGCTATTACGTTTACTTTCGGATTTATACCTTGGGGGAAAGGCATGAACCCCCATATCCTCCAGCTATGGGTTGAATAGTATCACTGCTGTTCTTCTATTGGGATGGCTTTAGCATTGATATGCAATTAAACAAATACCGAAGAAACCAACTTATGTAGACATCGCTTTTAGTAGATTATATAGGGTGTCTCAAAAGTGATGCAACCCATTAATATGACACACGCAAACACACACACACACACACACATATATATATATAGGGTGTCTCAAATTAGGTGCAACCCATTAATATGATAATGATTTATTACTGATACAAGCGCAATGGCGGTCATTTGGAACAAATCCTGTAAAAAATGCATCTTTTGAGCTAGAAACATCAAATCAATGTTATTGCTTTTTGTTAGTATATCCGCTTCTAAGACATGCAATCTTTTTTGAGTTTCTTGTCTCAGTAATTAAACATTATCATATTAATTGGTTGCATTTATTTTGAGGCAGTTTTAAATGATTTTGTCTCTAAATAAGTAGTGACGCAAAATATTTTTCCTCTCTCGTCCAAGCCTTTGTGATCGAGGATTAATAGTTGTTATAGTATCCATATCTGAAACAGAACATTATGATTAATAGCGTTATTAGCAGTCACATGGGTCCAATGTATATTGAGACACCCCGTATATATAAATGGAGGAATTGATATATTAAGTTAGAAATAACCATGACAAGAAAATCCGGCATACGTGACACACGGAGCACTGAACAGCTGTTTCGACCTTATTAGGTCATATCAGCAGTGCACACCGTGATCTCCACTACCGTATGCAGAAGCTGAAACTCTACCACTGGGCCACCGGTGCATGCCACATATAAGCGATACCGAATTAACAAGTCATGGTAATTTGAGCGACCACTTGACCTAATGTGTCTTTTTTTTTAATAGGTACGTATTCTCTACCATGATTTGTTAATTCGGTATCGTTTATACGTGGCGTGAACCGGTGGCCCAGTGGTAGAGTTTCGGCTTCTGTATACTGTGGTTGTTGGTTCGATCTCCAGTGGTGGAGTGTACTACTGATAAGACCTAATAAGGTCGAAACAGCTGTTCAGTACTCCGTATGTCACGTGTAGGTGTGTGCCGGATTTTCTTGTTATTTTAACTTAATATATATAAGTTGACGACCGTTGTCGAGAGCGACCCGAATGCTTCCTTTTCATTAGCTACTACACCAAGGTATAGGGGAGGGTGCTACTCCATTCCCTGGATTTCTCCACTTGATCCGTACCTTATAATTCTGAGTGTTAAGCAAGGCGACGTCAAGTACCACTTTTTTAGTCTTTGGTATGACTTGACCTGGGATTGTATTCCGGTCTCCCGAACCATTGGCGAATACTCTACCCACTAGAACAATGGGCCGGTACAGCTCCCACAAAAGTTCTGAAAATTGCACGGTAAATAAATAAATAAATGAATAAGCTCTAGACAAGACAAGAATTCATATCCTTTTTGATTTTGGAGTCTTACACGGGAGGAAGCCCAAAGAATGTATTGATTCAAAAAATGATGATGAACGAAACAAACATGGAAACACTATTCCGTGGAATATGTGGGCAATAATGGCGATGCCTCATCCCAGAAGTTTAGATGATAAAAACATCGATCGAAACGTACAGGTAAAAAAAAGAAGAACCAGAATTGTGACCCTCATAAGTTGTAGAATAACATTTTATTCATATTCACTTCGGCGGCTCTTAAATATGATAACAAGTCGGATGATATAATGGTTAGAATGTTCGTCAATGATCCGGGACACCGGGGTTCAGTCCCAGGCTGAGTTATACCGAAGACTCAAATAATGGTACTTGATGCTGCCTTGCTCACCACTCAGCATTATAAGGTACGGATCAAGGGTAAAGTGGAGCCATCCAAGGAAAGGATTTGTACCCTCCTCTACATCATGGCGTAGTAGCTATTGAAAAGGGAGTCTTTGGGTCGCCCTTAGCTGCAGTCTGTCAACTTACATTATAATTAATTGGTTGATTTATCCCGTTGTCTGGTTTGGTCGTGGGTGGTGCCCCTCATGAAACATGTCTTACGGGGGAGTAGCATGGTGGAGTGCATCCCTCTTCACGTTTGGTTTGAATTCAGAATTTTCCTTCTCCTAGATCGGTTGCTATATCAAGATTAAAGAGCCAAGTCTGCTCTACTATTTATCCATAGCTGAAGAGAGAATTGTGGGATTCATCTCTTTCCCAATGGTATAAGCGACATGTGAGATGCAAACAGTCTTGTTCAGGTTTTAAACAAGAGTAGCCAGCTTCACTTCTTACGTTAATCATCGTAACGCCACGAACCTCTTTCAAAATTAATCACAAATGAATAATTTAGGACAAGGACAATTAGCATTTCTTCCATGAGAAATAGCTGAGAGCAAATCCAGACCCGACAGTATTAAGTTAGAAATTACTTTATTCTCTCTTACACTGAGTTAAGAAAAAAATCTCCATTATTTTTTGTGCCATACATACAAAAATCTGATCGTTATATTATAGATTAACTCTCGAGTGAAATTACTGCTATAACTTTTTTGGCAATGTTTAAAAATAATGTTATCTTTACCCAAACCAATATCGGAAATTCCATTGCATACTAGAAAAGCATCTACTTCGTCACCGGAGAGTTTTTTCTCGGCACAGTTTTTTAGAAATGCGTACCAAATATCAACTACCTGAAACGAAAAAAAAAAAAAAATGAAAACAGACAAATAAATAGATAAATGGATAAAAAACGAAAGAAAGAAAGAAAACGGTGGCGCCAAGAGCAGAAAATGATAGACGCCCATTATCTTCCAATAAGCGATCTATCATAATTCCCTCCAAGTTAGACTGGAGGCAAAACACGAATCGAGACTTATGCGTGGCCATCATCAAAATTACTTGGTCCCCTTAGCATTCCTCCTTAGGGGCACCACAGTCGCCAGGCCATTAACTCAGCCTTGCTAAGCGGGTAATACCTGGGTGGCAGGAAGGGACCAGACGATTAACTTAAAATCACCTACCCGACGCGAATACATAGGAAACGGTGTTAGCATGTCAGAATGTTTGTGCCAGTTGAATGCCACGGATACTCACATAAAAACAGAAAGACTCTCAAATAGATTATGAACCACTGTGATGACAGTTTCCTGAATATATTGTAGGGAGTCAACAAATAATTATCTCCCTTGGAGGATAGGCGTGCCCGTTAGATGGCCTTGTAGATTGTCATATAACAATCCTTCCAAAACATTCTCACTATCATTTCCTTCTGTTCTTTGAACAGTACAGACGTTCCTTCTCACCTTTATACATTAAAGCCACCACGCTAATGAATATTTTTTACTACTCATCTATCTCAAGCCTTTTTCCGTCTTTGTACCCCTTTCATATATTACTTGTTCATGAAGCAAGATGGTCATATCTTATCTGTTTGGACCCATTTGTGTATTCTTTCCAATACTTCTTGTATGTATATTCTGTATTTGTCAAATGTATCTGCGTGGGTAAACGAGCTTAATTCGTCTTTACTTCCGGTTATTCACTATTAGTGTATACTAATGCTGATACTGATAATACTGCTATATGGATGCACTACATGGACTCTAACAAAACGGCTCGAGAAGCTAGACGGCAATTACACAAGAATGCTGCGAGCAATCTTGAACAAGTCCTGGCGGCAACACCCAACAAGACACCAACTGTACGGCCACCTGCCTCCTATCACGAAAACTATTCAAGTTAGACGAACCAGACATGCAGGACACTGCTGGAGAAGCAGGGACGAACTCATAAGTGATGTGCTCTTATGGACCTCCACACATGGCCGTGCAAAAGCAGGACGACCAGCATGAACATACATTCAGCAACTATGTGAGGATACGGGATGTTGTCCTGAGGACCTGCCGAGGGCGATGAACGATAGAGAGAAGTGGCGAGAGAGGGTCAGGGATATCTATGCTACCAGCACGACATGATGATGATGATGAATGCTGATATTGATCATTTGTGGGTGGGAAATCGATTGAATATATTCCCTGCTTCTAAGCCATCCCAGGATTACTGGCAATGAAACGTAGTGTCACTCCTACGACCCCAATAATGACGTGGATTACGAGCACAGCATACAGAACCTTGTTCATCGTTTGCGAAAGTGTATTATCAGTAATGGTGTCTATGTAGAAAAAAAACGTTTTGAATATGAAAACTATCCATCAGTGTTATTGCGCTTCGTGTCTTTTTTATTATTTTCCATAGAAATAAAAGATAGTGTCACTCCTACGACCCCAATAATGACGTGGATTACGAGCACAGCATACAGAACCTTGTTCATCGTTTGTGAAAGTGTATTATCAGTAATGGTGTCTATGTAGAAAAAAAAACGTTTTGAATATGAAAACTATCCATCAGTGTTATTGCGCTTCGTGTCTTTTTTATTATTTTCCATAGAAATAAAAGAGAGGCATTACTTTCGAAATGTGCTTCGTATGTTATTTGAGACTTCCACTTAATTAGACCAAATGACTCACCGTTTTTCCTCCATTTAATCAGAATCCACTGTTATTTTGATCGGGAAATGGATAATCACAAAAAAGACGCAAAATACTAGTGAATTCTGTATGATCCTTAATGTCAATATGCACATATTTACATTAATAATTTATTTAATCATTTCTTAATAAAGAGATCACCAAACAATAGCAAAGATTTTATCAGTCACACTGTCAGTGTAGGCAAAGGTAAAGGTAAAAGTGATAAATTAAGAGTGTCTTTCTTACCTTCGTGTAAAGAGAGTTCGTGAGTTCAGGCTTTCCGAGATAAAAATACACATTCGCCATATTAAAATATCCACCAGAAGTTTGTGTAGAGCTTGAACCAAACAGTTCCGAGGCGAAATATATCTGAAATCAATCAATCAACCAATATATATATATATATATATATATATATCTACTAATCTAATATCTACCAGCATTCACGGTACCAGAAAAAAAAACAAAAAAAAAACTGCCAGGAACAAGAGATAAAAGTATCTCGAATTACCGCCCGGGGGAAAAAGAAAAAATTATAGGTCAAAAAGAAAGAAAAGGCCAACCTCGTCCGACCCCTTGAAAAAAATCAAGGGATACGCAGTCAGTGGTCAAAAGAAAACTAAAAACCTTCCGCGAATCCTGCAATGCTACAATTACAAAAGTGCTCAACACAAGTGGAGCCAATTATAAAATTAACTTAAATCGCGAGTCGAAAATCTTCTACTAAAGTTTCACCTTATCGGATCATCAGGAAGCCTAAATTAGGCTTCCTGATGATCCGGAAGCCTAAATTAGGCTTCCTGATGATCCGATAAGGTGAAACTTTAGTAGAAGATTTTTGACTCGCGATTTAAGTTAATTTTATATATATATGTGTGTGTGTGTGTGTGTGTGTGTGTGTGTGTGTGTTACAATACTTATACTAATATCATTTTAAAAATAGATAGATTCGCCTGATAATCAATATCGTACTAAAACTAGAATCTCTATACAATCATTTTATACATGTAGAATATGATAGATATCTATATATAAAATATCATAACAAATTTTTAAAAATACATTTGCCACACTGAGATATCACCCAGAAGTTTTTATAGAGTTTGTACCAAACAATTGCAAGACGAAATATATCTGAAATAAATGAATAAATAAATGAATGTGTGTGTGTGTGTGTGTGTGTGTGTGTGTGTGTGTATTATAGGTTACAATATTTATGTTAAATATCCTTTTAAAATAGATAGATTTGCCTGATAATTGGTTTCGAATTACAAATAGAATTTCAATACAATCATTTTTCTCCAAATTTGATAATAATCTGTTGCAACATTTCATACTTATTTTTAAAAATTCTTTATGTGCTGATGTTTTGCGTATTACTTTGAGAGCCATTGATTGTGAGTTCGATCTTCACTCGGTGTTTCATAAATGTTGTTTGTTTAACAATTGAAAATACGTTTATAATCGATATACTTCCTCATCCGTGCATGTGCATGTACGTGATGTGAATGTATGTGCTCGAATGTGTGCGTATGTTTGTGTGCAGATTGAACTAGTCGAAATTGTACACGAGATTAACCGCTAATTATTACACCACAAGATATCTAAATAACATTTACAAAGCTTATTATAACATAATACATATAATCACAATAGTAGACCCAGGATTGAGGACTGAACTCCCATCAGTAGTAACAGTTTGCAAGATTAGGTTATTGCTCAACGGCAAAGAGTTCATTTTTGGGTGTTGATCGCCGTAAGGGCCGGGGAGAGAGTGTTACATTTTTTTACATAGCAAAGTGCAACGAAGCCTGCATTTTTGCATTTTTAAAAAATCAGAAAACCGATCGCAAATGACTCATAAATTTGACCTAGCCAATTCAAAAACAAGTTGGACAAGTCAAATAGTTTCAATGTTTGTAAAAGAAAAAAATAAAAATAAAATAAAAATAAAAAATAACTGCATCATACTTTTAACAAGACACTCGTTCTCTGTATTTATTGACTTTTGAATTCCCAATCATGTTTTAAGGAGTGCCTACCGTAGTGCACTGGCCTAGTTGGCTGGGGTACAGAATACACCGACTGCAACTGAACGAGTGTCCAAGATATGACACTAAACAATCTGATGGTGAGACTTCAGTAATGCTGTAGCTTTGGGGAAGGTGGAGTACTCCTTCATTGCCATCGCTCCCATGTCCACTCTGGCCCAGGGTGGTAACGTCTGATAAGGGTCCTAACTATGAGTTAAATAGAGCTAAACTGTGTGCTTATGCTAAACTGAATTGTTTAAAATAGAACTGTTTTGACATTTAAACGACATACTTATGCTAAACTAAATTGTTTAAGAGAGAACTGTTTTGACATTTAAACTGCAAACTAATGCTAAACTGAACTGTTTGAAATAGAACTGTTTATATGTATAAAAATGGACTTGGCATTAAATAACCTACAATAGTTGATGTGCCATAAAATTAAACCAAACCAAACCGTAGTGCAATGATTAATGATCTTGATTTGTAGAACAGTCTTTTAAGTGTCGTGAAAGAACTCATTGTAATGACCTTGTGTCAGACTAAGCTAAGCGGTGCTAGGGGCAGGTGTTTCAGTCCGAATAAAAGTTAGGATTTCGAAGACTGATCTTCAAATCGGGTCGGCCTTTCTTTCCTTGAAAGAATCATGTGACAGAATCTTATCTCACGCCAATGTTTTGCATTTCAAAATTCTTACTTTTATTTGGATGATCATCCCTTACTGCATAACTTTCACTTCAACATTACAGTAGAGGTGAACTCTTCTCTGGGAAAGGTCGGATAGTAGACGTGTTATCAATCTCTCTCTCTCTCTCTCTCTCTCTCTCTCTCTCTCTCTCTCTCTCTCTCAATATCTATCTATCTATATATATAGGGGGGTTAAGTTTTTTCACTTAATTTAATCTGTCTATTTTCCCACTCTTAGCGTGACGCATGCCAAAAATCTGAAGACGAACATGAGTAGGTAGTTACATTATGATTATGATCTTCATCATCAGGTTGTGTTGCTAGTGCGGATTTCCCTGACCCTCGCTCTCTACCTATTCGTCCCCATCGTCCATCGCTCCCGGTATGTTTTCCAGACAACATCCTATGTTTGCACAGAGTCGATGAGTTCGTCTTTACTCCTCCAGCGGTGTCCCACACGTCTTGTTCGTCTTACTTGGATGGTTTTTGAGATGAGAGGTAAGTGTCCGTACAGCTTTTGTTTCGTGAAATGGTATTAATATGTAGATCTTTGGATTTGTCAAGTAGCGCTTCGAGAATTTTTTATGTAAATAAATCAGAAAAAAAGCCCATATGATATAAATATGATGACTTACATCTTCGGCAAGATTTTCAATTGACTGCTGATATTCTTCCTTCACCAAATACATCTTGGCCATTGTCCTATACACTTTGTAAGTGTGGGGTCGGATTGGAGTGAACGATGGTTGTGCCCCGTTGTGTGCAGTTATTACCATCTTCACAAACGAAAGATAATCACAAGCTTCTTTTATCTGATCAAGACCTAGAGAAAAAAAAAAGGACAGAAATAACAGGGGAAGTACTCGTGGTGTTGTCTCTAATGTACTGAACTGCAACATCGTAGTAAACGAATTGCATTCCCTTTTGTGCTAATACCCTTAGGAAAGATTTTGAACTTCATTTATCACCAGCTAGCCCAGTCAGCTGAAAAATATATTCATTTCATCTTTGTATAAGGTTAAGACCCCCCCCTGCTAAAAGAGTGTCCTATTATATGACACAAAACTGCATATATTGGTGAAGCTCAACTCCTGAAACTTTGATGAATGTGGGGTACCCTTTCATTGCCATTACACCCAGGTTCACTCTAGCCAGATTGGTTTACTTGTAAGGGTCCCATTTATGGGTCAAATAGAACTGTTTAATCATTCAACTATGTGCAAATAAATAATTGATGCTGAATTGTTTGTGTTAGAGAGTATTACTTGAAAACATTGAACTGTGTGCACACAAATGATTAATATTAAATTGAATCATTAGTGTTGAATTGCTACAGCAAAAAAAAAAAAAAAAAAAAAAGAAAATGAGCTCTGACTCGTTTAAAAATATGTCATCTAGAAACTATCCACTTGAAAAAACGTATAAACTGTATTTGGCATTAAATAACCATTAAGGGTTGATATACCATTAAATAAAAAAACCTTACCTTTTCCACCAGCTATGAGTTTTGAATAGTACCACTACTGTCCTTCAACCGGGATGGCTTGGGCCTTAAATAACCCATGAAGATTGATATGCCATTAAACAAAGAAATCAAACCAAACCGAATAATTTAACATTGGCTCATTTGATTCTGTTTATTTGTTGTTTTAATGGCTGAAATACCGACTTACGCAAAGTCTTTAATCGCATACACAGTGTGACTAACAAACAAATGTCCAAAATCCTTTAAAGGAAGTCTCCGTGGCGTAATGGCTAACGTGCTGGGCTACAGCCACGTAGTAACCGAGTTCGAACTCCAGTCACGCTATTACGTTCTCTTTCGGACAATTACCTCGGGAAAAGCATGAACTCTCCTAGCCTCCCCGCCAGCTATGGGTTAAATAGTGACACCATTGTTCTCCTTCAAGGATGGCATTGGCATTAAATAATCCACGAAGGTTGATATGCCATTAAACAAAGCAACCTTAAAAAGTGCCACTACTGTTCTCCTACAAGGATGGCATTGGCATTAGATAATCCACGAAGGTTGATATGTCATTAAACAACCAAACTAAAATTCGATCGGCTTATGTCATTTTTCTAAACATTGTCTATTTTAAAAATCTTTGTGGTCTATCAAAACTTTAGACCAAATGGTTAAAAACTGTAATTGTTGCAAAAAATATATGGTTGCACTGTGGCTAACGTACTGATCTGTGACATCGTAGGAAGCGAGTTCGAACACCAGTTGCACTCTTACTTTCTGACTAATACCCTTGGGAAAGGTATGTACATCCTTATTCCCCCCTGTTGTTATGGGTTTAATAGTAGCACTAATGTTTTTCTGTTAGGATGGCTTTTGGCATTTAATAACCCACCAAGATTGATGTACCGTTAAAACAAAGATAGCAAAACAAACTTTTGAAACGCTCACATGTGGATAAAAAGTAGAGAAAACAATTAACAAACAATTTAACAAAAGCATACGTATTTCATTCAGCCGAAATAACACATTAACAGAAAATAAAACAAAAGATAGTTACTATCCGTAACACTGCCGGCCAAGCTATTACTGAAAGTCTTTTCTCGCTTAAGTCCATTCGACTATTTGTTATTTCGACTACTGTCCTGAGTCTACCACTACGTTACTTCTATTTATATTATTTGGAGGCCCGCCACTTTCGTCCACTGGCGATCGATGTTCAATCCCCAGTGTTTCACTTTATTCTTATATGACACAAATCTATAACAAAATAAATTCACATGTTAGGAGTTCATCAATTATATTTCTATTTCATAAAGTTCATATTGTTCTTTGACAATTTTTCCGGTGCTTTATGGAGAAATATTTGTTGAGATTTTAGTGAGCAATACATAAAAGTTCGAATTAAAAATTTTATTTTTTATTTGAATCTGAATTGTTCAACTGACTGATTTGTTAAAATCTTTCCGTTGATTAATAAATTTGTGGATGTCAAGAAAAGAATATTTGTCTGCACCATTCATAAAGCAAGAAGAAAACCAGTAATATTTACAATTACTTCTTGTCCACGCTACGAATGCCGAACCGAAGCACTGAGTGCCAACTTATCCTTCTTTCATCTACTGCTCGTCCATCTTCCGGTCCACACTATGCATGCTAAGCCGAAACCCTGAGTTGCTCGACCGGGCTCCAGCCCGGAAGAGAAGGATCAGTTTCTCTCCCGCTCCGGATCCGAGGCCGAATGGCCCCCGGCCTCGGCTGGGGCCACTTGCAGGTGGACGATGACGTAATTGACAAGCATTGTATAGTACTTAACTCTTGGGTCTATAAACAGGCGTCTATGCCGGGTTCACGTAATATATTGAGTGAGTCGAAGCCCGGCACAGGCTCCTCTGGTTCACATTACACTAAGTGAGCCGATGACCAGCATACGTCTAGCAGAGCTCGAGTCTAGGCTCGTGCCCGACCTCTCCCTCTCTTAACTCTCACTACAAAAAAGACCTTGTGTTAAGTCCTGTCTGGTTGGAGGCGGAGACAAATATCGCCCTGAGTGCAAACATCCAACATGTACACCCAAAATAAAACCCTTAGTTGAACGGACTTCCTTCTATCTGTATTATCTTTTTTTAAAATTATATTCATGACTGATTTTAACCTTGTTTGTCTTTATTTGCTTACCTCTTATCAACTCTTTTTCTCCTCTCTGCATTGCCGTGCACGTATCATGATATTTAAAAAGTTGCAAGTTCTCTAACTCAACAATAGATTTACATATCTTCATTAACTGACGAGATAAAAGCTGTTTTAAAAGATAATGTCTCTCAGGTATTGTTGCCTATTGTTATTTATTGTTACTGTAGAAACACAGAAAATAGTTGTCCTCCTTAGAAAATGGGTGTGTCTGTTCAGAGGACGCTAATGGACAGTTACAGAAATTCTTTCTCGTCCTCTTTTATATATATATATATATATATATATATATATATATATAACAAAAAGAGGACGAGAAAGAAGCTCTTTTTCGATTCTACACGTACCACAATATATATATATATATATATATATATATATATATATATATATATATATTGTGGTACGTGTAGAATCGAAAAAGAGCTTTTAAAAGCGTGTTCATATTTCAAATGTATAAAATATTTTAAAGTCGATCAAAAATATCTTAAAACCATTCGTTATATTGTGGAGGTGAATGATATACAGAGAAAAATCAGTGCTTAATGTGTATTTATTCAGCGCCAGGATCTAGTGCTTACAGATACATACAAAAAAAACACAGTACAATAAATAACAAACAATTAACAAGAGAACTTAGAAGAAATAGAGAAGGGTCAAAATGCTGTATAGGCAAACAACGTAAGATCAACCTGAATATTAATCAACTTAATATCGACTGATTAATTCTTTGAAATATGCTATTTATGGCTATGAGCGAGTCAATCTGAAAGAGGGCTGAAGGGGTGCTAGTTACTCTACAACACAATTCTGAAAATGGGGATCCCTTTGATTCGTCTACGTCTCATCAGAGAATTTTATACCATAGAACTGGTACCTGAGGATGGTTTGGTTTGTTTGGTTTTATGGCACATCAACCCTTGTAGGTTATTTAACGCCAAATCCATTTCTATGTAAATAATCTGTTCTCTTGAAAACAGTTCAGTTTAGCATAAGTACGCAGTTTAATTGTCAAAAACATTTCCATTTCAAACTATTTAAGCAGTTATATGTGATAATTCAGTTAAGTGTAAAATTTCGAAAAACAGTTCTATTTGAAATAATTCAGTTAAGCATAAGCACGCAGTTTAAGTGTAAGTACGGTTTAATTGTCAAAAACGTTTCTATTTCAAGCTATTCAGTTTTCTCAATTCATTTTAGCATAAGAATGCTGTTAGTTCTATTTAACCCATAGATAGGGCCCTATCAGGTGCTACCACTCCGGGCCAGAGTGGACCTGGGAGCGATGGCAATGAAGGGGTACCCCACATTCCCCAAAGCTCCAGCATTGCTGGAACCTCACCATCAGATTGTTTAGTGTCATATCCAGGACACTCGTTGGTGGGGTCTTACCCCTCTACAGAGAAGCAGTCGGTGTATTCTACAGCCCCAGCCGACTGGGCAATGGTACATGAGGAGCTCCACATAGGAGTTGTGGACAACATCAACGCAAAGAGTAGAGGAAAAAACGGAGAATTTTTATTGTACCCCAAGAGAATTGGTATGAGTAGAATTAATTTCCCTTGCTCTTGGAGGATTGTAGAACAGGATAAGTGAACAAAATAATTTTTGTTGGCAAAGTTCAGGTTTGAATTTGTTGATTAACAGAGCTTCCTAGAAAGACAGGTGAAATTCGTTGTTGCTTGACTCGAGGATCGAGAACATAGATTTATCATAGGCGAATGCGCAACTATGATTGGCCAATAGATGCTGGACAATGGCAGACGGTGGACTATGATTGCTCTGTACTATAGATCGGGTTCTGGTATATATATATATATATATATATATATATATATATATATATATATATATATTAAATACGTTATAATTATATATAATAATAAAATACTAGAAATAAGGGAGGGAATATGTAATATATATATATATATATATATATATATATATATTTATTTTCCTCCTTATTTCCTATATTTAACTTTATTAAACGTCCATCGTTGCTTCTTCAGCATTTGATGTCACCTTTCTAAAGTCTTGAAGATGGTATATCTTTACCGAAACGTTATCGCGTCGACTTTCCTACATTAACAAATTCATCAATTTTGGAATACTCTGTTTTTCAGTTTTTCTCCATACTGTCGGATTTTTTTCCATTACTTACTTTCATATATATATGTATATATATATATAAACTCACGACTCAGGGTTTCATTTGACCGATCTTCAGGTGACATTTGTCAACCGACGTTTGTTCACTAAATTAACGTGTTAACGACCCTCTATAAAAGCATTGTCCCAAAAAGACACACCTGATAATCGGTTACGTGAAAATGAAAGTCGTGAGTTATTGATATTAATCTTTATTATCATCTTTTAATATTGTTCCATATGTTCTACACTTTCGATAACTTGTACAATTTTCATATTCAAAGCATTTTTATCTGTCGTTTTAGATTTTATCAAATTTTGTAATTCTAATTATATATATATATATATATATCGAGAGAGAGAGAGAGAGAGAGAGAGAGAGAGAGAGAGAGGTTCTGATTTCGTTCATACGCGCGCAAAGACAGATAGACGCACATACACACACACACACGTATACACATTTAGGGAGCCACAGAAATACCCGTGTGTGAGTTTGTGTGTGTAAAAACAGAATTTTATCATATTGCTGCTGTTGGGTTAGTAAAATAGTAATTCCTGTTTATAGAGTGGGTGAGAGAGAGGCTCGCTGTGATTGGATATACTAATCACGTGATTAGCCCAGAAGTCTTGGCGCAAAAATCCAAAATCCAGTCAGACAGATTCCACCCGTCTTTCCGTGAGGCGGGGACGTTAAAAGCTCTCAGAGAGACAACCCTAAGATACCAGATATCTTCTTGAGCGCGCCGGTAAGTCCCTTAAACTCAACTTTATACATAGGAAGGACTGTATATAGTTATTCATTGTTTCACGTGCTGGTTAATAAATTGTTAGAATAAAACGAAGTATTAATTCATTTATTTGTTGCTGTTGGCCTTAGAGTAAACGCTATACAAATACAATACTTCTTTGTAAATACAGACAACGGATGAATAACATTCCATTTAAACAACTTTTGTTCTTTTTATTGAATCAGATTCGATGCATGTGTAATACGGAACAAAACAAGTAAATGAAATCAAGGAAAATGTTCAAACGAAAAGACATAGATGAAATTTAGGTAAATATAAAAGTCAGATCGTACTGAACTCACCCATTAAAGCTTCTGCTAAAATAAGGTAGGCAGGAACTATATTTGTTGATTGTGTTTTGTAGACTTCTTTGTACAGTCGAATACACTGGAAAGCTGCTGGAGACACCAATTGGTAATTACCTTCAAAAAGATTCTTCTGACCTCGTAACAGGCAAACATCAATAATTTTAAGCTAAAAAATATGAAGGAAAGTTATATTTCATAAAACTGACGACCCATTTGTTGGTTTTATGTTATGGGCGGCGTAGTTAAAAATATTCACTAATGGTTTTAAATGTAAGATTTAAACCCCTGCATTACATTAATTAAAATTGACTAATATTTATTTGTTGCAAAAATTTTGTGGCGTAGTGGCGAATGTATTTGACTTCGACATCAAAGTAAGCGATTTCGAACCCTAGTCACGTTTACTTTCATGCTAATACCTTGGGGAAAGATATAAACTCCCTCATACCCTCAGCTACGGGTTAAATAGTACCACTGCTGTCCTTCTACCAGGATGGTATTGGCATTAAATTACCCAGGAAGGTTGATGTACCATTAAACAAAGAAATCGAAAAGTGATCAGTATTTATCTAAAGAAAGCTGTTTTTGATGTGATAGTCATTTGAGAGACTTTTATATAAAAGATGGGAATTCATTTTTCCTTTTTTTTCATGATAAAAAAATTCGGGAATATTTGTTCCTTTTGTTCATCGAAATTACAGAATAAGCAAATGAAGAAACATTCGGTACACGTAAAATAGGATATTTAATCGCCAATTGATTATTTAAAAATAAAAAAAATATTAGAAATGAAATATTTAAAAAATGTATCAATGAACAGAAATTTTAACGAGAAATTTCTTTCCTATAAAATAATGAATATGTTCTCGAAAAAGCATTTTAATGTTATATCAACCTCCGTGGGTTATTTAATGCCAAAATCATTCTTGTAGAACAGTAGGGCAATTATATATATTATATATGGGAAGTTACGGGAGTGAATATTTTTTCCAACTGTATTAGTCCAAAAGTGAACGTAATTGCGTGAACTCGCTTATTGGCCTAGTGAGTAGAGTGTTCGCCTATGGTCTGGGAGACCGGGGTTCAATCCTAGGTCGGGTCATACTAAAGACTTTAAAAATGGTACTTGATACCTACTTGCTCAATAATCAGCATTATAAGGTACGTATCAAGGGTAGTGGAGCAATCCAGGGAAAGGGGTTGCGCTCTCTCTTACACCTCGGTGTAGTAGCAATTGAAAAGGGAGCCTTCAGGTCGCCCTCGACTACGGTCGCCAACTTTACTTACTACCAAGTTACAATCCGGCCATTACGTCTCCTAGACTTTCCCCTACATCAATGTTAAAAGAATTTACTTATATTCATTGCCGTTTTTTCAGTTATTAAAAGTTTATCAAAGCCGAGTCAGCTGAGACTGTAGAATACACCGATTGCATCTCTGCAGCAAGATAAACCCCAACGACTGTCCTGGATATGACCCTAAACAATCTGATGGTGAGGATCCAGTCGTGAAGCTTTGGGGAATGCAGGTTATCCTATCATTGCCATTACTCCAAGGTCCACTCTGATCTGGACTGGTAGCACCTGAAAGGGTCCTATCTATGGGTCAAATAGAACTGTTTGACATTTAAACTGTGTAAACAAATGACTGATGTTTAATTGTATTGTTTGTGATACATAGCAATACTTGGAACCATTTAACTTTGTGCAAACGAATGAATAATGTTGAATAGAATAATTAGTATTAAATAGCAATACTTGTAACCACTTCACTGTGTACAAATAAATGATTAATATGGTATATAATTATAAATGCAATAATGAAACCATTTAACTGTGTAGAAACAACAATACTTGTGTGCTAATAAATTAATTCTAACCCATTTGAAAATGAAATTATAAATAAACTATGTGTGACTGATGCTAAGTTGTGACTGTTTTATAGCGATATTTGAGGCCATTTAATTGTGTGAAGGCAAATGATTGGTTGTAAATAGAAATACTTGAAACCATTTAACTGTGTGTCAAAAAAAAATGTGTTCAAACTCGTTTAAAAATGTTATCAACAAAACGTGTTTAGAAATCGTATATTCAGTATATATGTATTAACAGGATTTGACAATAGATTACCAACAATGGTTGATATGCCATAAAATCAAACCAAACCAAATCTTATATATCTAATATATATGTATATATATAGGATTTTGCATTAAATAACCAACAATGGTTGATATGCTATAAACCAAACCAAACCAAAGGTTCATTAAATAAATGACGTCACTATCTAAAATACTTTCGTGTGAAATATGGCGTAACGGTGATTGTCGTTGGAAGTTGAGTCAGCTACTCGAGTTCAAATCTAAATAAGGCTGTTTGCTAATACCCTTGGGAAATGTATGAATCCAAATATTTTAACCAACCCACCCACCTATGGGTAAATAGTTGGGCAGACTAAGACTCTTTTACTTTAATATAGCAAACGGTCTAAGAGAAGGAAAACTCTGAATTCAAACTAGTTGTAGACCTGGAGAGGGATGGGCTCTCCCAGGCTATTCGTGCCCAAGATACGCAGCATGAGTAATGCTCCCATGACCAAACCAGCTTATAGCAAATGACTGTGTCTAAAATGAGTGAAGTACGCGCCAAAATACGTACCATAAATTTCACATAGTTACAAAAGGTCAACATTTTCGAACCTCTGATATGAAAGTCTTCTCTACGCGGAAAGTAAGCGGAAAAAAGGCATATTTTCTGGTTGATTTAGACTCGTTGTTTTCTTCATGGGACGCATGAACCACAGGGCTGGTGTACGATTTGATTTTTAAGGAGGACTATTCGAGAAAGAGTAATTAACAGTTATTTTTTTTTAGTTTGTGTGAGTATTAGAGTGTGTGTGTATCTGTGTCTGTATGTGCATGTGTGTGTGCGAGTTAGTTCCTACATAAAGATATTTGTGTGTATTTATGTATATACTGCATATCTACCAAATAAAGTTGATTGTCTGTCTGTGTCCCAAGTCTGTGAAACCTTATGGACACCAAAACAGCTGGACGTAGAAAGCTGCAATTTAGAACAAAAGATCAATTTTCAATCTATATTCTTATTGTATCATGAATTTAGAGCAAAGCCAAAATTGGCCAAAAGCATCTGATGAGGGACCAGATATTCTAAGTTTATTTTCATGGACTTTAACCAGTATTTCACTTACGTTTCTAATAACATCAGCTTGAAAAATGAGAATTATGTGTCACAAGGATTGTGGAATAAGGGGTTTAGAGATACTTAGGTGTGGGCAGAGCTCCCACCCCCCATTTTTTAAAACTAGTTTAAGCTACCATGGGACATTTTAATTTCTCTTTTTAATTTGATCATCTGAACCACGCTCTCAAACTTTTTAAGAAAATTGTTTTTTATTTATCTTTATTTTTATTTATTTTTGTTAGTCTCTACGTATGTAGAAAGTTTTAGGGTTCATGGTTCAAATAGGAATTAAACTAAAACTTAAACCTTTGAAAGAATGCGTGACAACGTTGGTTATTAAATTTACCTCCTCAAGCCTTAAACGAAATATTTGAAATAAGCTGGAAATGAGAATGGCTAAAGGAGCGTTTTCTATCCGCTCACTTTTTCGTGAGTTTCTCTTACTTGGTAAGTAACTTCCTTCTGTAATCGAAATTTCAAATAGAAATAAAATTTAGTCAACCATACAATTTGTTTCATATAAATAAATGTTACAAAAATGAATCCATCGACAAGTGTATTATTGCTATTGGCTAGATTTTTAGTGAATAACCGAAATGCCACAAGAGTTACCATAATCCATATAAGTGTAAAGAGCTTTAAATAAAATTGGTTTGCCGCCCTGGCTGTTTGCCCTGCAGAAGTTGTGGTTCCAGTTCGAGAGATCTAAAGTGTGGGGTACCCCATCCACCAGCATTACTCCCAGGCCCGCTCTGACCTGGAGTGATAGTGTCTGTTAGAGTTTCTTCTATGGGTCAAGTAAATCTGTTTGAAAATATTCGTATTCGATAGGACCGTGTGTGGCAGAGATTGAGAGAGAGAGAGAGAGAGAGAGAGAGAGAGAGAGAGAGAGAGAGAGAGAGTGTGTGCGCTCTTTTGAACAAGTACACAGAATAACAGAATATGCAAATATGAACGTGTAATGAATGTGTTTCTGTAACCTCTAGGCATAAAATAACCCTGGACGATTTGAAATGCCGTTAAAATCAATCAATCAATTAAAATTGGTAAGAACATTTATGCTCAGAGTTTGACATCATTAAAAAAATAAATTAAATATATTAGTTTATTTCAGCAAACGTTTAATTTTTCTTTTCTCGTCTGCGTTTTTTTCTTTAATTCAGATATTTACTCAAAGACTACCGTAAGCAGCTGTTCAGCTAGATGTCAAGTCACTTCCGTATGTAAAAAAAATATATATATTAAAATTATTAGAGAGTAATTGAATTGAAAGAAGGAAGTAAAATCGAATGACTTTTGAAAATGTTCATAAAAAACAATTTCATAAAAGTCTTTTAAGAAAACTATTCACTTCGGAAGATTTTGGTTTACTTCGAAATTTTACCATTCTTGCTAATTCAATTTTGAAAATTACCTTGAAGGTGTGTATTTACCCAACACTTCCGCCACGGACAGGGTGTGACACAAGGTTAATTTTTCAAGGAATTTATAGAATTCTGAGTTTTTCTTCTCCTAGACTGGTTGCCTAAATCCTCCGCCAGTGGTATGATGTGAAACAAGGTCAAGTCTTGTGTGGAGTAAAGTTCAAGACAGCACGAACATATCCTAGAAGCAACACCCCACAAAACAGCAGCTGTAGGGCCACTTGCTAATCATCTCACAAACCATTCAAGTAAGATGAACAAAACATGCGGGGCACTGCTGGAGAAGTAAGGACAAGCTCATAAGCGATGGTCTCTTTTGGACCCCTACACATGAACGTACCAATGTTGGCTGACTAGCAAGGAGTTATTTTGTACAGACACAGGATATAGCCAAGAAGACCAGTGAAGAGCTTGAATGATAGGGATGGGTGGCGCGAGAGAATGCCAGGGAATTCCATGCTGTCAACGTGATTTAAAGTTTTCCTTCTCTTAGACTAGTTAGACTAAGGCTCAAGAACCAACTCTGCCCAACTATTTACTAATAGATGGAGGATTGGATTAACGCGAAATGAAATGCAGCTTTGTTGAGGATTTGAACTCGTGTCACCAATTCCATTTCCTTCGGCGATAACCGTTACGCTAAATGCGTCTCCATGGTAAATACGCGATGAGCGTTCAAAAAAAAAAAAAAAAATATTTAAGGAAGAAAATTATCCACGTTAAATGAAGACATCATTATTTTCTGAAGCAATTCGTAATTTTTTTCTTTTTCTCTTTTCGTGCTAATATGATTTTCTTTTCCGATTTTAATTACGAGATTATTTAATCCAATTACTTACCGTGTTATACAGTTGCCTTCAAGCATTTAAACTATTAGGTTGACAACTTCAAAAACATTTAAAAGAATTTGTCTTCGTTTAAAGCATTTAAAACAAGTAGCTGCTGAAATCGAAATTTGAAATGGAAATTTAATTTACATTGGAGTTATCTCCCTTGGTCAAACATTAAACGATACAGAAATTAGATAATTATCAAGGTGACTGCGAATTAAGACTCCCCCCCACACACACACATATACACACACTATTATTATCAACTGAGAAATTGCACTAGAAATTTCCTTATTCTCTATGATTATTTTAATATTGAACTAACAAAAATCATACCACGACGATTTTATGTTTTTCATGTTTACTGTAACATGCATATAAAAATCAGATCATTATAACATAGAATTTTGGCGTCTAACTTGTCATGGAGGCAATTCCCTATAAACTACGATGTATCTTAAAATGTAACTCTGTACTCAAACATTGAAACAATTTCTTCCCTGTATGATATGCCAAGGAGATTGCAAGAAATTTTACAAGATAAAAAATGCCTTGACACTATTCTACTTAAATGTGTGTGGGTGGTAAAATAGTTGGTAAAAAGGGTCACACACACACACGCACACACGCACACACACAGAGTATTTAATACATGTGAATTATTATTGTCGTTCTTGTCAAGCATAAATATTAGAGGAAGTCTGCGCAGCTGAGTGACTAGCGTACTAGACAGAGACATCGTAGTAAGCGAGTTCGAACTCTAGTCACGGCTATTACTCGCTTATCCTACCAGCTATGGGTTAAATGGTATCACTAGTGCTCTTCTAGAAGGATGGCTTTGGCATTAAAGAACCCTTCCCAAAGGTTGATATGCTATTAAATAAAACCAAAGCAGACCAGACATTGTATATAATTAGAGACTTCATTTCTACAACCTATTTTCTTGGTGCACAATTCTTTACTATTTACAGCAGAGATTTGGCATCAAACACTTGTAAATTTCGTTGCATATTTCTCACATAATATTTTGGCAAATTTGTACCGAATGTAGAAGAATGTTGACATTTAAATTTCCTTATTTACTCTTTAAGAGAACTTTTTCTTTTTTTTTTTTTTTTTTTTTTTTGCTTAGAAATTTTTTCGTTAAAACTTGTTTATGTCTAATATTACAAACTTCTGCATGTAGATAAGTTTTATTAGAACGAAAAGTATGTAATATGATTGTTAATAAACAATAAATATTTTGATTATCTTACGAAAAATGTACTTTCAGGTGCAATGTTTTATTTTAACCATGATGAAATAGGTTGAATTAATATAAGGGAAATAAATGCAGACATTTTAGCCGAGTTACGTCCCTTGTATTTTTTTCATCATCCTGATCGTTTTTAAATTTACTAAAGTAGTTGTCAGTTTCCTCAATTTCTCCGGGGTCATCTAAATTTCAAATAGGTTCATCGCTGTTTAAGTTTGGCAATTTGAAGGGAACCAATGCTTTAAGTGTGACCATAATTTTCGAAAAATTAAGTATTGCTCAGATGTAGCTCAAGACCGTAAGTGTGGGATACAAAGTGTGGATCAAACCTCTCAGTCGCTGATCTGCAAAATTAGTTAATCACCGCATCAAGATAAGGTTCCTCATTGTTAAAGTCAGATGGATAGAGCACCCAGTAAGAACTAAGCTCATCAGCCGTAGTCTACAAATCTGGTAAATTAGCCACTGCATCAGACGACGTGTCCTATTTAGGTCTTTTCGTTTGGTTTTGGTTGTGTATTTTTTTAGTTTTATTTAATCTATTAATTATTACTATTAATCTATTATTATTACTCCTTGAGATTTTTTCTCGTTAGCTGATGGTCTTTCACTGGAGTTTGAATGACAGCAAGTCTTCTCAAGTACTCTGGCCGATCTCAATAATGCTGAAGTTTGGATGGTCTCCACTCGTCCAATTATTTCTAAATCATCCAGTCCCTTTATTAATCCTTTGGTGACTGTATCAAGAGCACCAATTAGAATTGGTATAAACGTCACCTTCATGTTCTACAGTCTTTTCAATTCTCTAGCAAGGTCGAGGTACTTCTCTTTCTTTTCACTTTCTTTCAATTTTACTCTGTGGTCAGCCGGGACAGCAAAGTCCACAATTTTGCAAGTTCTTTTTTTTTTTTTTTTTTTTTTTGTTGTTGATTATTATAAGGTCTGGTCGTCTGGCCGAGATTAGGGGATTCGTTTTTATGTCGAAATCACAGAGGGGTTTGTGTGTCATTATCCAGGACAGATGTTGGGTTGTGCATATATCATTTGTTTGTATAGTCAAATTAAAATTTCTTGTACAATTTCCAGTGGATCACTTAGACGGAACGGCAAAGTCCACTATTCGGCAGGTTCTCTTTTTTATGTTGACCATTATTATTATTTATCTATTTATATGCTAAACATATTTACAACGGAATATTTTTTTACTGAGAATATATTCATCTGAACGTTGGGGTTTGATATTTATGCAGTCACCTACCAGGCCAGATTTGACATAAGGTCATTTTATTGTGAGGATTCAAGCACGAATCGAGACTTATACACGGTCGTCACAAAAAAAAGCTTGATCCCGTCGGATTTCTCCGTTTTGGGGGGATGCTTCAAACGCGAAGCGATTAACCCAGCCCTGCTTGGTTGAATTTGTCTAGAGGGGAAGGCCTCGCTGAGACCGGGCGGTAGGCACAATAACACCCCCTCGTTCGGCACACAAAGTAACCCCAGAAAACCAAGGTAGGATACACTGAAAGTTGGGCGTTTGATTTCATTCTCTAGTTTATTGCATTAAAACCAGAATATTTTTAACGTTCGATGATCAAATAATTGGATCACCTTATGAATAGAGTGTTCGCCAATGGTCCGGGAGACCGGGGTTCAATCCCAGGTCGAGTCATAAAAAAACTCAAAAATGGTACTTGATGCTGCCTTGCTTAACACTCAGCCTAACCATATTTACCAACCCCTCCGCTCGGGTAGGATATGACACAGGGTCAATTTTTAAGCGGAGTTTAACAGGTTTGAATTCAGAGTTTTCCTTCACCTAAACTAGTTGCCTCACCAAGGCTGAAGAAAACAGTCTGTCCTACTATTTACCCATAGCTGGAGGGAGAATTATTGGATTCATACCTTTCCCAAGGGTATTAGTGCTATGTGAAATGCAATCAGTCTCGTCCAGGATTTGAACTCGTATCGTCGTGTCCAATTCCTACAACGATAATCATTACACCACGGGCACCTCCATAAACACTCAGCATTATAAGGTACGTATTAAGGGTAAAGTGGAGTAATCCATGGAATGGAGTAGCGCCCTCCCCTACACCCCGGTGTAGTAGCTATTGAAAAGGGAGCCTTCGGGTCACCATCGACTACGGTCGCCAACTTTACTTATATGGCATCATAGACGTTGATTTTTTGCCCAGAAGAAGTCTCACAACTGAATTCTAGCAGTCTGGAAATAACATTCTCATCAGATTCAGCTTTAACTATTAGGAAATGGTTTGTAACCAGACAGTCATCCAATGTTGCTGCTGTTATATATATATATATATATATATATATATATATATATATATATATATATATTCTCTCTCTCTCTCTCTCCCGGCTAGAACGGCGGAATGCGCCAACTGCACCCCTGCAGAGGGGTAAGACCTTCCCATCACCAACTGTTATATTTTGACCCTCGCCCCAGCCCAAAAATGCTATTCCATGGTGATACACCGGAAGGAAGTGACACATTCCAATGGCCAGTAATCGAAAGAGATCGCGTGGGCGGATTAAGGCTTATGATATCGGACAAGGTGAAGGTCCCATTGTGCCACTACAGTGATGCACCGGAAGAGAGTAACCTCTGAACTGCATGACAGCTATTTCCGCTTGATGACGATTAAAAATTCGATTTCAAAGATCCAGTGGGCGTTCGTGTGGGCGTTGAATTATTATATAATTGAGTTGAGTTGGGTGCCAAAGCAGTTGCCAGCAGACTTCCAGAGAGTTAGAGACGAGATGTGGTAGGGAAAGCCACACCCGACCGAGGGGGCCCTCGGAAAACCCCCGATGGAGTAGACCCCAACATCAGGAGAACAAGAAAGACACAACGTGACGGTCATAACAGTGGGGTCAAAATATGAAATTTATGTTCGGTCTCCAGCACCCTCTCACATGCAAACCTTGAACAACCCTTTTGAACCCTTGCAATAAAGTGAGAGGTAAAATATTGTTAAAGAAGTCTTCATGCGTCTTACCTCTTGCGTCTTTATCGTTGTGTCGTTGTGATGCTGCATGAACGTGTAAATGACTATATAACACAACGAATGCCCAAGATATGACACTTAACAATCTGATGGTGATACTCCGGTAATGCAGGAGTTTGGGGGATGCAACGAACCTTTTTATTGCCATTGCTTCCAGGTCCCCTCTGGCCTGGAGTGATAGCACTTAATAGGGTTCTATCTATGGGTAACATAGAACTGTTTGATATTTAGAGTGAGCGCAAAAAAAAAAGGACTTATGTTAAATTGAATTGTTTAAAGTAGAACTGTTTGATCATTTAATTGAGTATAAACAAATGATGGACATTTAATTGAATTATTGGTGATATATAGCAATACTTGGAACCATTTAACTTCCTTGACTTATGCTAAATTGATTGCCCAATTGGTTGGGGCTGTAGAATGCTCTGACTGCACTTCTGCTGATGGGTAAGACTCCCCCCCATGAGTGTCCTGATTATGACACTAAACAATCTGATGGTGAGGTTCCAGTGATGCTGGGGCTTTGGGGAATGCGGAGCATCCCTTCACTGCCATTGCTCCCAGGTCCACTCTGGCCCGGTGTGGTAGCACCCGATAGGGCCCTATCTATGGGTTGAATAGAACTAACAGCATACTTATGCTAAACTGAATTGTTTCACTAAACTGAATAGCCTGAAATAGAAATGTTTTTGACAATTAAACCGTACTTACATTTAAACTGCGTGCTTATGCTAAACTGAATTATTTGAAATGGAACTGTACTTACACTAAACTGATTTGTTTAATGCAGAACTGTTTTGACATTTAACTGTGTGTAAAAAAAATCTCTACTTATACTAAACTGAATTAGAACTGCTTGACTAAACTGAATAGCTTGAAATAGAGATGTTTTTCACAATTAAACTGCACTTACATTTAAACTGCGTACTCGAGCTAAACTGAATTGTTTGAAATAGAACTATTTTTATAAAAATGGATTTGGCGTTAAATGACATACAAGGGTTGATATGCCATAAAACGCAAACTACCAACCAACCTTATGCTAAATTGAATTGTTAGAAATAGAACTGTTTGATCTTTTAACTGTGTGTATCTAAAAAAATGTGTTTACAAATCATATATATAGTATATATATGTAAAAACAGAATTTGGTATTAAATAAGCAACAAGGGTTGATATGATGCGATAAACCAAAACCAAAACCAAAACCAAAACCAAAACCAAAACGGGGGGGGGGGTCCTCGTGGTGTAATGGTTAAAGCGATGGACTGCGGAATCGTAGTACGCGAGTTCGTATTCCAGTGGCGCTATTACGTTCACTTTCGGCCAAATACCCTTGGGAAAGGTATGAACCCTCTTATCCTCCCAGCTATGGGTTAAATAGTACCACTACTTTTCTTCTAGGAGAATGGCTTTGGCATTAAATAACCTAAAAAGAGTTGATTTGCCATTAAACAAAGAAACCAAACCAAACCAAAATCAAAACAAAACAAAACCAAAACCCAACCAAACCAAACCAAAACCCAACAAACTAATAACGATACTAGAGTGAAAACAAATGAGTTCTAATTCATTTAAAAATGAAATTATTTGCAAACTATTAACTTATGTATCTATATCCATTTAAATGTGTGCAAACAAATGACTGTTGCTAAATTATTACTGTTACATCGCAATGCATGAAACCATTTAACGGTATGTAAAAATCTTATCAAGAAAATGTGTTTACAAATCATATATTCAGAATATATGCATAATGAGGATTTGGCATGAAATAACCTACAATGGTTGATATGCCAAAAAACTCACTTCTCTCTCTCTCTCTCTCTCTCTCTCTCTCTCTCTCTGGGCAATAAATGACTTATTGCTTCATGTCTAAACAAATTATTTTTTTATATTTTTAATATGTCCCAATCAAATTCGAGTGAATTTCCGTTCTGATTATTCTTATGTCTAATTTCAATAAATTCTAAACATGGGGTCAATTTAAAAAGTAAGGATTTCCAAAAACGTGCACCTTTTAAAGCACCATTTTTTTTATTTCCCACAAATCGGCCAATTATCAGATATCAATAAAAGTTTCAGTATGTAAAGCAATAAAAGATGACGTTTCTTTTAAAAGACATTTTTCTTATGAATTATGACGACATATTTTGCACATGGTTTCGTTGTCACGAGTCAACTCAGCCCTGTTGTATAAGTTAAGCCCCTCTTTAAGTACCAATGTTTGCCCGATTATCTGCCCCTGATTTTAAGGACTTTCTGTAATGGCTTCCCATCAATAAAACACGCTATAAACGCAGATTCTCGTTTTGTTTATCAACCTAAGCCATCCTGATGAACTAACCCCAAATAAAATGGCATCAGAACTGGGATTACAACACATGGACTATGTAAAAGATGTTGAAAATCACAGTTTTCAGTGACATTTCTACTCGACTTAGAATGAAAAAAAAAAGAGGGACTGTATATGCTCTCTCAATTGCTACTTGTCATGGTTAGCGGATACTTTCTTTCATAGTTATGGGATACACATTTTTTCTAGTCTTAAAATAAACAATAAAAACATACTTAAGAACATTTTAGAAATTTAGGATCAAAACTGCATTAGCATTTAAGTTACATTTTTATATTTTTCAACCAATCAGCTAAAAACATAGAATAGGAACATTCTAGAAAAATAGGATCGGAAGTCAACTAACAGAAAATATTTAGGCTCTAAAATAAAATAGTAAAATACAAATCTGATTGGTTAATAAATGTCTACACGTCAAAATTTTAGGACGATTCTTTGATCCACTATTACGGTATAAATAACTCCCAGTTAGGGGGCCATTCACGAAGACAAAACCACAAGCCACTAAGTCAGTAAAGCAGTAGCCGATACACTGTCCGGCAAATTCCTTTTCTTCCACAATCTAAGTTCATGACCTAGCTACAGATGGCCGCGAATCATGTTCAAAAGAAAAACCCGACAAACTTTCTTTCATCAACGTGACACGCAGTCGTCACAATCATAAAATCCAATATGAACTTAATGTAAGTAAGAACGACTTATCTATGGACTCCGTTAACATAAACATACACACACCGTTAAACAAATTTATTTTCTTCTTGCCAAACTTTATTTTCCAAAAGGCCATTTACACATCATGTATTTTATTTGTTTTCACATTCTGTTTTATGTATTTTAAATTGTTTGTTGTTTAATGTTCGTTGTGTTCTATTCCATTTCTTTCACGCGATTGTAAAGTTTTGTGTTGTATTTGCGGAGGAAATAATATAGAGAGCAATACCCGTAAAATTACGGATACATTTCTACTGAAATAACTAAATACATACTAATCTCTACATAGTACTTTTCTCTGAGACATTCATTATGGGCTCTAAAAGCTTGTGGTTCGTTTGAATCGTTACCTTGTGACCCCATGCGTAATGATGGAATCTCTCCTGATCGAAGACGATGGCAAACATTTCCCTCAATATTTGAGTATCGAATTTCTGCACCCGACAGTGTCTTGTTCGCAAACGCAGCTGGCATCTCATGTTGAAAAAGAGCTGGACCGACACTCACCGTTGGTGTGGATCACAATTGGTTCTTTAGGGTCAAAGTACTTGAGTGTCATGGCTACCCAGATCTCTTCCTTGACATCTTCAAAGCCGCCTGCTTTTGAGATGTCGAGCTGAAATCATTATTTCCAGATCATAAGTCAGGAAGGGGTTTATTCAAAGTTTCGAATCGGGATGAGAATTTGTTCAGGCAAATGACCAATCCAAGAAAACTGGAGAGTTGCTTTACATTCTCTGGGGGTTGCATTTCGTTTCTGCTTTTTGGGGTCTGGTTTGATACCATTCTTTGCGATAATGTGACCGATAAAGGGTATCTCGGATGCCTTTAGCACAAAGTTCTCAGGGTTGAATCTGCAGCTTCTCTCTCTTGCTCTCGGCAGTAAATAACCGAGTACTTTGTAATGATCAATACCATCCTTTTTGAATCCATGTACAATCATATCATTACATATGGAAAGGACTTTTTTTAATTCATCATTGGCACATTTTATCCCCGTTGAACATATATCTTCTATTAGGGATCATGAAAGTTGTGAGCTTTCTTGACTCTTTATTCAGGTTCAAATGCTAGCATCCTGACTTAATGTCAACCATTGAGAACCATCTTGTGCCATGTAGTTGTGCTATGACAGGAGTGACATAATGGGGTCTGAGCTCTGCTTTGTTTAAATCTTGAGGGTCTAGGCCTCGCCTGACTGAACCGACGGCGTTTGTCTCGCATACAAATGAGTTAACCCATGGCGTTGGTTCCGTCACCGGCGATATGATCACTTCGGTCTTCAGCAAGTCTAGCTCTGCTTTGAAGTTTTCCTTGAGAGCAATTGGGATTCGTTGGTGTCGGTGCACGACAGGTGAAAAATCCTCTGCTAACCGTGGCATAATGGCTGAACTGCAGCCTCAAAGTAAGCGAGTTCGAACTGCAATCATGTTATTACGTTCATTTTCTGATTAATAATCTTGAAAAAGATATAAACCGCTTTATTATTTCAGCTACGAGTTAAATAGCACCACTGGTGTTCTTCTACAAGGATGGACCAGGCACTGAATAACCCACGAAGGTTGATATGCCATCAAAAAAAGAAACCAAACTAAACAATAGTAAGAAACTTTTTTAAAGAGCTTATTACGCATAATTCACCAGAATATTTATGCTACCCTCGTACCAAAATTTATTTTTTTTATATACTGACAATTGCTTTGTAAAGAAATATGGAGTTTATTATTATTAAGGCTTTCGGTAGCACCAAGTGTTCTATTTTCAGTCCGGGTGCCCAAGACTATAGCCGTTAAGAAGACCTTTTGTGTTTTTAGTCGTGGCAAAATACTGCCACTTCTTAAAAAAAAAAACTGGAAAAACTCATTCAGATTTCAGTTTTGATTTTAGTGAACGTTAGACCCACACAAATTCAAAATCTTGGTTAGGCTTAGAACTTTCTGAATAACACTCGTGTATATATATATATATATATATATATATATATATATATATATACAGACCAGTCGACTAGGTCTGTAGAATACATTGACTGCATATCTACTAACACCACCAATGAGTGTCCCAAGATATGACACTAAGCAATCTGATGGTGAGGCTCCAGTAATGCTGAAGCTTTGTTGAATGTGGACATTGCTCCCAAATCCACTCTGGCCTGGAGTGTAAGCACCTGATAGGGTTCTATCTAATGGGTTGAATAGAATTGTTTGACATTCAAACTGAGTGCAAACGAAGGACTGATGTTAAATTAAATTGTTAGAAATAGATCTGTTTGATCATTTAACTGCGCGTATCAACAAAATGTGTTTATACATCATATATTTAATATATATAAAAAAACATACAACCCACAATGGTTGATATGCTATAAAACCAAACCAAATCGTTTATAAAAGATGATTAAAAAGTCACTCTATTTTAAAATTCTTGTAATCTATTTCTTATCAATAATTTTTATAAGAAACGAAATTATAATTGTTTTGAAATAGGGAGTTACTTTTCCATCACTCTGTATATATATACATATATATATGAAATTAGATTTATGAATAAATCGATATAAGAAAATTTTTGAAAAGCAGCCGCTCCCCAACGAAAGTCCTGCTTTGGTTTGGTTTGGTTGTGTTTTATCAACCTTTGTGGGTTATTTTTATGCCAAATTCTGTTTATATATACATATATATATATATATATATATATATATATAGAGAGAGAGAGAGAGAGAGAGAGAGAGAGAATTCGGAAGCGAATAGTTTTGAGGTGATATTAATTCTAAACGAGCCAGAGCTCATTTCTTTGTACACAGATGGTTTCAAGTATTGCTAACACTAATAATTCTAAATGGTTTCAAGTAGAGTTCCCTGTGTATGACACTTAACTGCCTTTGATGTTGAGGCTCCACTCTTGGGGCTTTGGGGAAATGTGGACAACCTCTACATTGCCATTACTCACATGTCCACTTTGACACGAAGTCGTAGCACCGGTTAGAGTCTCATCTATAGTTCAATAGAACTGTTAAATCATTTACCGAGAATTATTATTATTATCATTTTACTCTTTTGAGAGTTTTTCACGCCAGAGTTAGCTGATGGCTTCTCACGGGAGTTTGAGTGACAACAAATCTCCTTAAGTCAACAGGACTATTCTTAGTATTCTGGCCGATCTTAACAGTGTCGTAGTTTGGATGGTCTCCCCCACGTCCTCTTGTTTTCCCTGGTCCTTGAACTAATCCTTTGGTAACAGTACCGAGCACACGAATTACAATTGGTATCACCGTCACTTTCCCGTTCTTTTGTTTTTTTTTTCGGTTCTCTTACCTGGTTTAGACACTTTTCGCTTTCTTTTAGTTTTACCCTGTGTTCAGCTGGGACGGCAACTTCCACTATTCGGCAGGTTCTTTTTTTTTTTTTTTTTTTTTTTGATTCTCACTAGGTCTGGTCGTTTGACCGATATTAGGTGATCCGCTTGTACCTCAAAATCATAGAGAAGTTTGTGCGTCTCATTTTTCTGAACGGATTCTGGGTTGTGCATATACTATTTGTTCGTATAGTCAAATTTAAACTGCTCGAAAACTTCCCAGTGGATCACCTAACTCACCCAATCGTGTGTAGTTTTATAGTCTTTTGCGCTAATTCACTACATTCGCTTATGTGATTGAAAGCAAATAGCCGTATGGAAATTATTCATATTATAAGGGAATTCTTGATGAATAGAAGTATTAATATTAAATACCAATACTTGAAAATATTTTGCAGTATACAAACAAATGATTAATAAAAAATAGAATTTTTAGTATTAGATACGAATACTTTAACCATGTGCAAACAAATGAACTCTAACAAACTTGTTTAAAAATAAAGTTACCTACAAGCTATCCACTTACTGTCACATTGGAATAAAATGAGACACTGTCGATTGAATACTGATCGCCTGTGGACAGATGTGGCGGACCTCCAAATAGAGGTACCATGCTGTTAGAGTGGAGATTAGCCAAAGGATAACAATCAGTTAAACGGTCTTTTGCGAGACAAAGACTTTCAGAAATAGCTTGGCCGGAAGTGTTACAAATACTAACAATCTTTTGTTTTTCTTATTTTCTGTTAATGAAATACTTATGCTTTTCTTACGTTGTCTGTCATTTATTTCTTCTCTTTTTATGCATATGCACAAAACCTACAAATCAGACATATACATAAACAGGATTTGGCATTAAATAATCCACAAGGCTTGCTATACCATAAAATACCAACCAACCAACCAACCAACCAATGTTTAACTGACTAGGACAAAGCCAGACGTCGTAATTTCTGAAATGCTGGAGTATTGTGAAGAAGAAGATGGATTGATGGAGTATTTCCTTTTCAGCGATGAGTTGACTGTTAGTTGGAGTTATAAACTTCTATTATTTCTTAAAAATAAATTAATACATTGTATTGTGATTTTCAATATTTTAAATAGTTTTAAATCAATTTTTGAAACACTGTTTCTTTTGTTGATATCCTATTGTGACACACTTTATAGCAAATATCAAAAGCATATAAATAAACAAATAAATAAAATTTTGCATATCATATTTAGCGAGAGAACAACTCAATAAATATCGTATTGATTATTCAAAAAGGTTGACCCAATTAATTTTTACATTTGTTCCGCTCGAAAACTTCTGCAAAATATTAATTTCAAAGGAGTGTCTAAAAGGTAAAAATAACGCATTTTCACCCTCTTCATCAACCTTACAGAAGAATTTGCTGTAATTCACTGTTGGGGTGAAGGTTGTTTGCAGGGTCAGGAATGAATGAATAACACAAGAGTAACATTAACACTAAAAATTCAACCTAATTATTCAACAGCCGAAAGATAAGAAGTATTTGAATTTAATATATATATATATATATATATATATATATATGATTTTGATTTTTATAACAATTTCTATAACTCTGGCAGCGTAAAAAAAGCCAGATAATGTAATTTGTAAATAAAAAAAATATATATTACAAACCGATATCTGGAATAAAAATCTATAGAAAAAAAAAGCACAAGACTAAACACATTTGTACTGCTTGAAAATAATCAACCAGTACCCATATATATGTATATGTATATACATATATATATATATATATGTATATATATACGTATATATATATATGTATATGTAGGTATATATGTATATATATATATATATGAGTGTGTATTAGGGTAGTTCATGGTCGCTGCCTTTATAGTGAATATTGTTTTAAAAGGGACGTGATCCTTTTTAATTCCAGGATTTGTGTCTGTGAATGTCCAATTAAAGTAAATTGTTCGTGAAGACCTTTGGTCTCTGCAGATGTTTTATATATATATATATATATATATATATATATATATATATTCTTTATATATACAAGTATGTATTCTGCTTGTGCATTTGTGTGCACGCGCACGTGCATTCGCATACATGCACGTATATCCATGTACATACACACACGTATACACATATATTTTCTATGTTACTTTCTCTTTTCTCTCTCTCTCTCCACACACACACAGAAAATACATACTTGTATATATATATATATATATATATACGTGCTTTTGTATATGTATATATTGTCAATGTATTTATTGTACTTTGGACACAGTTATTACAAGGAGAGTCCCATGGCGTAGTTGCTAACGTGCTGGACTGTGACATCGTACATAAGCGAGTTCGAACTTCAGTCTCACTATTACGTTCACCCGGGAAAGATATGAATCTCCTTATCCCCTTGTTATAGGTTAAATATTACCGCTACTGTCCTTCTATAGAGATGTCTCAGGCATAAATAACCCACGACTGTTGATATGTCATTAAAACAAAGAAACCCAACGAAACCACTTACTATATTGTCTTTTACTTATTTAGATTGTTCAGGAGTGGTGTAATGGTTAAAGCGCTGGACTGCGGAATCATGGAAAGCTAGTTCGAACTCTAGTTCTTATTGATTCTCCATTGTTCTTCCCTTTAATTTACAGAATGTTTATTCTGACTGCCACATAAACTAAAGAAAACAGAATTGAAAATAAAATAAAAAATACTAAAAAAAGAAATATCTTACTTTGGTGTCAAGTAGTTTCTTGACCAAAAGTTCTTTTTCATTTTTGCGAATGACTCTTTTTGGTTCGGTGTAGAGATCACGGAGTGTTGTACAGAGTAATTCATGAATACCTTTCCAGTCGATCTCTTGGTGCTCTTTATTGCTGAGAAAGAAAGAAAGAAAGAAAGAAAGAAACGGAATAAATAAAAGAAAGTTTAAGTGAAAGAAAGAAAGAAAGAAAGAAAGAAACGGAATAAATAAAAGAAAGTTTAAGTGAAAGAAAGAAAGAAAGAAAGAAAGAAACGGAATAAATAAAAGAAAGTTTAAGTGAAAGAAAGAAAGAAAGAAAGAAAGAAAGAAAGAAACGGAATAAATAAAAGAAAGTTTAAGTGAAAGAAAGAAAGAAAGAAAGAAAGAAACGGAATAGATAAAAGAAAGTTTGAGTGAAATAAATAAATAGATAAACGGAAAGAAACAGAATAGACAAAATGAAGTTTGAGTGAAAGAAAGAAAGAAAAAAAAAAAGGAAAGGAAAAAAATGAAAAGATAAGAAACGGAATAGACAAAAAGAAAGTTTAAGTGAAAGAATCATAAAAAAAAGACACAGACAAAATCCAAACCACTGAGAATCATTTCACATTCATAGACAACATGATTAAACGGGTAATTGCTAATTATTCTTGAATTGTTTAGCAACAATAATAACAACAACGATTAAGATTTAACTAAACCACCAAATATGCGCAAACCAGAATCGGTCTTAGAAAATAAGACGCATAAATTTCTCTGGGATTTTGAAATTCAAACGAATCCCCTAATCCCAGCTTGAAAGGCAGACCTTGTGTTAATACACCAAAAAAATGATGAAAAAATAAAATTAAAAAAGAGATAGAGAGAGGGTGCCGCGACTGGGCTGCGAACGTAAACAGATCGGATTACACCTTTGCCCTAGAAAAATAACATCCGGGCACAGCCGGAAATGACTAAGCCCTTTTTCGACTCTAACCGGCCGTTACATCTAAGAAAGGAATAAATTAACATTTATCAACATTTGCAAAACACTTCTGCCAGAAATAATTCTATAAAAATGGAAATAATACTCTTTGCTAGCCTATACCGGGCTATAGAAGTACTTATTTTCGACGTCCATTATTTTTTATAGAAGAACTTTCTATTCACGTGACGCGACAGAAGTGGAGTTCCCTTTCTTCCATATGAAAACAGCTTCAGGCGGCGAAAATTCAGAGGTTCCTTCTGAGGGTCAGAGTATCTCTGGCGGTCATTAACGACCAGTCGAAATAGACGGCGAGGAGGCAAACACGAAGAGGACTCACTAAGACCAGCCGGTCTTAACCATCGCTCGGTTCCGATCGTCCGTTTGGCTGCGCAGCGCTAAAGGCACGGGTTAGCCTTTAGTTACCGCTTCACAATCTGCGCAGCTCTAAGATAACGCCAATCTTAACCTCGGCCCCCTGGCCTGTTCGCTCGACAGTACAGAGCTTTGGCGCGCAAGCCTTAGCTATCATTCGATGCGCTCGCACAGCTTTGGCGCGAAAAGCCTTAGCTACTGCACAGCTTTGGCGCGAAAAGCCTTAGCTACCGCCCGATACGCTCGCACAGCTTTGGCGCGAAAAGCCATAGCTACCACCAACGATACGCCCGCACAGCTTACTGGCACGACAAATCCATAGCTATCGCACCGACTCGTCCGCACAGCTTTGGCACGACATAGCCATAGCTCCCGTCAACGATACGCCCGCACAGCTATCTGGCACGACAAAGCCATAGCTACCGTCAACGATACGCCTACACAGCTATTTGGCACGACAAAGCCATAGCTCCCGTAAACGATACGCCCGCACAGCTATCTGGCTCGACAAAGCCATAGCTTCCGTCAATGATACGCCCGCACAGCTATCTGGCATGACAAAGCCATAGCTGTTGTCAATGATACGCCCGCACAACTATCTGGCACGACAAAGCCGTAGCTACCATCAACGATACGCCTACACAGCTATTTAGCACGACAAAGCCATAGCTACCGTCAACGATACGCCCGCACAGCTATCTGGCACGACAAAGCCATAGCTACCATAAACGATACGTCCGCACAGCTAATTGGCACGACAAAACCATAGCTACCGATCACGACGCTCCTGTAGTGCAGTCCACGTAACGACTCGCTGTTACGGACTGCCCCAGTAACGCAGCATCTAATCCACATAACGACTCGCTGTTACGGACTACACTAGCATTGCATCATCTGGCCCACGTAACGACTCGCTGTTACGGGCTAGCAACCAGATCGACACCACCCCCCGGTTAATCCAACGTATTGTCAAAACCGGGAGATCGATCTACCGACCACGACGCTCCAGCAATGCAGCATCCAGTCCACGTAACGACTCGCTGTTACGGACTGCCCCAGCAACGCAGCATCCAGTCCATGTAACAACTCGCTGTTACGGACTGCCCTAGCATTGCAACAACTAGCCCACGTAACGACTCGCTGTTACGGGTTAGCAACCAAAATCGACACGCCCCCGGTTAACCCAACGAAATGTCAAAACCGGAACATCGATTTACCAACGACTCGACCGACCTCAGCTATACGGCATCCAGTCCACGTGACGACCCGCTGTTACGAACTGCCCTAGCATTACAGCATCCAGTCCACGTAACGACTCGCTGTTACGGACTGCCCTAGCATTGCAACAACTAGCCACGACGACTCGCTGTACCGGCTAGCAACTAAAACGACTCGACTGACTTCGGCTTTCCGCAATGATCCGGCCGATCTCAGCTTACCCGCATCAAACACCTAGCTGTATCTCCACGACTCGACCTACGCCAGCTACCCTCGTCGAACGTCCAACTGCGCACATCTACAACTCGACCATACCAGCTAACGACATGACCCTTCCTAGCTGAAGACCACATACAACTGCCACGGACACGTTTGTAATTCCGGCAATAAAATCTTCTCTTTTGTTGTCTCTCGTCCTTTTGTCTCCCTTCATTGTCCCTGGCTGTCACTACTACATTCGTACGTTTAAATCCCAAAATTTATTTGCGGAGTCGACGCGCTTATCGGCTCTGCAACAAGGGAATTTACCGTGTAAGTGGATTTTGTTGATCTAATCAACCACAGAGTGAAAATAAAAGCGAAATGATTGACAAATACTTGGACCTTGCCAGAGGGCTAAAAAAAGCTGTGAAAGATGAAGATGACGGCGATAATATTTTTTGTCGGTGTGCTTGAAACGGTTCCGAAAAAAAATAGACAGAGGAAGGATCGAAACCATCTAGATAGACCACAGCATTGTTGAGACTTGCCAAAATACTGAGAAGAGTCCTAGAGACTAGAGGAGACTTGATGTCACTCAGACTCCTGTGAAAGACCACCAGCAAACGCTGATGTGAAAAACTCCCAAGGAGTAAAATAATAATAATAATAATACGAATGGTGCTTTTGGTACAGTAGCTAAAGGACTGGAGGACTCGGTGGCTGGAGGATGAGTGAACACCATCCAAGCTACTGCACTATTGAGAACGGGCAGAATACTGAGAAGAGTCCTGGAGACTTGAAGAGGCTTGCTGTCACTCAGTCTCCAGTGAAAGGCCATCAGCTAAAGCTGATATGAAAAACTCTCATAAAACGAATGCTGCAAATTAGCACAGAGAGTATATAAGACTATACACGACAGGGTGGGCAAGATGATCCACTAGGAATTGTGCAAGAAATTTAAATTTGACCATACGAACAAATGGTATATGCACAACCCAACATCTGTCGAGGAGAATGATACACAAACTCCTCTGGGATTTTGACATACAAACGGATCACCTAATCTCGGCCAGACAACCAAACCTTATAATAATCAACAAAAAAAAGAGAACTTGCAAAATTATGGAATTTGCTATACTAGCTGACCACAGAGTAAAACTGAAAGAAAGCATAAGTACCTCGACCTTGTTAGGGAATTGAAAAAACCGAGTGACATGAAAGTGATGATTAGATCAATTGTAATTAGTACTCTTGGTACAGTCACCGAAGGATTAGTACAAGGACTGGAGGATTTGGAAATAATAGGACGAGTGGAGATCATCCAAACTACTGTATTAATGAGATCGGCTAGAGTACTGAGAAAAGCCCTGGAGACTTGATGAGAGTTGCTGTCACTCAAACTCCAGTGAAAGACCATCAACTAACACTGATGTGAAAAACTCAATGAGTAAATAATAATAAATTATGGTGACGGTGATATCAATCGTAGTTGGAGCACTTGGAACAGTCTCTAAGAACCTGTCAAAAATACTGGATGAACTGGAGATTAGACGAAGAATTGCTTTTACCTTCATTTTTGGACTAATACCCTTTGGAAAGGGTTTTGTATCCGCCCATTTATGGGTTAAGGGGTGTCATTATTGTTCTTCTCAAAGGATGGTTTTGGCATTAAATAACCCACGAAGATTAATATATCATTTTAAAAGAAAGAAAACAAACCAAAAGAAAGAAGAAAAAAAAGAAAGAAAGAAAAGTGATGAAAAAACTTTTAGAAGGCAAAGAACAGAAGAAAACGAAAGAAAAAAGAAATGTGAAAAAAAGGAGAAAAAAAAAAAGGATGGAAAGAAAGAAAGAAAAAAAGAAAGAAAGGAAAGAAACGGAATAGAAAAAAGAAAGAAAGAGTGAAAGAAAGAAAAAGGGTGAAAAGAAAGAGAGAGTGACAGAAAGAAAGACTGAAAAGAAAAGTTGATATTTTTTCTACTTTCACATTTTGATAGGAAAACAAATGGAAATGTTTTTAACTTAAAAACAATTACTAAAAATGAAAACTTTACGATACCCTCGGGTCAAAAAAATATACAGTGAGATAAATATCTTTTTCCTTATGTAAGAATGCATGTGTGTAGATTTATGTGAGTTTGCGCGTGTGTACATATATGGATGTTTGTGTGTGCATATGTTACTCACCAATAGAAGGCCGCGTTGCATGTTTGACACATAATCCATGCAAGACTGTTACAAATGTTACATCTTAGAGTCATTCCTTTCGGGTTTGCCAAAGGGTAAACACTTTTCATATCCATGATGCTGGTCTGGTGAAAAGAGACCGGAGAAAAGAAATGAGTGAACAGCCGACAAATCTTGAAAGAATCAATAATAATAATAATAATAATGGTTCTCTTTTCTTTTTCTTTTTTTTTCCTCTTTCCTTGTTGCTGCAGTAAAGGTCCGTTCGCAGGTCAACACAGTCAGCTTGTGAGATGCTGGAAAATAGCCTGCTCAATTATATCAAAGGCCCGTTTCAAGTATTGATTTTACGTATCGATACATTCAGTTTGATAGAAACACACACACACACACACACACACACACACACACACACATACACACGCACGCACAAAATGGTGTTTAATAGATTTTTGTTTAGTTTCTTTGTTTAATGGCATATGAATCTTCGAGGGTTATTTAATGCCAAAACCATCCTTGTAGAAGAACAGCAGTAAAACTATTTAAACCTTAGCAGGGTGGAAAAGAGGGTTCATACCTTTCCTAAGAGTATTAGTTCAAAAGGGAACATAATAGGGTGACTGGAGCTCAAACTCGTTTGCTTCAAGGCCACTGTCCAGACCTTTTACCACTACGCCTTGCAGACTCTCTGGTGTTTAATAAAGAATGCAATCGTCTTTTTAACAACTTGTAAACTGTTTTAAATCTAAAAACAATAAATGGTATTTACAGCCATTATTCACCATGTTCTTCTTTCTTGTTTACTGGTCCCATAAACTTATTTGATTAGGGGGGCTCTATTCAGGTGGTTTAAATTCAGAGTTTTCCCTCTCCTACACCAGTTACCATACTAGCTACAAAGAGCCTAGTCTGCCCTACTATTTACCCATAACCGAAAGAAGGATAGTTGAATTCATACCTTTCATAAAGGTATTAGCGCTATTTCGAATACAAACAGCATCGTTCAGGATTCGAACTCGGGTAGCCGAGTCTACTTCCTACTGCGATAACCGTTACACCATGAACGCCTCAATATCATAATGTTCATTTAGGTCTAAAATCTCCCTTTCAATTCATCAAGTGCAGAAGTACGAAGACCTTTTCATATTTAAAGGTTACATTGAAATGAATTGTCTATTAATAAAACCACCCTCAATAGTTCTAGTTATGTTTACAAGAAAATCTGAAGTTTAATTAATAGCTTTAATTAATTCATACCACTTAAAAGAAATCTTTTAATGACTTGTTCGAGATTGCTTTTTTTGCGAAAAAAAAACAAAAAAAAAAACATTGGGATATCAATTTCTAAAGTGGCGCTACACAATTTTAGTAAATAAGTCCGTGGAAATACGCACTTGATGGTTTAAAAGTCTGAATGAGGCATAAAGAGAGCAAGTTCCCCCACCCCCGATCAAGTATTTTTGAAACGTTCCAGGTTTTTTAAAAATCCACCCAAATAAAATACATGTAATAAGTCTTAACAATGAAAATAAGTTCATTCGAGGAAAACGATATAGCTTACACAAAGGAAAGGAGTGAATTCACGAAAATATTTCAACGGCTAAATATTATTGTCTTTGAGTAAAATTTGTCTAATATCGTTGCATAAAATTTACGTTCATGTAAATACCACCCACTCATTTTTAGGGTTGTAATTTACGAAGCTCTTTGCTTCGATGTAGCACAAGGCCGATTGAATGGGGCATCAAATGAGACTCGAACTCACTCTTGCAGGTTTACTAGTCAAGCTTGCTAACCATTACACTACCCTTTCTATTGGTTTTTCTGTGCGTTTTTAATGGCATATCAACCTTCTTGGTTTATTTACGGTTTCACATCGTTATAAGGTGAGAGCAATTCAAAATTTGATGACTTGTCGGAAGTGCCCGAGTAGAGGAGTAAGACCCCCACCCCCACCAACGAGTGCCCTGGATATGACACTAAACAATCTGATGGTGAGGTTCTGGTGCTGCCGAAGCTTTGGGGAATACGGAGCACCTTTCATTGTCATTGCTCCCAGATCCACTCTGGCGCGGAGTGTTATCTCCTAATAAGGCCCTATGTATAGGTTGAATAGAACTAAACCACGTACTTATGCTAAACTGAATTGTTTGAATTAGAACTGTTTGACTAAACGGAATAGCTTGAAATAGAAATGTTTTTTTACAATTATACTGTGTACTCATGCTAAACTGAATTGTTTGAAATAGAACTGATTATTTGTATAAAAATGGATTCGGCATTAAATAACATACAAGAGTTGATATGTTATAAAAACCCAACCAACCAACCAGAGCGTATACAATGTTACTGGAAGAAAACTCAAAATTGTTAAATTGTTATTACATATTTATTTCGGCGAAGAATATTATTGCTTCATCAGTAAGTAATTACTGATGATAATAAAGGATCAAGGGTTATCTCTTTTGTACTGGAGTTGTTACGAGCCCTAGGGAATGCCACTAGGGGAGTTGAATAAAGTTAAGATATCATCACATGTTTGTTGTTTGTCTGACATCTTCTCATTTTCAGACATTACCGGCAGCCCTCCAAGAACAACCAACGCTCGTGTACGAAGCATGTCAGGAGTGGGATTAAAAAAATCTTAATACCAATATTTTAAAAGGGACCCTAAAACAGCGAAAAAAAAAATGTTCAGACTTCAACCCCCAGAGAATTTTGACTTTACAGCCACAGGGAACTGGCAAACATTGCGTCAGAGTTTCCAACAGGTCAGAATAGCTTCAAAGCTAAGCGAAGAATCAGCAGAAACCCAAGTAAGTACACTGATTTATTGTATGGGAACGGAAACCGAGCAAATTCAAAAGTCACTGTCCATTAAGAAGAAGGAAGACAAGAAAAATTTTGACGTCATATTAAGCAAATTTGGCGCATATTTCATGCCGAAAAAAATGTCATCCATGAGCGTGCTAAATTTTACCTAAGAACACAAAGGGACAGAAAACCAATAGAGAAATTTGTCAGAGGATTGTATGAACTGACAGAAAACTGTTATTTTCCTCAGAAAATCAACCAGATAAGAGACCGTTTAGTCATTGGATTGAAAAGCACGGAATTATCGGAAAAGCTCCAACTTAGAGAAGACCTTAGTTTGGAAAAGGTCGTCGAAATAGCTCGTAGCAACGAACAAGTCAAAATGCAAATGGAGGAAATGCAAAACAACTCAATGAATACGGTAACAGGGGAAAGGAAAGTAACCACAAAACACTCAGGATGGAAAAAATATCCACAAAAGGCAGCGAATACGTCGCGAAGTAAAATGTGCAACAAATATCACAAATTTGATAACTGTTCAGCAAAAGGAAAAAATTGCAGAAACTGTGATAAAAGGAATCACTTCGCAATATGTTGTAAGTCGCAGATACAGAATATTCCCGAAATAAGGAAACATCCTACGGAGAGATATTTCCTTATGTCTATATGCAAGAATGAACTTCCAGAAAAAAAATCCTTGGCATGTAAAATTAAAGGTAGGTGAGATAATTATTATTTTTAAAATCGATACTGCAGCTGATATAAATGTTATCAGTACCAAAACCTTCCGAAAACTAAGGAAAAGACCAATGCTAAAACCAGCAAATGGCATCTATAAAGTCCCAGAGGCACATTATCCTGTAAAGGAAAATTTTGAATGAATACGACGCATAAAAATAAGGCATATCGCTTTGAAATACATGTTATACATGATAATACAGACAATTTCTTATCTAGAGATACAGCATACTAAATGGGACTGATTACTGTGATAGCAAACGTAAATGGGTGTATGAAAGGCGACCCTATAAAAATTACGCTACGCGAGAATGTGGTACCATACTGCACACCAACTGCCAGGCGTATACCCTTTCCAAGTAAAAAAAAAAGAGCTTCAACGCTTAGAGGAAGATGACATTATCAAAAAAGTCGCCAAACCAACAGATTGGTACACACCCATTGTTCCAGTAAGAAAAAAAACAGAGATGTTAGGATATGCGTAGATTTTTAAAAATTGAATTCAGCAGAAAAAACGGAACATTTCACGCTACCAAATTTGGAGGATATATCATCCAAATGAAGGGGTTCGAAAATATTCACCAAATTAGATGCAGCTAGTGGATTCCATCAAATACCATTTGACGAAGAAAGTCGGTTGCTGACGACTTTTATTACACCATTCGGAAGATTTTGCTTCAAAAGATTACCTTTCGGAATATCCTCGGCTCCTGAATAGGATGACGGAATTTCTAAGAGATATAGAGGGGGTTCAAGTAATGATAGACTACATCTTAATACACGATAGGACGATGGAAGAATACGATAAAAGACTGGAAGAAACATTAGAATTAATAGAAGAATCAGGAATAAAATTAAACCCAGGAAAATGTGAGTTTAGGAAAAGTACCATCCGATATTTGGGGCACATTATATCAGACAAAGAGATACAACCCCGTAAGGACAAAATCGAGGCGATACTAAAGTTTCCCCCACCTTCTTCACGGAATTGAAAAGATGTCTCGAAATGACACAATATTTAGGCAAATATGTGCTGAATTTAGCTGAAGTACTACAGCCAATGTTAGAACTTTTGAAAAAGGATACAGTTTGGGTCTGGAATGAACCATAAGAAAAGGCATTCCAGAGAGTCAAAGAATTGTTGACACAGACACTCATATTAACTTACTATGACCCTAGTAAGCCCGTTATAATTAGTGCGGATGAGAGCAACTACGGACTTGGAGGTGCTATTTTTCAAGAAGAAAATAAGACACTTAGAGTTATAACTTATGCCTCTCGTACTCTTACCCAAACCGAGAGAAACTACGCACAAATAGAAAAAGAATTTTTAGAGAGTGTTTGGACCTGTGAGAAGTTTGACCGATATATCACTGGACTGAATCAGTTTCGCCTGTTGACGGACCACAAACCGTTGGTACCGTTAATAAAAACACAGGACTTAAATAATACTCCTTTGAGATCCCAAATACTCTTAATGAGACTTACGAGATATAACCCGATAGTAGAGTATATCCCTGGAAAACTCTTCCTAATTTCAGATGTCCAGAAATCCAATGCAGCAAACTCATAGCACTACTGAGGAAGATGTAGAAGTGTATATAAATAATATAGTTAAAACTAAATCAGCAACTGGTAGAAAATTAAAAGAAATAAGTAATGCTACATCTATGGACTCAGATCTTCAAGAGGTTATCCATCTTACATTAAATGGTTGGCCTAGGAAGGAAAATAGATTAAATAGAGGAGTTAAGCCTTATTTTACACGCAGGAATGATCTATCAGTGCACAAAATATTCTATATTTCAAGATCGGATAGTGATTCCACAAAATCTCAGAGCAGAAAGGCTACGATCAATACACACCGGACATCTTTGATTAAAAAAATGCCGAGAACGAGCAAAAATGTCAGTATGGTGGCCGAAAATATCTCAGGAAATAGATGATTTCCTCAAAAGATGTGATTTCTGCATTTGTTATCGAGCTGGAAACCCCAACGAAAGTTTGAAACCAACCCCTTTGCCAGATAGACCATGGCAGAAAGTAGGAACGGACATATTGAAATTGGATGGGGAGTACTTCTTAGTCGTGAAAGACTATTTCTCCCGTTACTTGGAAATTGTGAAATTAAGTCCACTAACAAGTAATACTATAATTGGAAAATTAAAAAGTCTGTTTGCCAGGCGGGGAATCCCGGATGAAATTGTAAGTGAAAATGCAGGACAATTCACAAGCTCACATTTGTGAATTTGCAAAAAAAATATGGATTCACATGCACAATAGTGAGTCCTCATTTTCCATAGGCAAATGGAGCTGCCGAAAATGCTGTGAAAATTGCAAAAAAAGAAAATTACAACTAGACATATTTCTCGCATTAATAGCATACTGTAGTATACCTATAATTGCTACTGGAGTTAGCCCAACAGAACTTTTGATGGGCGGGGAAAATGAAAACAATCTGACCCAGTTACACAAACAAACTAAAACCAAAATGGCCGAATCTTGGGAAAATAAAAGATAAAGATGGATGATATAAAGCACGAAATACGTTTCAACCATTACATTAAGATTGGTCACTTGTGTCGATAACGGTATTAATCACAGACTAAGATTGTAAATCGATTGAAGGGAAACAATGTCTGGATTCTTATTTTTCGGCACGCGTTAACAGATTTTAAAAAGAAAAAGTTAGTTGTTTTAATTTGAACAAGGAAAGTTGAATTATAAGATAAAATATCAAACTTAAGTAGTAGAATAGACGCTCTGAAAGTAGTGATAAAAATAACTGAAATTGATAACTGACAACGCTTCTCGGCTATCTATCTATCAAGCTATCTATCTAGTTGGGCGAGGCTTAACTTATATTAGTAAATAAGCTGTGTCACATTTCGGTATTTAATTCAAATATATATATATATATAGTTTGGTTTCTTCATTTAATGACGTATGAACCATTGCTGGTTATTTAATGCCAAAGCCATCCTTTTAGAAGGACAGTAGTGGTACTATTTAGCTGGTTTAGGGGTTCATACCTTTCCTAAGGGTATTAGTCTGAATGTGAACTTAATAGTGTGACTGGAGCTCGAAGTCGCTTACTGCAATATCGCAGTCCACCACGTTAGCCACTACACGATCCGGACTCCCCCTCTCTCTCTCTCTCTCTCTCTCTCTCACACACACACACACACACACACATATATATATATATATATATATATATATTGTATGGCCTTTATCCAGAGGGCTATTGTAATGCAAAATAATAATTCGGGTCTGATTAATTTCGAAGTAAAAACTTCATCATCAGACTTTTTATTTTGCATTACAATAGCCCTCTATATAAACACAATACAATAGAATAAAACAATTTGTGCAATGCTTCAAGCAAATTATAATATACTATATATATATATATATATAATGAAAAAAAATTTCTCAAAACGAATTATATACACCAGACAAAACGTGTGCTTTGGCCTTTTCCCGTGAAGACAGTTTCCATCTCTGACACTGATCCTTTAATTAGATTTAATTATTCATCACGATTATCGTAATTTGTCACCCCCCCCCAGAGGACAAATATGACATATGGTCTTTTTTTAATGTAGAGTACCCAACAGAAAATTAAAATCGCATGGGTGTTCATAAAAAAATTCCCAATTTCCTCGCTTATTGCTGCAGGCCTCAGGGAATACTTCCGATCTGATGGCTCTTGGTGCTATAGGACTGCCTATTATTGATTTTTATACCTGAAAAACTGGAAAGCTGGAACTCATCACGATTATGAGAATCAAAAAATGAAGGGACTCAAAATTGGAAGAGAAAGGACTCCTATCCCTACCACAATGAACCCCCCCACCGCAGTTATGAGATTTTATGAATTGCATTTTTTTGTGCGTTTTTCTTCTTTATTTATTTTCTTCAAAGTAAATTTACTTGAGTTTTTATGTATTCATTTTGTATGCAAACAGTCTGTGGTCATTAAATGAATCACACCATCATAAATGTTGCAAATGATGCAAGGCAAACGATATACTGACAGAAGGTTGTCAAAACTTAACGAAGGAAGTGAATTCCGTTTGTCTCTCTTAATTGATCTCTCTCTCTCTCTCTCTCTCTATCTATCTATCTATCTCTAGATATCTATCTTCTTTTCTTTTTCCTTCTCTCTTTATTATTTGGTTCATTATTATATTCGCGCGCACAATCTCTTTTATCCTTGTCTGTTTTCTTTCGTCTATTCATCCCTCCTCTCTCTCTCTCTTTCTTTCTTTCTTTCTTTCTTTCTTTCTTTCTCTATCTCCCACTCTCCCAGTCTTCTTTTCTTTTTTCTTCTCTCTTTATTATTTGGTTCATTATTATATTCGCGCGCACAATCTCATTTATCCTTGTCTGTTTTCTTTCGTCTATTCATCGCCCCCCTCTCTCTCTTTCTTTCTTTCTCTACTTCTCTCTCTCTCTCTCCCTCTCTCTCTCTCTCTCTCTCTCTCTCTCTCTCTTCCTTTTTTTTCTTCTCTCTTTATTATTTGATTCAGTATTATATTCGTGCAATCTCATCAGTCCATGTCTCTTTTCTTCTGTATATTCATATCTTTCTTTCTTTCTTTCTTTCTTTCTTTCTTTCTTTCTTTCTTTCCATATCTGTCTATCTATCTGCTAGGACCTTACTAAGAGATAAATTCATGGACAAACCATAATATAAAAAAAACAACGTTTCGAGAATAATGTTCAAATTTCCACTATTTTGTTAATGCTATGTTGATTTTCTGGAAGTGATTTTCGAAACGTGTAAACGATTTATTTACGGGAATATTGACGTATAATGATTATTTGTCGAGACTGGGTTTAGATTTGTTTTTCAAAATGATTTTATACCAATATTTCTTTAAATAAATACATTAAATGTTTAGAAAATCATCTCGAGAAAACTAAAGGCATTGGTATTTCTCGGGGCTACAAAATCACACGGCAGTGCTCAACTTCGGTTCAACTAACTTGTGACTGGTTGTACTGGATTATATTACACCACCAGCAGGGTATAATCCCTGACCTGAGGAGTCTGAGGGAATGATAGATGCATGCCTTTCTCAAGGGGATCCATGCACCACAGTAAAACACCGACTACCTCAGCTGGATTTGAACTTCCACAGCAAAACTCGATAAGTAACCGTCTGACAGCCTCGTTGCGAAAAACGATCACTTCATTATGAGTGTCTGTTCAACATGAACTGAAGTAGAGATGCACAAGAAATCTTTGCCTCCAATTTTTGGTCCTTTGATGTGGACGGCCATTTTATAAATGGACTTTTCTGTCTGAATAAGCTGAACTGAAGAAATAGCAGAACATTTCACTGTGGGGTGCCCATATCGACAATTGGAAAAAATAAATGTAATACAATCCGCTTACCACCTATTTATTCCCAACACACATCTTTGGATTTGCCCCATTAACATATTTACATGAATAAATAAAATCCACCGTTAAAAGGAACATCGAAATTGAAAGAAGGAAAATGGCAATAAAGATTTAAAGAGACTCTCTCTCTCTCTCTCTCTCTCTCTCTCTCTCTCACACACACACACACACACATCTTTCTTTCTTTCTATTTAACAATGAGTTTGGCAGACAGCCATTTTTACCTTGGAGGTCATCCATTTTTGTAAAACACCTTGTTTGTCTACTATAAAGTGATAGTTGCCAAGATCGTCTCGCAGACGCTAATGAGTGTGAGTTCGATTCTCATGGATTTATTCCAGAGATTTGATACTGAATTGCATTACTTTAAGTTTACTTTTCCTGCCAAGAATTTTCCTTTATTTTATGATTGCTCTTAGAATCTTAAATTGTCTGAATTATTATGGAAAAGTTTTCTTCATCTTACTGTTCAAAGACATTTGCTGGTCATAGCAATAATGGACACCCAGTGATGATCGAACTCTTTGACAATCCCTTGCGATATCAACATTTTAAATATCATTGTACAACAATCACCATTGTGGGTCCATGCTATATTAAACTTAAAACTTTGGATTTATGTTGACAAAATAAGTAAGTAAAGAAAAGTTGGCGACCGTAGTCGAGGGTGATCGGAAGGCTCCCTTTTCGATAGCTACTACACCTAGGTGTAGAGGAGGGCGCTACTCCTTTCCCTAGATTGCTTCACTTTACCCCTACCTTATAATGCTGAGTGTTAAGTAAGGTGGCATCAAGTACCATTTTTTGAGTTTTTGGTATGACTCGATCTGGGATTGAACCCCGGTCTCCCGGACCATTGGCGAATACTCTACTGATTAGGCTAATGGCCCGGTAATAGTAGATGGTGACCGTAGTCGAGGGTGACCCGAAGGCTCCCTTTTCGATAGCTTCTACACCAAGGTGTAGAGGAGGGCGCTACTCCTTTCCCTAGATTGCTCCACTTTACCCTTGATCCTTACCTTATAATGCTGAGTTAAACAAGGAGCATCAAGTACCATTTTTTGAGTCTTTCGTATGACTCGACCTGGGATTGAACCCAGGTCTCCCGGGCCATTGGCGAACACTCTAACCATTATGCTAACACAAATATCAACTGGTGTGTTTGTTTAATGGCATATCAACCTTCGTGGGTTATTTAATGCCAAAGCCATCCTCGTAGAAGGGTAGTAGTAACTGTGTATCTAATTGCTGAGGAAAATAAGGGAGTCCATGTCTTTCCCAAGAATATTAACCCGAGAGTAAACGTAATAGCACGAGTGAGCAAGAAACCGCTTACTTCGAAGTCGCAGTCCAGCTCCTTAGCCACTACACCACCGGAAATCCCACTTAATTGTTGACTAATTTTTCTTCATTTTGTTTTTTTGTTAAGTTCCAAGTTGTTATTTACCACGTTTTGCTTAGATATGGCACACAATCTTTTGGGGGGTGTCCTTGTGGTGTAATGATTAAAGCGATGGACTGCGGAATCGTAGTAAGCGAGTTCGTACTCCAGTCGCGCTATTACGTTCACTTTCGGGCAAATACCCTTGGGAAAGGTATGAACCCCCTTATCCTCCTAGCTATGGGTTAAATAGTACCACTACTGTTCTTCTAGGAGAATGGCTTTGGCATTAAATAACCTAAAAAGAGTTGATATGCCATTAAACAAAGAAACCAAACAATCTTTAGGTTGTCTCTAGTACCTGATGCTGCTCAAGTAGTTACCCATCTAAATAGTGAACAGGTTCACTGTTGCTGAACTTTGATGATCAAGGAGGAACCAGTGCTTTAGGCGTGACTTGATCGTAAAAGTTCCATGGTAAATATTTTTGCTGCCACATTTTCCAATTTTTAGTTACCTCTCAGTGTCGTGTTTTTCAGAAAAAAAACGACTTTTTCAAATGAAAGAAAATTACTTTTAAACATTGTAAAAGTTATGAACTGGTATAAAAACAATAAATAAGTAAAAAAGTAAGTAAAGTTGACGACCATAATCGAGAGTGACCCGAAGGCTCCCTTTTCAATAGCTACTACACCGAGGTGTATGGAAGGGCGCTACTCCTTTCCCAAAATTGCTCCACTTTACCTTTGATCTGTACCTTATAATGCTGAGTGTTAAGCAAGGCGGCATCAAGTACCATTTTTAAGTCTTTGGTATGACTCGACCTGAGATTGAACCCCAGTCTCCCGGACTACTGGCGATCACTCTACCCATTCTGTTTTGTTATTGTTTGGAAAATACAGACCATCAGACGGAACGTGATCTGTTATTCGACTATAGTAGCGCACCACATGGTGTTGGGAGATAATAAGTGATAGTCTTCCTTGGAGAATCGACATGTCCATTAGGTAGCTCGTGGACTGCCTCATGACAAGCCAGAAATCCATTCTTGCCCACTTTTGACTCTGTTCTTTGGTTTGCCATTAAATAGTAAAGCCAACATAGTTATGATGGTTTTACTGTCCACAATCTCAAGTAAGTCCTTTTCCGTTTTTGTACTTACTTTCATATACTGGTTGTTCTGGGAACTATATGTGCCTGTTTTATCTGTTTCGATATGTTTTTGTATTCTTTTCAAAACTACTTGTATGTAAATTATACATTTATTAGATGTTTCTGTATGTCTAACAGAGCTTATTGTGTCTTTCCTTCTGTTTATTCGGTGTTCGTATCTCATGGAATGTACAAATGCTAATATTGGACTTTAGTGTGTGGGGACTCTACTGAATATCTTCTCTACCTCCAAGAAATCCGATGACAGCTTCAAGAATTCGACTATAATCGTACATAGTTGTGAAAAGATTAACGTTATTCTTCCCACCAAACCTTTTTCGCGAATGCTCACCAAAATAACTTGGGTGCCTTCTTCTGATCATATTTACCCAACCCCTCCGCTCGGGCAGGATATGACACAAGGTCAATTTTTAAGCGGAGTTTAACAGGTTTGAATTCAGAGTTTTCCTTCTCCTAGACTAGTTGCCTCACCAAGGCTGAAGAACCCAGTCTGTCCTACTATTTGCCCATAGCTTGGGTGCCTTCTTCTGACCCCAAACTATACACTTATGCAACTCGAATCCCCGTCATACCTCCTAACCTATAGGGGGTGTCCTCGTGGTGTAATGGTTAAAGCGATGCACTGCGGAATCGTAGTACGCGAGTTCGTACTCCAGTCGCGCTATTACTTTCACTTTCGGGCAAATACCCTTGGGAAAGGTATGAACCCCCTTATTCTCCCTCCAGCTATGGATAAATAGTAGGACGGACTAGGTTCTTCAGCCTTGGTGAGGCAACTAGTCTAGGAGAAGGAAAACTCTGAATTCAAACCTGTTAAACTCCGCTTAAAAATTGACCTTCTGTCATATCCTGCCCGAGCGGAGGGGTTGGTAAATAGTACCTCCTAACCTATACTCTTGAGGGCGTTAGGGACCTCCGTTGGGAAACACTTCTGTAACATCAGCTTTAATTAACTTGTTTGAAAGATGATGGTTGTTGCTACTCTTTTCTTGTATTAATATATTCAGCAAATGACTTGACTTAGTTTCTTTGTTTAATGGCATATCAACCATTCATGGTTTATCAAATGCCAATGGGATCCTTGTGGAAGAATAGTATACTTACTGACCCCAAAGCTTGCTCCGAGAGTACACGGCCTCGGCTGGGCTGCCTGGCGTTCGTACCTCGCGGAGTATCAATGTCAGGCATTGATTCACATTGCACTGGATCTCCAAGTCAGATGAATCTTTGACCGGCAAGGTCATCTGGCATACGTGCCGGGAAACTAGCATAGTTCAGATTGCACCTGGTGATCCTATGACCAGCGTAGTTCAGCTGGGCACGAGTTTAGGCTCGTGTCCGATCTCCCCTTTTCTCTAAACCCCCTCAATAAAAAAGACTATGTGTCAAATCCTGCCAGTTGGGAAGCACGGACAAATATACTTGTAGAAGAGTAGCCGCTGTACTATTAAACCCATTGTTGGCAATGTTCAACAGAGATTCATATTCATTATAAAGTGATGACAGGATTTTATGAATTTGATCTTAACGCCTCACCCCAGTGAAATTATTTTAATCACCGCTCTCTAATAACTTCGTAATAGCAGACCCCGGTTGGGAAAAGCTGGTTTAAAGAGTATAATTCTTTATTTCATACCACTTAACATGCTGACCTAGGACACTGTGCTGAAAAAAGGAATAGCAATAAGATTTTTAAAAAATAATCAAATGAAAATATATTAATGAAAATATTCCGTTTTGGAATTGGAATAACTTTTTAAAACGTATATTCAATATGTTAATATTGCTGGAATTAAATTTTAAAAGTTTGGAAAGCTTCTAAAATTAACAATCTTCGGAATTCTTAGATGAAGAACTGGTATAGATCCTGTTATTTATGACGGAATTTACATTTGGATGCTTAAATACGTTCGAGATGGAGCAAAGCTCTCGTTTTAATGAGTTGAGAACGCAGGAGCATCGTTCGACTAAAATCCTTTCAAATCACGTCACTCAAGCAAAAGGACAAAACGAAACAGAACAGAAACAAATTATAACGTCTTTTCTTTTGATTTCATTCAAGTCTAAAAATAGATTCTTACATTGTGCACAAGGTCATGTGACGTCATACTTTGTTGCGTGCATTTCTTCACATTCCTGAACAAATAACAATTCTAAAAAAAGGTACCTAACCAATTATTACGCTTAGTTTGATTTGGCACAAGGTCAGAAGGGCGTTTACGACCTTTCCTCTCCAGTTGTTGGGTCGCATTCGGTAGGCCGTCGTACCTCTGGACGGTTCTGCTGGGTGTGCCTCGGCACTGGAGAGTTCCTCCGGCCTCAAGGAGGGCCATCCCCCTGGCTTTTACCCCCTTCTGGGGGGTTGGATTTATTGACTGGTGCGAGAGGCACCCCTAATACGGGGAATACTGACGGGGCTGAAGGTATTTTTGGCCTTGCAGGACGCGTGTAGTCTTCGGCCCTGCAACTGGACCCACCTTAAAAACGGCCTTGTGCCATATTCGTGCGTTGGTGGGACGTATGATAAATAACAGAAGCAAGTAGTATCCAATGAGAAATGCCGAACTAGATTGATAGTTAACACAATAGAAAGAATAGGAAGTAATGTAGCGAAGGGAGAAGACTGAACCACAGAAAGTTCTAACGAGAGAGTTAAAATCAGGGATATTTTTGAAGGGGTCCCCGTAGCGTAATTACTTGCGTGCTGGACTGCAAAATCGTATATTAAATGAATTTAAATAGCGCTATTTTCGCCAGCGGTCCGGGGGACCGGGGTTCAATCCCAGGTCGAGTCATACCAAAGACTAGAAAAATGGTACTTGATGCCGCCTTGCTTAACACTCAGCATTGTAAGGTGAAGATCAAGGGTAAAGTGGAACAATATAGGGAATGGAGTAGCGTCCTCCCCTACCCCACGGTGTAGTAGCTATCGAAAAGGGAGCCCTCGGGTCAACCTCGACGATGGTCTCCAACTTTACTTACTTACGTTCACTTTCGGGCTAATGCACTTGTGAAAGATATAAATCTCTTATCCCCCACGCTATGGGTTAAATAGTATCAGTACTGTCCTTTTACAAGGATGGCTTTGGCATAAAATAACACACGAAGGTTGATTTCTTTGTTTAATGGCATACCATTAAACAAAGAAATCAACCTTTGACCTTCTGAAATATACTATCATAATGGAATTTTCCATGCCCCTGTAGTGTGACCACGTCATGTGACCGAGAAATGTTTATACCAAGTCATGTTATGTTTAAGCAGATTTTTAACAAATGTTTCTTTATCTAAATCGTTTTTTGGTTTTTTTTAACCTCCAGGTTTAATCTTACGATTGTTCGAAATCAACGCGAATTGGAATTAAAGAATCTCTGGCGAGACGCGAACTCGCACCCGTTATACTTAGTATCCTACTGTTTTATTGATAAGGTTCCGTTGGCCAACTAACAAGAATCATTCAAATCTAGTCGTATAATTGTATTGCCTACTCTTCCAAACGCCAAATACGCCGCCATCTTTATTCACTTTACACTCGTAGGATAATATGTAATAGTATTTGAATTCATTTTTAGAATAAAGCGGGAAATTATTCAGGACAATTTGAAATGAAGTGAGTCGGGACTTACTTTATTTGAAAGGTGTCCTGCCTCGAAAACTTTTTTACTTATAAGAAACAGAAAAAGAATGACGTCATATGTATGATGACGTCAGAAGGCATCACAGCATTTGTGACTTCAAATCGCAACAAAACTCGGCAAGAAACCACCATCGATAGCTGTTATCAGGTACAACATCATTCAAGAAGCGTATTGTAGCTTAGTCTGACACAAGACCACGACAGTGGGGCACCAGCGAGTTTTCCAATTCTCAACTTCAGCGTGATGAGACCATTACAATCAATCAGTTCAACTTCTAGGCTGTAAGCTTTTAACTGTTCTTTGAATAAAAAGTTAATAGTCCTTCCTTCTTATTCAGCCATTTATTTTTCTCTGACGCTCGCGTCTCTCCCCGCGACGCGTTCTCACTCTCGTCCGTCAGCGAGTTCGACAATACTGTCTAAGGGATGTAACTCCCACCGCGTCGCTGATATTCTCTACACACCCTCCTGATCCCTGATCACAGCACAGGCAAGGTCGCGTTGGTAACCGCCCGCGTGTGCTTCGTCGCAAGGGTGGTTCTGAGGTCTCTCCATTTTGTGCTGCCTGTCGGCCAGGCGTTGTAATATACCCGGTGTCATCTGAAGTTTCATCATCTGTTCCGCCAGACGGGATGACATTCGTCCGATGTCGCACGTCCTTCACATGGCGTGGAACGCCGTCGACAATAACAGTTTGCGGGCTGATCACCTCTGTTACCGTTCCTTCTTGGAACTTGGATGTGCATCGATAACAAGGTGGTTTGACCCATACAGGGTCACCCAGGCGGTACCGGTTTTGTGCAGAGGCTGGAGACGAGGGCACTGGGTCGATATTCCTTACCCTAACCTCATCTGTAAATCCCGTTGGCAGGTGCAGTCAACGATGATGTATCATCTTTGGGCGCGACGTTGTACCATTATATTCCGGTACGAGCTTTAGGTCGAATTTACCCTCAGCCATAACACCGAAATAGCTTGTAAGCTTTTAACTGTTCTTTGAATAAAATGTTAATAGTCCTTCCTTCTTATTCAGCCATTTATTTTTCTCTGACGCTCGCGTCTCTCCCCGCGACGCGTTCTCACTCTCGTCCGTCAGCGAGTTCGACAATACTGTCAAAGGGATGTAACTCCCACCGGGTCGCTGGTATTCCCTACATGGGCATAAAACAACCCTAGTCGAGTTCCGATCAATCAATTAACCATCGCTGACAGAAGGTGCCGTGAATTATTGGAAAATAAGGCTACGAAATAGACATCTCGTTGTGAAGTCAGGATTAGCGAATTAGTCACACCGACCATTACGGTTGAAGTGATTCTAATTGTCTTCAGCCCAGTCAGCTGGGACAGTAGAATACACTGACTGCATCTCTGCAGAAGGGTAAGACCCCCCCCACCACCACCACCACCAACGAGCGTCCTGGATATGACACTAAACAATCTGATGGTTAGGCTCCTGTCCTGAAGCTCTGGGGAATGTGGAGTATCTCTTCATTGCCATTGCTCCCCGGTCCACTCTGACCTGGAGAGCTAACATCTGATTGGCTCCTATCTATGGGTCAAATATAATTGTTTGACATTTAAACTATGTGCAAACAAATGATTTATGTTAAATTAAACTGTTAGTGATACATAACAATACTTGGAACAATTTAACTGTTTTCAAACGAATGAGTGAAGTTGAATAGAGTTATTAGTGTTTAATAGCAATACTTGAAACTCTGTAATTGTGTTCCTAAATTGAATTATTGGTATTACATAGCAATACATTTCACTGTGTAAAAAAGGATTAATATTCGAATTGAATTATTAGTGTTTGATAGCAATAATTGAAAACATTTAACTGTGTAGAAACAGTAGCAATATTAGTGTACAAACAAATTAGTTCTAACACGTTTTAAAATGAAATAACCTACAAACTATGAATGACTCATGTTACAAACTATGTATGCAAATAAATGACTCATGTTACATTGTTACTGTTACATATCAATACTTGAAATTTAAACTGTGTGAAAAAAAATGAGTTCAGGTTCGTTTAAAGATGTTATCAACGAAATGTTTTTACAAATTATATATTTGATATATATGTATAAATAGGATTTGGCCGGAGGTGCCCGTGGTGTAATGGTTATCGTCGTAGGAAATGGACACGGCGACACGAGTTCAAATTCTGGACGAGACTGATTGCATTTGCATTTGGGAAAGGTATGAATCCAATTATTCTCCCTCCAGCTACGGGTAAATAGTAGGGCAGACTAGGTTCTTCAGCCTTGGTAAGGCAACTAGTCTAGGAGAAGGAAAACTCTGAATTCAAACCTGTTAAACTCCGCTTAAAAATTGACCTTGTGTCATATCCCGCCCGAGCGGAGGGGTTGGTAAATATGATAAATAGGATTTGGTATTAAATAATAATAATAATAATAATAATAATTAATCTAATTGCCCAGTCGGCTGGGGCTGTAGAATACATCGACTGCATTTCTGCCGATGAGTACGACTTCCCAATGAGTATCCTGGATATTATATTAAACAATCTGATGGTGAAGCTTCAGTAATGCTGGAGTTTTGGGAGATGCTGAGTATTCCATTGCCTTCGCTCCCAGATACATTCTGGCCCGAAATGGTTGTACCTGAAAGGTCAAAAAGAACTAAACTGTAATCACACAAGACTGAATTGTTTGAAATTAACAGTTTTTCCATTTAACTGAGTGTAAACAAAAAACTGTGTACTTATGCTAAGCGGAATAGTTTGAAATAGAACAGTTTTAACATTTAACGGTATGTAAACAAAACTGTACTTAAACTAAACTGAATTGTTTGAAACTTTTATGAAAATGACTTAATTCGGCATTAAATGACCCGAAAAGGGTTGATACGCCGTAAAACAAAACAAAACAACCAACCAATAATGGTTGATAGAATAAATTAAAAATAAGGAAATGTCAAGGTGCCTCGGGGGCTGAAGCAATGGTCTGCGAACCAATTCTTGCAAACCATCAATACTCATTGGTCCTCTCTCCATTTTTCAGAAAATCACAACTCAGTTGAGTTCATCCAGTTTTAGTCAAGCTATTACATATGCACAGTATTTCTGCAGTAGAAGGGAGACACTCCGAAATACCTCCAATTCACAAAAATTGCAGCAGATGAAATGATGTTTGTTTAATGGCATATTAACTTTCTTTAGTTATTCATTAGCCAAAGCCGTCCTTCTAGAAGAACAGCAGTGACGCTATTTAACCTATAGCTGGGAGGATAAGGATGTTCACACCTTTCCCAAAGGGTATTTGGCCGAAAGTGAACATAATAGCGCGACTGCAGTTCGAACTCGCTTACTACGATTTCGCGGCCCAGTGCTTTAACCATTACATCACGAGGTTAAAATGTATACTTATAGATAATGACCATGTGGAAAATAGTGTTTCGTAGCAGAAAACTTGCTCTATCCAACGATGTTATACCCCTCTTGTATCTGGAGTAGTTTTCGTGAAAATAGCTTTACTTTCGGAGAGGCCCCGGTAAGTTTTGTTCTGTTGAGTGGCCCACAAAAGACCGACATATTTTTAAACGTCATGCCTTTCTTGTTTTTAATCTAATTTGCCTGATATTATAAATAATCTTAGAAAATGGAAAAAGTCTAGTCACAGTTTGAAAGAATAAAATAAAATAATAGAATTTTACTATTCAACTGGCAGATCCACAATTTCAACAGAAAGAAATTGTCGTGTCACCCATTTTTATGTGAAGAATCTTCCAAGAACAAACATGATAAACAGCTTAGTGCACAGATTTAAAACTAGCTGCACAATAACAGACCACCCACAAAGTAATTCTTGCAAAGGTGTTTGCACAGAGACAGCAGCGAAAGGCCGTCTTTTTCATGAGTCAGTCTTTTGTGGGGTGTCCTCGTGGTCCTCGTGGTGTAATGGTTAAAGCGATGAACTGCGGAATCGTAGTACGCGAGTTCGTACTCCAGTCGCGCTATTACGTTCACTTTCGGCCAAATACCCTTGGGAAAGGTATGAACCCCCTTATTCTCCCTCCAGCTATGGATAAATAGTAGGACGGACTAGGTTCTTCAGCCTTGGTGAGGCAACTAGTCTAGGAGAAGGAAAACTCTGAATTCAAACCTGTTAAACTCCGCTTAAAAATTGACCTTGTGTCATATCCTGCCCGAGCGGAGGGGTTGGTAAATAGTACCTTGTATGATTTTTTTCAAAGATTGTAACTTAAATGTTTAATAGTCCCGGAGTTAAGATGAAAATGAAAGAGTCATGCCTCCCAGACATTAACCAAATACGGGATGGGAGTAGATACTAAGTAATAAAGTAGTTGGTTTCTGAGTGATGAAGAGAGCAAAGAGCAGATGTTGCCAGCGTTCCAAATGATCAAATGAGATATTTTGGTTTGGTTAGGTTTTATGGCATATCAATTATTGTTAGTTATTTAATGTCAAATCCTGTTTATACATATAAATTAGACATAAGATTTTGTCTGGTTCGGTTGTATGGCTTATCAACCATTGTAAGTTATTTAATCTCAAACCTTGTTTATGCATATATATTAAACATAAGATTTGGTTTGGTTTAGTTTTATGGCATATCAACTATTGTTGAAGGCGCCTCTGGTGGTGTAATGGTTAGCAAGCTCGACTAGCAAACCTACACGAGTGAGTTCGAGTCTCATTGGGTGCCCCTTTCATATGGCCTTGAGCCACATCTGAGCAAAAAGCTTAGTAAATTTCCATATCAACCATTGTTGATTATCTAATGTCAAATACTCTTTATACATATATATATATGTGATTTGGAAACTCATTTTGTAGATAACATTCTTAAACGAGTCTGAGTTCTTTTTTGGACACGATTAAATGGTTTCAAGTCTTGCTATATAACAGAATTTAACATCAGTTATTTGTTTGCACACATAGTTTGTTCTATTTGACTCATAGATAGAACCCTTTCAGGTACTACCACTCCGGGTCAGAGTGGACCAGTGAGCAATGGCAATGAAGGAGTACTCTACATTCCCCAGAGCTTCAGGACAGGAGCTTCACTATCAGATTGTTTAGGGTCATATCCAAGACACTCTTTGGGGGCGGGGGAGTGGCGCTCTTACACCTCTGCAGAGAAGCAGTCGGTGTATTCTACAGTCCCAACCGATTGTGTCATCTGAGAAAGGGGAAAAATAAAGATTTAAGTTTAAAGTCATTGAAACCCGTTTAGGGTTATCTAAAGCGTATAGGTTTGGAAATCTCGTTCATTGTACGTTTATATTTATATCTTTTAGGTAGTTGTTTTTTAACAGATTTTTCTTTCTTTTTATTTTTACACATGATCCTATCGAATCCAAATAATTTTGAAATAGATTTATTTGACCCTTAACAGCTTCTACCACTCTGGATCAAAGTGGATCTTGGGGTAATGGTACTGAGATGCTACTCCACTCTCCCCAGAACTGGAGCCTCACTAACAGATGCAATTTACATTCATGCGCAGGACACTCCGTTTTTTTTTGCGAGGGGTTCTTACCTCTCTGCAGAGAGTACAGCCAATGATTTCTAAGCCCTGCCAAAAGGACGACAGAATATTGGAAACAAATTGGGAAAGAGAAAAAAAATTGACAAGTAGGTGTCAGAATGAAAATAAATAGATAAAAACCATTCCGTTTAAATTTGCTCGTCGTTTTCTGTATACTACAGCCGCAGCTGTAACACAACAATGGAAACAAAACGTATTTAAGATTTTAAGAAATAAAGAAATATCTTATTCTCGGTTGATGTACACAGAGCTTAGGTAGCCGTCATTGCATATGATTGATAAATGTTATTGTTTTACGTAGTTTGGTAATTACTACATAATGTCGTTTGGTTATTACCGCGTAATGTCGTTTGGTTATTACTGCATAATGTTGTTTGATCATTCCTGCATAATGACATTTGGTTATTAGTGTATAATGTCGTTTGGTTATTACCGCATAATGTCGTTTGGTTATTAGCACATGATGTCGCTTGGTTATTACCGTATAATGTCGCTTGGTTATTACCGCATAATGCAGTTTGGTTATTACATCATAGATATGAACCCTTTATTCCCTCATATATGGATAAAATAGTACTACTACTGTTCTTCTACAAGAATGGCTTTGGCATTAGATAACCCACGAAGGTTGATATAACATTAAAACAAAGATACTCAAACCGTAAAGGTTTTTTTTATGATTGATCCAAGGACTTCAACTACGTTAGGTATTACCGTCAACTTAATGGTCTACAACGTTTTCAGCTCTCTGGCCAAATATTCTTTCAGTTTTTCCCTTTATTTTATTTCCACTTTGTTGTCAGCTGTAACGACACTACGTCTGACCTTCCGGCTAGAATTGGGTAATCTGTTTGTATTTCAAAATCCCAGAGAATTTTGTGGGTCTTATTTTCTAGAACAAAGTCTGGTTTGTGCATTTATCACTTTTCGGCACGGTCAAACTTCAGTCTCTTGCATAATTCACAATGGATCACCTTACCCACCCAATCATGTCTATTCCGCTATTCTTTTTGTGCCACTTTGCTGCATTCGCTTATTATGTAATTAAATGTTTCATCTCTATCACAGCACAAACAACACTTACTATTCTCTTACGCATTATTAATTGTTGCCTTTCAGAATTAGTCCTTATTGTATTGTTTTGTGCTGTCATTAGGTACCGTTTCTCTCTTTAGGTTTCCCCTTCGTAGCCATGTCCAAGTCATTTCGTGTGCAATTTCTTTGGAAGTATCTATATACCTGTTTTCTTCCCATTTCTGTTTTCTGAATTTTTGTGTATATTCTTCGAGTCTCTGCATTCATGCAATCTTCATTGCTTGCTTGTCCTTTACCTCCTTCTTTTCTTGTTACATAGAATCTGCCTGTGTCATCCCTCGCTATTAATTCACTTCTTGTTAGTTTTTCCCATCAGTATTAGCTTGTAGACTTTCACTGGATTCTGAGTAACAGCAAGTCTCATTAAGTCTCCAGGACTCTTCAAAGTATTCTAATCGGTCTTTAAAATGCTATGGTCTAGATGCTCTCTATTTTTTATCAGATTTCCAATCCCTCTTGTCTTTTTTCCTTGTCTTTGGGGACCTTTCCAAGCATACCTACTACAACTGGTATTACGGTCACTTTCATGTTCTTCAGTTGTTTTTTAGTTCTCTGGCGAGGTCCAAGTATTTGTCTATGTTTTCGCTTTCATTTATTTTCACTTTATGATCCACCGGAACTCCAAAATCAACTAGATAGCGAATTTTTTGTTTCTTGATGATAAACCCTATGTCTAGTCTTCTGGCCAGAATTCGGTGGTCCGTGGCTCATTACCATAATGATTTCAGTGAATGGCAATGGTCCAGGAGGCCGGGGTTCAATCCCAGGTCGAGTCATACCAAATGCCTCCTTACTTAACACTCAGCATTATAAGCCAAGGATCAAGGGTAAGAGGAAAAATCCAGCGCCCTTCCCTACACCCCAGTGTAGTAGCTATTGAAAAGGGAGCCTTCGGATCACCGTCGACAACGGTCAGCCAACTTAAACTTGTGTCTCGACATTCCAGAGATTTTTATCCGTCTTATTCCCCTTAGACGGATTCTGGTTTGTGCATATACCATTTGGTAGTCTGGTCAAATTTTAATCCCTTGCACAATTCCCAGTGGATCACCCTTCCCTACTTCCCTACGCAGTTGTGCCTAGTTTGTACTCATATTGTGCTAGTTGGTTATATTTACTTGTCATGGGATTAATCATTTCATATTTGTCTCCACATAACCTACACTCGCTATTCTATAACGGATTATTATTATTATTATTATTATTATTATTATTATTATTATTATTATTGAGTTTATTATCTTTGCTTCTTGTGAATATTTACTGTTTTTCACGCTTGCCTTCCCAGTCATTTCAAAAGACAGAACGATGAATGCACTCAAACCTACAATACAAACCTACAATACAAACGCTCAGAATTGTTCAAACTTTTTTCATTGCAACCCAGTTTCATTTTATGCAATAACCTTTCAACCCACTGACATATATCACGTACAAATGCATTGTACTGCTACTCTCATCTTGCATAAATAGAAATTTAATATGATATATAATTCTCTTTACAATATGGTATATGTATATATATATATATATAGAGAGAGAGAGAGACAGAGAGAGACAGAGAGACAGACAGACAGAGACAGAGACACAGAGAGAGAGATTGTTCTCATAAAATGTTCACATGTGAATTTTGATGAAGTCTGACTGAATTCTGACTGGTAAGATGATACAAAAAATAGAAACTTCAAAATTCTACCCCCCCTCTCTCTCTCTCCTGCTGTTTTTCTCTGTTTCTCTCTCTCTCTCTTTTCTCTTTCTCTCTCTTTTCTCTTTCCCTCCCACTTTCTTTCTTTCTTTCTTTCTTTCTTCTCAATTTCTCTTTCTCTCTTTCTTTCTCTCTTACTCTTACTATACATCTGTTATCGTTTTCAACCATACCAAGAAGACTATTCCTGTTATGATTCAATAATTTAATAAATTTATTCTTAATGCAGTAAAACGATATTATATTATATTATATTATATTATATTAGACGATCTGTAAGAAGAAGCAAAGAATTTTAATCAGTATTTCATTGTTATTTCCGTTGTATCGAGAATTTTGAATAATCACAAAATGAAGTTCAACAAAAATATAGATATCTCAAAATCATTATTCATTTACAAGCTGGACTGGAAATTCCTTTATTTTCTGGTTTAGAACATTTTAAGTGTATTGCCCTAAAAAATTCTCGCTATGATGAATTTCAGTTACACATACAAAGATAAGAATTTTAATTATAATAGTATTATCAAATAAATTCATTTATTCTTAAACTGCAGCCCAGTCAGCAGGGCCTTGGGGAGTCGGTAATGAGTTGGAAACCGTACTTTGAAGCGCCCCCCGCCGTCATCTATCTTTCATTTTTGTTACCCCGCAGTCATCATTTGTAAATATCTTTACTTAACTTACAGTTATTTCCCTTGTACTAAAACGACTGTCCCTAGCAACTGTTGCCGACTACATAAAATAATTAAAACTACCTGCCGACGAAGAGATTTGCTTTTATATATGTATATCCATAGAATATATTTATTTTAACAAATAATAATAACAATAATCTTAGAAATGAATGTGTATCCATTGGCCAATCCAAAAGGCAAAGAACTAAGATGTGAGCTTTGTCAAAAACCTGGTTACATTGTCTGTGGTCAGTGTCGGGCTACCTACTATTGGTAAGAAGGTATTCAAATTGTTTTGTTTGTATTTCTCAGTTGCTTGACTTACTAACATCAGGCCGATTTCCCGAGCAAATGCAGGGTTATTATAAAATAAATTGAAATTACTAATACGTTCTAACTTATTTAAAAATATTTACAGAAATAGTTCAGGGTAATATTGCACACCGAATAACAATTTTTTTTTCAAGGTAATTTTCGCCTAAACCAAAGATACGAGGATTTTAACACTTCTCGTGGAAAAATTATATCACCAAAAACGGATATTATCAAGTATCATTTATTACCAAACTCTAAGGCATTGAAATTCTGTTGCCAAGAAAAAAATCCACTTTGATTTGAAAATAAACTTACTATCTAGAATTTTGCATTGAAGTCTAATTACTTTTGAGTCTCTACGTATTAATGTTTTTTGGTTTAAATAGTGGTAGAGTTTGTTAACAAATAATACCTAATAATATCTGTTTTAATTTTATAAAATTTCACGAGAAATTATAAAATCCTGCATCTTTGTTTAAGAAGAAAATGAACTTTTTCTAAAAAATAAAGTTGTTATTTATGGGTGATAGTGTAAAATCGTATAGCGGTCATAGACAAACTGCGACTCGCGTTGCTTTCTAAATAATTTTCCGCGGAAAATTACGTTTATCAAAATATGCACCTGTAATTTAAAGAATTTTTATAAAGTTTTTTTTTATTCTTAGATTATTCAATTCTTACACGCATTATATTCATATTGAATACATTGATCTTTTAAGTATTCATTTTTTAAAAATCTTTTAATTATTCCGTAATGTATCAGAGTAGCAGTATATGTTAATCATATTAATATCAGTAATAATATTTGACCAAGACTTTAAATTTTTTTTAACCGAAAAGATCTTTTTACCGGAAAGAAAAAAAAACAATTTTTCCTTATTTCGAAGGCAGGTGTTAATGCAAATGATTTTCTGTAAAATTACCTTGAATTTTTTTTTTTTAGGCCTACTTTCTCGGAAATCTGAAAGTAAATCTTATAGGCTCAACATTTTTACCATTTTTAATCAAATATCCATGTTTACTAATCAACAAGGTTATTGAATTGCAATACCGATTGATTGATTGATCGACGCAACTTGGCTAAGAAGAGGGTAATAAATCTACTTATTTCTGTCTACTTCTTATTGGCCATATTTTTAAAAAGTATCATTTGGTTGGTCAACCTGAACAAAAGTTACTTTTAGGATTGTTTTTTTTTATTTATTTATTTATTTTTTTTTGATAAATTTCTAACCACCTGTTTCAATCATAGGCTTACCATGGATTTAAAAAAATCAACTTCCCCTGTTTCTAAGGCAGATGCTTGTGCCTATGGTTTTCTGTAGTGAAAATGGTCGAGGTACCTTCAATGTAAAATTATCATGAAATATTTTTCTTGTAGTGCATCCAGCCTAGTAATGAATCAATTCTCATACGGCCTTCTTCTTAAAAAAGGTTGTCTATGCTTGTCGTAGAGTAGAGTATGTAGTTTAGTCGATGTTTGACCAAAAACTATACCTGATCCCTTAATTATTATCTGATGCAAGCTTTCTTGGCAGCACGGGTGTTTTTCTTTTCCTTTTTCTTTTTTTTATCAAATATAATAGAATAGTTTTCTATTTACTTTATACATTAATTAAAGATGACGTTCGCAGTGTAATGGTCTCCATCGTTTGGTTTGGTTTAGTTTGGTTTTATGGCATATCAACCATTGTAGGTTATTTAATGCTAAATCCTCTTTATACATATTTATTGAATATATAAGATTTGGTTTGGTTTGGCTTGGTTTGGTTTTATAGCGTATCAACTATTGTAGGTTATTTAATGCCAAATCCTCTTTATACATATATATATATATATATATATATATATATATATATATATATATATATATATATAATTTGTAAACACATTTTGTCGATAACATTCTTAAACGAACCTGAGCTCTTTTTTGGACTCGGTTAGATGGTTTCAAGTATTGCTATATAACAGTCAGAATTTAACATCAGTCATTTGTTTGCACACAGTCTGTTCTATTTGATAAGACCCTATCAGGTGGTACCGCTCCAGGTCAGAGTGAACCTTGAGCAATGGCAATGAAGGGTACTCCGCATTCCCCAAATCTCCAAGGCTCGAAAAAACGGGGACGAAAGAGAGGGGTCCTCTCCGAATGGTGTCTGCTACCAAAAAGATATAGAACTCGCATCTTGAAATGTCACATGACCGACGGTCACGTGAATGTCGGAATCTCCGCCCATAGCTCCCAAAAAAGGGCGACCACTATGTTCAGTTCGCCAACACTTCTATCCAACTCTATATGTATAGCTTAGGAAAGTATTTTTTTCATCCTCATCAAGTCACACTGACTGCATTAAATTTTCCTGACTCTCTCTATCATCCATCACCATGGGTGTCAGGTGGCCATACTGCTTCTGTTTTGTGGCGTGTTGCTTCTAGAATTTGCTCAAGACCACGCAGAGCAGTCTTGTGTAGTTCTCTCCTCGGCAGCAACTTCTCATCTACTGAAACTGATGTCAGTGAAGGTGTAGAATGCTATTGACAGATTAGAAGTCTGATCAGTCCGATAAAATAATTTTTCATAACAAGTCCAATTCTGCCTAATTTTTGAAAATGGGAATAATCGATAATTTAGGACTAAATGTAAGTTTAGTGGGTGCCCGTGGTGTAATGGTTATCGTCGTAGGAAAGGAACACGGCGACTCGAGTTCAAATCCTGGACGAGAATGATTGCATTTCACATAGCACTAATACCCTTGGGAAATGTATGAATCCAATTATTCTCCCTCCAGCTATGGGTAAATAGTAGGACAGAGTGGGTTCTTCAGCCTTGGTGAGGCAACTAGTCTAGGTGAAGGAAAACTCTGAATTCAAACCAGTTAAACTCCCCTTAAAAATTGACCTTGTATCATATCCCGCCCGAGCGGAGGGGTTGGTAAATAGGATTAGTACTAAATGTAAGTAGTTAAGTAATCGGTGGAAGGATAGATATTAAGTGAAATAAACTGTTATTTTGATAGTAATATTTACTAACCTTAACTCAGTCTGATACGAGGTTAAATGAGAGAGGGAGAAATTATGGTAGGAAGAATGTGTTGCACCGATATTTCAAGTCCAGCCTGTCTCAAAACATGCATTCAAAATTTTGTCTTGAGAAATATACAACTATCTAAGCAACGCGGCAGGACTAACCCTTTTATTTGATAAGCTGGAGAAAAAAACAATGGTGTCCTTTTCATGCTTTCTTGTAATATATATATATACATATATATATATGTGTGTGTGTGAGTGTGTGTGTGTGTTTGTGTGTGTGTGTGTGTGTGTGTGTGTGTGTGTAAATATGTGACGTATCTTTTGAATTTTATTTAGATTCAATTTAAATAAAATTTAGAAGAGATACATCACATATTTTAAATGCTTAAACAAAAGTTTCAAGTAAAAACCGAAATGTTTAATGTTGGCAAGTAATTCAACAATCATCGTTTGAATACCTTGTGTTTTTTTCATATATGTACATTTACATACCGTCCAATTAATTTCCGTTTCCCTATATATATATATATATATATATATATATATATATATATATTATTGGGATAGTAAGAATGGAAAAGTTATTACAAGCTTCTCATTCTTGCAGTTATAAATCTAAAAGAGTACTCAATGTTTGAAAACCGAGACAGAGCAGGGAAAAAAACTCTAAAATATGCACAATATATTGATCCTGTCCTTCAGAACGGAATAAGCCATCAGCAAAATTTGGAGGTAAGGATCATGTCTTACTCTATGTGAAACTCTGAGGAACAGTATCAATATATTATGGATATTTTAGAGTTCATGAGACAAGAAACTCAAAAAAAGATTACATGTCCTGGAAGCTGATATAATAGCAATTAAAAAAAAACAACATTAATTTGATGTCTCTAAATCAATGGATACATCTTTTTACTGGACGTGTTCCAAATGACTGCCATTGCGCTTGTCTCAGTAATAAATCATTGTCATATTAATAGGTTGCATCTATTTTGAGACAGTTTTGAATGATTTCGTCTCCAAATAAGTAGGAACGCAGAATGTTTTTCCTCTCTTGTCCAAGTCACTATGATCGAGGATTAATATGTGTTATTGTATACTATTTTCAAATCTGAAACAAAAAAAAAATACAACACTAAACTGCATAAGTAGAGTTATTAGCAGTCACATGGGTCCCATGTATATTGAAACACTCTATATCATGCAAGGCGACCATGTTATGACTTGGCCATTGAACATGGCTATATCATGAATTCAAGAGAGAAAAACACAGGCTTCTTGAATATTCTAAGATTCACCGGGCCATTATCAATTTTTGAATAATATTTTTCATCTTGATTTTAGTCGATTTTTTTCTTACAATCACTCAAACTTTCACCGGTCCATTGGCCAAGCGGTTAGAGTGTTCGCTAAAGGCCCGAGAGACCGGGGTTCAATCCCCGTTCGAGTCATATCAAAGACTCAAAAATGCCTCCTTGCCAAACACTCAGCATTATAAGGTTTGTATCAAGGGTAAAATGGAGTAATACTGGGAAAGGAGTAGCGCCCTTCCCTACACCTCGGTGTAGTAGCTATTGAAAAGGGAGCCTTCGGGTCACCCTCGACTACGGTCGCCAACTTTCACTCTGCGCTCCACCCACACTGATAAATGGAACTGAGATAAATAAGCTTGAGTGAGAGGCTTGTTCTTGCATCAACAGTGTGTGAGCAGAGTTTAGAATTCGCTGATTGTATCCTCTGCATGGGGGGGGGTAAGACCTCCTGAAAATGGATATCCTCGGTATGACACTAAACTAGATCAGATAGTGAGGATCCAGTTCTGGAGATCTTGGGAATGTGAAGTACACCGTCATTACCAAATCCACTTTCCCCCGGAGTTGTGGTACCTGTTAGGGTCCTGTCTATGGGTTAAATAGATATGTTTCAAAATCATTCGACCGTTTGCAAGGAAAATTTGAGATATGATAACACAAAAGATGTAAATATGAAACAATGAACTCGATTCTCTTTGCATAAAATGACCTCATCAGGTTGATATGCCATTAAAATCAACCAATCTTACATTCATTTTGCAGAGTACCCCTTCATTACCATCGCTCCTAGGTCAACTCTAGCCCGGAGTGATAACACTTGAAAGCAACTGTACTTAGTTCAGGGGGTGTCCTCGTGGTGTAATTGTTAAAGCGATGGACTACAGAATCGTAGTAAACGAATTCGTACTCCAGTCGCGCTAATACGTTCACTTTCGGCCAAATACCCTTGGGAAAGGTATGAACCCCCTTATCCTCCCAGCTATGGGTTAAATAGTTCAACTACTGTTCTTCTAGGAGAATGGCTTTGGCATTAAATAACCTACAAAGGTTGATATGCCATAAAACAATGAAACCGAACTGTACTTAGTTCAGTCCTGGCCTACTGGGCTGGAACACATTTCGGCTGGCCGTGTTCACTGGTACACGGCTCGAGTCGGGTGTGTCTTAGTTTGGTGGCCGTCGGTTGAAGCTGCTTGGCGCAGGTACCGGTGAGGCCTTGCATTCACATCTTGTAGCTGACACCGGCATCTTTGAACCTCTGGAAGCCGTCCTTCAAAGCTCTAATCTTTGCCGGAGAAGTTAGGTTTATCGCCTGGTACTTGAGGTGCCCCTTTCTAGGACAATGCCGACGGGGCTTAAGGCATTTTTGGAAGCGTCGGTCGTATGTGAGCTACGGTCCTGCGCTTTGTACCCACAATAAACGAAGATGGTGAGCAAAACTCGCGCGTACGTGGGGCGCATGACAAAAAAAAGCGGTGCCGGCCATACACGGACCAAGGTTTCAGTGTTGTACGACATTGCACTGCGACTCCTCTCCCTCGAAGGAGCTAAGTTTATTGCCTAGTCCCTGAGGCGCCCTTTTTTCGGGAAATGCCGACGTGGCACGAGGCACTTTTGGAGCCGCCGGGCGTTTCTGTACTACGACACTGTGCCTGGATCCAGCTCAAAAAGGTCTTGTGCCTTTTAAATACAAATATAAAAATGCATATGGTGAAAAAGTTTTTTCCTGCCAATCTTGAAAATTAAAAAAAATACATGCTGATATGGTAGTTTTCATAATTCGTGCATATCCCCCACTATAAAACGGCCTTGTGCCATATTCTTAGATGGTGCAATATCAGTTAGATACCGTTCACTGCCACCTAGTATGTTGCATATTGCTTCTGGTAAACTAGCATCAGAATAACCCCTGCTCCTACATACTGTGAAGGGTTCCTGTTAGTCGCAAGTCCCCAAACACCATTCTAACCAGGGACAACAGCTGCAAAACCCCAGTCAGCCAATTCCACTGTGCAATTGACTGATTAATTGATTTTAACGGAATGCCAACTTGTTATTTTATGCCTAATGAATTTCGTAAGTTTGTGGAGGAATCAATTTAGGAGTCCCTGGTTTTACAACGATTTAATTTCAGATAATACGCATAATTAAATATCACAAAAGGAATAATATACTTGATCGATTGATTTATTGATTTTAACGGCATGTCAACTCGTCTAGGATTATTTTATATCGAGATGCAAGGTAATCTCGTTCATTGTACATATATATCTATATTCTTATGTGGTTTCATTCTTAAGGGTTTTTCTTACTCGGTCCTATCAAGTATAGATAATTTTCAAACCGATCTATTTGCCCCAGAGATCGAACCCTAATATTTACTACCACTCCAGTTAAGAGTAGAACTGAGAGTAATGGCAACGAAGGGTACTCCACACTCTCCAGATCTCTAGAACCGGAACCTCATCATCGGATGCAGTTTTATGCCGTGCCCAGAACACTCCAGGATGTGTCGTGGTGTAATGGTTATCTTCGAAGGAAACAGACACAGTGACACGAGTTCAAATCCTGGATGAGACTGTTTGCATTTCACATATCGCTAATACCCTCAGAAAAGGTATAAATCCAATTATGCTACCTCCAGCTATGGGTAAATAGTTGGGCCGGCTGGGTTCTTTAACCGTGGCAACCAGTCTCGGAGAAGGAAAACTCAGTATTCAAACCAGTTAAACTCTGCTTAAAAATTGACCTAGTGTCACGTGCTGTCTGTGCAGAAGAGTTGGGTAAATACATACCCAGAATACTCCATTTTTGCGGGGTAAGGAGAAGTGGGTTCTTACCCATCCACAGGAGACACAATCAACATATTGACACAATCAACATATTGCATTGACGCAGACGTATTCGATATTGAAAGCGGGGAAATTGTGCTATTTCTATGGTTGCAATAATCAAATCATTGTTATTGGTTATCAGAATGAGATGTTCTTTCAATCCTGCCACCTGTAATGCGTAATTGTTCGGAAGATAGTAATGAATGCTGTTATCTGTCATCCTAGGCGAGGTTATTTGTCTTCCAGTTCTGGGCGTGTTTATTGCCATGGTAATCGTCAATAATCAACCAATCAAAAAGGAGTATTTCTATCTATGCTGACAGGTTATCAATATAAATAATTGATAATGTTGAGAGTAATACAAACCTTTTCTTGTTATAAGTACCAGCGATCAATTTCAAACAAGATAAATGGAAATGTTATGAAAATATATCGTCGCTTGGAAGAGAGCCAGATTTGGTGTTTTTGTCCGCATAAAGAAAAATCAGCTAATGAAACAACTTGTTTAAAAGGAACTGTCGGAAGAACCCCGAGTATTTCATATATCCCCTACTGGCTTTTTCCTTCTTTTTTTTTTCTTTTTTTTATAATTGATAAATAATGAAAATCTTATCTAAACAAATGAACGCTATCTGTTTACATGGTTATTATAACCATCGTACTTTATTTGTTACACTCGTTTTTTTCACAGACAGCAGGGTTATAAATTGGTCATTTATCTATTTATTTATTCATTTATTCGTTAATTTATCTATTTTACTTGATCATCTCCATACTGTCAGAGCCGGCATTAAGAAATGCAGGATCAAATTGGGAACATATATATTGCGTGCTTAATAAGCCGAGATTAGATTATACTTAGGTGTGGGGCCCAATTAGGAATATATATATTGTAATGTGTTGTTGTGTGTGCTTAACAAGCTAAGAGTAGATTATATTTAGGTGTAGGGCCTATTGGGAACATATATATTGCAATGAGTTGTGTGTGCTTAACAAGCTGAGAGTAGATTATACTTAGGTGTGGGGCCCAATTAGGAATATATATATTGTAATGTGTTGTTGTGTGTGCTTAACAAGTTGAGAGTAGATTATACTTAGGTGTGGGGCCTATTGGGAACATATATATTGTAATGGGTTGTGTGTACTTGACAAGCCAAGAGTAGATTATACTTAGGTGTGGGGCCCAATTGGGAACATATATATTGCAATGTGTTGTGGGTGCTTGACGAATCAAGAGTAAATTACACTCTAGTGCGGAGCTCCCCAAAGGCGTTGGGCCCAAATGACAGTAATTGGTCCAATTGGTTTAAGACTGGCCCTGCGCACACTTTATAAATGTTAAGAAAATGCAACGGTAAAATTCCACCAGCTGTGACAATCAGGCTTTAGTAGGGTGTATTCCAATTCCTGCTGTAGCTGTTTATTTGAACCTGAAATCATAAAAATTGGTCAGTCATCTCATGAGATGTATAGCAATAACATACTGAATTTTCAAGAGTCTACGACAATTTCAAATGCCTGTACAAAAAGTCTGGAAACTTATTGAATGTGCCACGTATAATACCTGTTTTCATAATGATTTCTATAAATGATAATCTACGATAATCTAGCTATAATTCCTGTTTTTTTTTTTTAATGATTTCTATAGATGATTATCTACGATAATCTAGATACAATAAGTTTTTTAATGATTTCTATATATGATAATCTACGATAATCCAGCTATAATAGCTGTTTTTTAATGATTTCTATATATGATAATCTACGATAATCCTGCGATAATACCTGTTTTTTTAATTATTTCTATATATGATAATCTACGATAATCCAGCAAAATTACCTGTTTTTTTTAATGATTTCTATAAATGATAATCTACGATAATCCAACTTTCATTCCAGTTTTTAATTATTTCTATATATGATAATCTACGATAATCCAGCAAAATTACCTGTTTTTTTAATGATTTCTATAATGATTATCTACGATAATCCAGCTTTCATTCCTGTTTTTAATGATTTCTATATATGATAATCTAGGATGATTCAGCTATGATACCTGTTCTTTTAATCTTGAGTAAACTAAAACCCATATTTAGCATGTTGTAATTTTATTTTCCATCTTTGTACTGTTTCTCAGAATTTAAATAAATTAACACAACTCAGTCATGTGTGTGTTTCTTTGCAGTTGTCCTGATCATCAATTATTAGACAAGGAGAGTATCCATGATTACATCTGTGACAAACTTGTCATTCTTAGACAACCAACGAAATTCCTGCCTTCCGAAGAACTCCGACAGAATTGGAAAAAGAAAATGCGAGACTTGAACGTCAGTACGATACACCGTCATTTCAAAAATTTCTTTCTTCGTTTCCTTTTTTTTCCTATTTTTTTTTTTTTTTTTACAGTTTTATTGAATCTTTCTCTTTTACTATCCTCAAATATAAAATGCAATGTATATATATATATATATATATATATATATATATGAAAATGTGTAGTCATGAAAAAACATAAGGTCTATAAAGGATGAGTTTATTTGTAGAAATATTCAACAACCTTTAATGTTTCGTGTTACTTCAGTAACTTACACGCCCTGACGAAGGTCTAAAAACCAAAACGTTGACAAATATTTCTACCAATAGTATCATCTTCTGAAAACTTTGTCTTTTTCATTTCTTTAGATTTTCATACTGTCAGATTTATTTCCATTTTCCCCGTATATATATATATATATATATATATATATTGGAATAGCTTTAGGTCGAGTATATATATAAGTTCTGAAAAAGCACACTTTTTTCGGTCACGCCTCGTCTGAAAACTCCGTCACAAAAGCAAGCATTCCTCTGTTTTGTTTGCTTTTGTCAGGGGGTTCACTGACGAGACTTGACCGAAAAAAGGTCCTTTTTTAAAAGTTATTATGTATGTTCTACAAAAAGTAATTCTAAAATTTTGTCCATAGCATTGTATATATATATATTTATATATTACGATCCTGATATTGGATAGCGTAAACACTTGCATTAGATTTAATACGAATAACAATACCCACATTAGATCTAATGCTGGTATATATATATATATATATATATATATATATATATATATATATATGTGTGTGTGTGTGTGTGTGTGTGTGTGTGTGTGTGTGTGTGTGTGTGTATTACAATCCTGATATTGTATAGCATAAACACTTGCATTAGATTTAATAAGAATAACAATACCCACATTAGATCTAATACTGGTATATATATATATATATATATTGTTAGATGCTTTGCACGATTACCTAAAATCAATGTGTAACATTTGTCGTTATCATTTTCAGTTGCAGATAATTGACACAGCTGCCACCAGAGCGCGCCACTTGCTTTTGCAAGGTCTCCACGAGAAAGCGGTTCCAGCTGCTCTTTTGACTGTCAAGTTCTGCTTGAAACTACAAGATCCTACAAGTACAGAACTTGTGCCAGCTTATTTGTGTCTTGGAGAGGCCTGTATAGGTGATTCCTTTCTTCTAATTTCTTTTTTGTTTTTCTTTTCTTGAAGAGAAGCTTTAAGTTCTATTGTCCGACTTATGGTGAGCACAATACACCTGAAGGGTGCCAAGTGCTAGAGGGCGCCTGTCATGTGAGTTAGAGAGTTAGATTTTCCGAATATAAATAAATAAGGAGGGAAAAGCAATTAAACAGAATATAAACCCAAAATAAGCAAATACCAATGTATGAAGTCAGAGTGCTCATAATTTTCCAGCTTCATGACAAGTCGAGATGTAATTTTTCTAACATTTTGAAAGATCTGGAAACCTTAGGAATTAAAAACGTAATGGAGAAAAACCGTTTTTTTTTTAATTTCAAAAAAACATCAGGTGGATTGTGAAAGTTATATTCAAAGCTACAAAACTGGACAAATAAATTCTGCTAGCATCATGCAATGCTAATTATGTGTTAGTTGTCATAATATTTCAATGCCATGTATCACTCTAAGACGGTTCCTACCAACTTGACAAAGAATTTAGAATCTCATGATTTTCTATTACAATGAAATGATAGCAGTTCAACATCCAGTACCTGTTACATCATCCCAAGTCACCAGACCTATTCCGACTCAATAACTATTTTTTCGTTTGGTTTCTCTGTTTAATGGCATATCAGTCTTCATGGGTTATTTAGTGCCAAATTCATCCTTTTTTTCTACGTGACTTACATGCATCAAATCCTACGAAACAACATCTGTATGGCCACTTAACTCCCAGCTGAAAAACCATCCAAGTAAGACGAACTAGACATGTAGGACACTGCTATAGAAGCAAAGATGAATTCATAAGTGACGTTCTTCTATGGACCCCTATACATGGACGGTCTAGTGGTTGGTCACCAACAAGATCTTATTTACACCAGCTGTGTGTAGACACAGGATGTAATTTGGAAGACCTGCCGGGAGAGATGGATGATAGGGATGGATGATGAGAAAAAGAATCAGGGAAATCCGTGCCCGTAGCGCAACGATGATAATCATCTTCATTTGCATGTACATCCCAGTTCTTTTTATCATGAAGGATTTGATTGGTTGTTTGGGTTTTATGACATATCAACCTTTGTAGTTTATTTAATGCAAAATCTATTTTTATGCAAATAGTCAGTTCTATTTCAAATAATTCAGTTTAGCATGAGTACACAATTTAACTGTCAAAAAATTTCTATTTCAAACTATTCAGTATATTCAAACAGTTCTTATTCAGCTAATTCATCCTTGTATAATTATAGATTTTGTTTATACACAGTTAAATGTCAAAACTTCTATATTAAACAATTCAGTTTTGTGTAAGTATAATTTCAAAGTCAAAAACAGTTCCATTTCAAACAATTCAGTTTAGCATAAGCACGCAGTTTAAATGTAAGTACAGTTTAATTGTTAAAAACATTTCTATTTCAAGCTATTCAGTTTAGTTAAACAATTCTAATTCAAACAATCCAGTTTAGCACAAGTATGCAGTTAGTTCTCTTTAAGCCATAGATAGGGCCCTGTCAGGTGCTACCATTTCGGTCCAGAGTGGAACTGGGAGCGATGGCAATGAAGGGGTGCTTCGCATTCCCCAAAGCTCCAGCATTACTAGAACCTCACCATCAGATTGTTTAGTGTCATATCCAGGACACTCATTGGAGGAGGGGTCTTACCTCTCTGCAGATAAACAATCGGTGTATTCTGCAGCCCCAGCCGACTGGGCAATGTATACGCTATGTTAAACATTTTTTACTTACCCGACTGGGCAATTATCATGAAACACATCTAATGCCTGATCGTTGGCAAGATTTTCTCGATTCAAATTGTGCTACTTTGATTACTGAAGTTTCGATTGATTTATTCGATTTTAAATTTTGTGGCCCAAATGGACATTTATTTTGTTCCAATCCGATAATATCAGAAAAAAATTTAATATAAAGCATGTATTGGGTTGCTAGGTGACAGGGAGTATATTTAGTCGAATACCCGCTCACCAAAGACCAATATTTACATCAGTAAATCCAATATTCACTAATACAGAATAAACAGAAGGAAAAGCAAGGTAAGCTCACTTACACATACAGAAACATTCGATATATAATCATCATCATGTCGTTCCATCAGCACGGATATCCCTGACCCTTTCTCGCTACCCTTCTCTATCGTCCATTGCTTCCAGAAGGTCTTCAAGACTACATCCCGTATCTGCACAGAGCTGATATATATATATATATATATATATATATATATATATATATATATATATATATAGATAGATAGTCATCCACAGACAGATCTGTTTCGTTCTATCAGAACTCATCAGTGTGGCTAGACAGTAGCTTCCCGTAGCTGAGATCGAAACCCGGTTGACTCAAACGCCAAGCCAAAGCCTCTAACCATTCAGCCACGAGGAGCCATTAGCTGCGAAGTAAATTTTAAACGGTTATGAATCACAATTACTATTGTTTACATACATCCGTTCAACAGCTGCCGAGACCTCAATTCATATACGAAGAGGCTTGTAATGAACGCTAATGGCAACACGATTACTTCTTCGCCAGAGAACTCAACCATACAGGGGTAGGGGAGTATATATCTCTATAGTCATCCACAGTATATATCTCTATAGTCATCCACAGACAGATCTGTTTCGTTCTATCAGAACTCATCAGTGTGACTAGACAGTATATATATATATATATATGGAAGAAAATAATCGATAGTAATCCAACAGTTTGTGAAGAAAAATTGACAAGTAATCCAAATAGAAAGGGAAGATTTATTGAGAAACAAAGTCGACACAATAGCGTTTCGGTTTTACTGAACCATCATCAGGACTATGAGGGGTTATATTAATGATGTTAAACATAGATGGATGAATAAAAAGCTTAAAAATATATAAAAATTTCAAAGAATTTAAAGAAACGAATGCCAATTTTTCTTGTCATAAACAGCCAACTTTTCTTGTTGTATAACTTTTCAAAATTTTTGTATATTTTTACACTTTTTATACATCCATCTACATTAACATCACTAATATAACCCCTCATAGTCCTGATGATGGTTCAGTAGAACCGAAACGCTATAGTGTCGACTTTGTTTCTCAATAAATCTCCCCTTTCTATTTGGATTACTTTTTTTAAATACACAAACTCGTCCTAACAGATAAAATATGCTCATATTGTTTTATGAACAAGCAGTATATGAAAAGGTACAAAAACGTAAAAGGGCTCACTTGCTAATGTACTGTAAAATGATGACTATGCTGGCTTTACTGTATAAAAGCTAGAGACAACGTCTCTACAGTTCCAAAAACAGAGGAAAAAGATAGTGATGAATGTTTTCCCGGACTGTCCACAAGTCTATCAAACAGACATGCCCATCGTATTGGGAGACAATAAATAACTGTCTTCCTACACATGTATACAAAACTAATATCAAATATGTTGATTCAGATCGTTTGAAGAAAATAAAGAATACGTTTGATCTTCTGCAAGAAGTTCGTTCTTACATCACCGTAACATAGAATTCCCTAAAACTGATAGGCTTGTTCTTTATTTCCCATCTAACTTATGACCAAACTTTCGGACTGATACTCTTGGAAAAGGTACAAAACCCCTTGTCCTCCTAGCTATGGATTAAATAATACCACTACTATCTCTAACGATGGCTTTAGCATTAAATAACCCTCAAAGGTTGATATGTCATTGAACAAAGAAACCAAACCAAATCTTGAGAGTTGTATCCTAATTTGGCTCTTTTTTTGGCGGGGGTTATGGTGTATCAACCATTGTAGGTCATTCAATGCCGAGTCCATTTTTATACATATAAGCAGTTCTATTTTCAACAATTCAGTTTAGTATAAGTACGCAGTTTCAATGTCAAAAACAGTTCTGTTTCAACCAGTTCAGTTTAGCATCCAAAGCAGTTCCATTTCAAATAATCGAGTTTAACATAAGTACGCTGTTTAGATGTCAAAACGGTCCTATTCCAAGCAATTCAGTTTAGAATAAATACACAATTTATTTCTATTTCACCCATACCTAGGACACTATCAGGTGCCACTACTCCTGGCCACAGTGGATCTGTTAGCAATGGCAATAAAGGGGTAATCCGCATTCCCCAAATGTCCAGAATTACTGGGACCTCATCATCAGATTGAGGTGAAGTCTTACCTCTCTGCAAAGGTGCAGTCGGTATATTCTACAACCCCAGCCGACAGGGCAAAAATTTAGTTCTGTTTCGAAGAAGGTAAATCTTATTCAATATCAGTACCAAACTAAAAAATATCTATCTATCTATCTATCTATCTATCTTCATTTATCTTTCTGTAATGAAGTTAACAAATAGCTATCGTTGATTTTACGAGCCATTCATTTTGTGAGAGGGTAAGGTAGTGAAACGGTTATCAGAGCGAATCGGCAAATAGAGTTTGCATTTCAATTGAAATAGTTTGTGTCCACTCAACACTGAGACCCTGTTTTTTAACAAAGATGGCGTTGGTATTAAATAAACCATGTAGAGCAAAGAAATTAAACCATCATCTACTGACCACAGAAACTGAGTAATTGCGATGAAAAACAACTGGAATTAAAATGAACAAAACACAAGTAAGGCATGAACAACTCGCAACCAGGTTCTGAGATTCGGATATGAAAAATCTTGTTTATTAAATCTTAGCTATGAACCGTTTGAACTCGATATCTCGGATTGAGCGATATTTTACAAAACACCGTAAGTCCAGTGTTTTAATTGAGGGGGATAAGGAGGTTCATTGCTTTCCCAAGGATATTAGTCTGAAAGTGAACCTAATAGAGCGACTGGAGTTCGAACTCACATCAAATACGACTAATACAATACTTCATATGACAACGTATATTCACAGAACTTTTTACGGGATGACGGGAGGCCTTTTTTTAAACGAAATTTGAAATTTTTTGTTGTTTTTATTTTGTTTGTTTATTTGTTTGTTTGTTGCTTTTTTTTAGTTCAGGTACAGGGTATCTGAAGGTTGAAGGGAATTAAGGTTTCACGGGGTTCACAATAGGCGTTTAAAAGCTTATATGTTTTCTTTTTATTCATCATAGAGAAAATTTCTGATTTTTCTTTAATTTAGGCTTAAGAAAACTTCGTGAAGCAGAGGAATATCTCTCACAGGCAAACTGGATTGCAATGACTGATCCCAACTGCCCAAGTTCCATTTTGTACAATTTACATCGCAATCTAGGATTGTTGTATGCGGCCAAGGGAGACTACTCACAAGCTTTAAGACATTTTGCTGATGATGTGAGTATTTTGGTGGGGGGTTGTAATTAAGTTTGGACTTATGCATATCAACCATTGTAGGTTATTTCATGCCAAATCCTCTTTATACATATATATCAAATATATATGATTTGCTTCAGTTGGGTTTTATGGCATTGCAACCTTTGTAGGTTATTTAATGCCAAATCCATTTTTATACATCTAAACAGTTCTATTTCAAGCAATTTAGTTTAGCATAAGCACACAGTTTAGTTCTATTTAACCGATAGATAGGACCCTATCAGGTGCTACCACTCCAGGTTAGAGTGGACCTAGGAATGATAGGAATGAAGGAGAGTTCCACATTTCCCAAAGCTCCAGTATTACTGGAAACTCACCATCAGATTGTTTCGTGTCATATCCACGACATTCGTTCGAGAGAGGTCTTACCCCTCTGCAGAGGAGCAGTCAGTATACTTTACAACTCCAGCCGACTGGGCAAGTTAAGCTTAGTAAACGACTACTATTGAGTAGAGAAATCAATACTCACAAAACAATCTGATGACACGAAACACGAGTTTCCAGTAATGCTGGAGCCTTGGGGAATGCGGAACACCTCTTCATTGCCATCACTCCCAGGTCCACTCTGACTCGGAGTGGTGGCACCCGATGGGGTCCAATGCTCAAATAGAACTAAACTGTGTACTGAATAGACTGAATTACTTGAAATAGAACTATTTTTTTCATTGAAACTGTGCTTACGCTAAACTCAATTGTCTGAAAAAGAACACTTTTGACATTTAATTGTGTGTGGACAAAAATTATACTGATACTAAACCGAGTTGTTTAAATTAAAACTGTTTGAATAAACTGAGTAACTTGAAATAGAAATATTTTTGACAATTAGACTGTGTACTCATGCTAAACTGAATCGTTTGAAATAGAACTGATTATTTGTATAAAAATGGACTTGGCGTTAAATAACCTACAAAGGTTGATATGCCATTAAACACAACCAACCAACCAACCAACTAAGCTTAGCTAGGTTTGGTACAAGATCAGGTTTATGGAACGATATTCGTACTCACTAAGTATGGTCTGCTCAGTTTTGTGTAATTCTCGTATAACCATGAGAATATCTCACATTATTTTGTCATTTGAACCGGTTTTTTTCCCTCCACCCAATTTTTTTCAGATTTATCATGCCTCTGAAGAATTCGGTACAAACTCACTGAAAACATCCGGCGGTTATTATCATATGGCTAATGTCTTCTTTCGCCAAAGCAAAATGGATATAGCCATGTCAATATATCGACAAGTAAGGATTTTTTAAATATTTTTCGCTTCTTCATCAATTTTATACTTTCTTATGAATATTATTTTGAAGTGAATGTAAAACGTTATCACATCTGCAAATACGACCGAACGGTTATATATACTTACCCAAGTTCTATCATTAAGAGCTCTCAAGTTTGGAATGAAAATAATAAATATAAATGGGGGCACTGCTGGAGAAATAAAGACAAACTCATAAGTGACGTTTTCTTATAGACTACTACACATGGACACACCAGTGTTGGTCGATTTGTAAGGTTTTACATACATCAGCTCTATTCGGACACTGGATGCCGTCAAGAAAACTTACTAAGAGTAATGATAGGGACTGATGGCGGGAGAGAGGGTCAAGAAACTTGATGATGATGATGATGATGATGAGATCCTATACGAAATTTAATTTAACCATAAGAAAGAACAATATTTTCCATTTTGTTTTGGTATTTTCATCACTTTGCTTTAAAGATTATATCGTCCAAATGCTTACAACAGCCCCCCACCCCACCCCGCCGCCAGAGTTGAACACTTCTGAAGCCCCGCCATGAAGTTCAGTAATGCTTGCCTTGTCCTCAACGTGGGCTTTGCTGCTGTTTCTTGACGAAAAAAAAAATCTTCCAGTTCGTCGTTTGTTTAAAGACTTGGTTTCGTTTCTTTATTTAATGGTTTATCAACCTTCGTGGGTTATTTAATACCAAAGCCATCCTTATAGAAGACTAGCAGGGATCCTATTTAACCCATAGCTGAGAAAATAAGAGATTTCATACCGTTTCCAAGGGTATTGGTCATAAAGTGAACGTAATGGCGCGACTGGAGTTCGAACTCGTGTACTTCGAGGCCGCAGTCTAGCACGTTAGCTATTACATCACGGAGACTCCTCCCGTTAAAAGATTTGAGCCTTCAAATGTCTCAAGAGGAAATAATCACAAGAGGATAGATTTAGTGAGTGAGCTGACCACAAAATGTCACCCTTGAAAAATTCAATTACAAATACATAATGTTCATCGTTCAATGCTATGACGACAATTGAAATGGCATGACTGCTGCTGCTATTACTACTGTCGGTAAAAGATATAATTTCTACCTGCTGACCACTATTAACCCCTATGCGATGGCAATTCTAAATCTCAGTGATTATTTTGCCGGTATATATATATATATATATATATATATATATATATATATATATATATATCCGGAAGTTCTTCCGAAATTTGAGTAAAAAATCTAATAGCTTGCTTTGATGCTTGAAGTATACAAGATTCTGGGGTTATTTTTTAGCATTTATATCTAGGCATGTTTCAGGATTGTTGACTGTGTCTACAGGGATTTTGATGAGGTCTATAACGTCCCTATAGATGCTCTATTAGGGTTTTCATTTGGCGTGTGTAGGGCAAATAGCGTACTAGTTTAGCAAGTGGTCCTGACGAACTCCATCAGAACACATTTTCCCACATCATTACAGACTCACCAGCAATTCACACCACTGACCAAATCTATACGAACTCGACAGCCTGCACGAAAGAGCTGAATGCATGGCTCACCCGACCATGCGACACAGTAGTAAACTTCCACTGCCCAATAGCGATGTTCTTTGGCTCATATAAATCGCTATAAATAATGTTACAGCATCAATACTACGAAAGACGACGGAAGGCAGAGTATGCTACACGATACATTAAAAAGTTCCGTCGAGACTGTAAGTGTCGCATGTTGAAAAGATATGTGCGTTGAACCCCTCTTTGAAATAGACTGATCATTGTTCAGCTTAAAATGCTTTTTATATTCATAGACAGGATTTTAGAGCTAGCTCAGTGAGGTGAAAAATGATTCATTATAAAATATTGTTTTTTACGTAGAATTTTGATAATCTAATATGATGGCGCGTTCATGAAATTCATTTTTTTTTTGTAAAACTTTTAGTCTTTTTTAAGATTGAATCATAGCTCTTTGGAGCGTCTTGTTCTGCTACAATTCATTTACCTTGCTTAAAGACTTGACTTTGGAGACATTCATGGTGTAACTTAGGAAATAGACACAGCGACTCGAGTTCTTGTCCCGAACGAGGCCGTTTGCATTTCACACAGAACTAGCTCTTGGGCAACGTATACATCCAAATATTCTTCCTTCTGCTATGGATCAATAGTAGAGAAAACTGGGCTCTTTAACCTTTGTATGGCAACCGGTCGAGGAGAAGTAAAACTTTGAATTCACACCTGTTAAACTCCGCTTAAAACGTGACCTTGTGGGGGGGGGGAATACATAAAAACCATTTATCTTCTTCCATTTTTATTGACTTTTTCAGGTGACTCAGATTTGGCACAAATATCTATCGGAAATTTCAGCTAACAAGATGAAACAAGATTCTCAGCAACAGGCAATAACCATCGGCGTCTCGAAAGATGAACAAGCACCAGGTCTCAGTAAGTAAGCTTCTTTTTTTTTTTTCTGTTGTTCAAAACGCCGGGGTGAGATGGATGCCTATATCATACATCCTTATCGATGCATCGGGATGGGTCATCAGTGATGTTTCCTTTGGGTTCACGAGATGTTTCGGGTCTTGCAACATCAGACCCACCTCGCTCAAATGACCCAGTTGGCATTGATCTTACGCCAACTCCTATCCCGGCAGCTAAACTGCGTATCTTTCACACAAAACTAAATTATCGCTATTTCAAATTATTAATTTTGCACGCGTTGTTAATTGGTTTCATGTTTTGTAAACTGTACAGCAAACAAGAGTCAGTTGGACACTATCAGCAAGGAAAGCAACACCATAATGCAATTCACTCTTCCGGAAATGCAAAAACGACATACTGTACTGTTAGGGTTGACGCGGGAAGCACCGATAAAAAGATGTTAAAGGGGTGTCCTCGTGGTGTAATGGTTAAAGCGATGGACTGCGAAATCGTAGAACGCGAGTTCGTACTCCAGTCGCGCTATAACGTTCACTTTCGGCCAAATACCCTTGGGAAAGGTATGAACCTCCTTATCCTCCCAGCTATGGATTAAATAGTACCACTACTGTTCTTCTAGGAGAATGGCTTTGGCATTAAATAACCTAAAAAGAGTTGACATGCCATTAAACAAAGAAACCAAACCAAACCAAACCAAACCAAACCAAAGATGTTAAAGTCTTTGGTTGTCAATCTGAGGATAGATTCATATTCATATTCATATTGATAAAAACCAAACACTAAGCCCACATTACGGTATTTCAGGTGGTCATTAACAATGGATACTTTATGCCTTCATTCATCTTCCATATGACCTCGGACTCAGTACTGAGGTTACATCAAGATCGAGAGTGTAACTGTTGGTAGACCAATTATTTTTAAACTAGGATTTTTTTTTTTTTTTTTTGAATACTGAAAAATGAAAGATCAAAACCATTTGAAGAAGCAACATTTATTTGTAAACTGTGATGAAAACAATAGACGTTTTACGAATTATACGAGGTACAATGGATAAAGTTTTAGAAGAGTTTTTTTTTTTATTATTGTTCTTTCTGTTTCATATGTTATAAATTGGTGAAATCTATTATTGACTTGTTGGTAAAGTAATTTAGGTAAATTTAACTGTCGAGCGGGTGGGAAAATGCCGTATAGTGTCACTCAGTGTGAATGACAGACTATGACCACAGAGGTGATTTGAATCCATAGCTGTGATTGGACGAGAAGACATGTGATTTGACGACACTGGGGAAATAGTTTGAACAGTAAATTCGTTGGTTTTCGGGCGCCGAACTACATACTGATACGAATGTTGCTGTGTGCATATTTTTCCTCCTGTGTTTCCTAAACGACTCACCGAATATGCATAGGCTAGTCTGTAAATGGACGTTCGATTTTGATTTTTTTAAATCTAATAAAGTGAAACATGAGTATAAAAAATTTAAGTGTTACTTATTCATCTTGCCAAGAAATGCTTCACAGTTAAAACCAGGGGTTCGGTTGCCCAGTCAGCTGGGGCTGTAGAATACACCAACTGCTTTTCTACAGAGGGGTAAGGCTCCACCTCCCAACGAGTGTCCTAGATACGACACTAAACAATCTGATGGTGAGGTTTCAGTAATGCTGGAGCTTTGAGGAATGCGAAGTACCCCTTTATTGCCATCGCTCCCAGGTCCACTCTGGTCAGGAGTGGTAACACCTGATGCAGTCTTATCTATGGGTCAAATACAACTAAACTGTGTACTTATGCTAAACTGAATTGCTTCAAATAAAACTGTTTTGACATTTAACTGTGTGTAAGAAAAACTAAACTTATACTAAACTGAATTGCTTGAAATAGAACTGTTTTGACATTTAACTGTGTGTAAAAAAATAAACTTATACTAAACTGAATTGTTTGAAATAGAGCTGTTTGACTAAACTGAATAGCTTGTAATAGAAATGTTTTTGACAACTAAACTGTGTACTAGTGCTAAACTGAATTGTTTGAAATAGAACTGTTTATTTATATAAAAATGGATTTGGCATCAAATAACCTACAAAGGTTATACGCCATAAAAAAAACCAAAACAAGGTTTCGGTCTGGTTTCTTTGTTTAACGGCAAATCAACTTTCGTGGGTTCGAACTCAGGTAAAAGTTGGATTTTGAATGTTGATTTTCAAGGTTTGCAGACAAGCTAAACGGGGCTTTTATTTTATTTCTTTTCTGTTGCAGATGAGTGGGATGAAGCAGAAGCTATTCAGGTTTTATGTACCATTTACGATATTTGGGAATCGAGCCACAAAAAATGTTCAAAAGACTTGGCAGAAACAAGTCATGCTCTTGCAATGATGTACTATATTATTGGGCAAAACGACAGGGTAAGTCTTTGAACGCTACCACAGTATACATTCTCAAAGAATACATGTTAAGACATTTTATATTATTATGACTACATTCTCAAATAATTTTCTAAACGATATTTAATTTTGTTAAAATTATTAGAGCATTAAAAGAAATTCGCCCATTCAAGACTAAATGTGAATAGTCGCGTCAATATAGAGGGTATATGAAATAGAATCATTACTGCAACCAATTTTTTTAAAGAATTCGCTTTTATGTCTAGTAAACCGAAACGGTGATAATATGGGTCGAAATCACCAGTACCTTTTTCGTATCCCAATTGAAAAAATATCCCTTGAGTTATATTACTTTTAAAACGCGACTTTTTAATGTACCATGTCGAATAAACTATTCAACCACAATTGAAAAAAGCAGAAATTAATAATAAACTTTGCCAACATCATTTTTAATGACCCTTCACTTTCCTTCCCTTTTCTTGCTTTGCTGTTCCTTTTCTCCAGCCTTCTCTTCTTTTTCTTTTTCTTTTTCCTTCTCTTTTTCCTTTTCTTTTGTCTTCTCGTCTCTTCTTCTTCCATTCTCTTCTCTCTTCTGGTTTCGTTTCTTTCGTTTTTCTTTTGCCAACTCTTCCCTTCTCTTCTGGTCTCTCTTCTTCTTCCTTTTCTTCAGCCTTCTCTTCTTTTTCCTTTCCTTTTGCCTTCTCGTCTCTTCTTCTTCCATTCTCTTCTCCCCTCTTCTTTTTTCGTTTCTTTCGTTTTTCTTTTGCCAACTCTTCCCTTCTCTTCTGGCCTCTCTTCTTCTTCCTTTTCTTTTGCCTTCTCGTTTTCCTTTTCTTTTTCTTACTCTTCTCTTCTGTGTTCTTTTCTTCTTCCTTTTCTTTTGCCTTCTCTTCTTCTTTTTCTTTTCCTTTCTCTTCTGTTCTGCCCTTTCTTCTTCTTCCTTTTCGTTTGCCTTCTTCTTCTTCTTCTTCTTCTTCTTCCTTTTCTTTTGCCTTCTCTTTTTCCTTTTCTTTTGCCTTCTCTTCTTCCTTTTCTTTTGCCTACTTTTTTTCCCTCTCTTCTGCCCTCTCTTCTTCTTCCTTTTTTTTTTGCCAGCTCTTTTTCATTTTTTTTTTTTTTGCCTTCTCGTCTCTTCTTCTTCCATTCTCTTCTCCTCTCTTCTGCTTTCGTTTCTTTCTTTTTTTCTTTTGTCTACTCTTCTCTCCTGTTCTGTCCTCTCTTCTTCTTCCTTTTCTTTTGTCTTCTCTTCTTTTTCCTTTTCTTTTGCTTATTCTTCTCTTCTCTTCTGTCCTTTCTTCTCCCTTTTCTTTTTCTTTCTCTTCTCGTCCTGTCTCCTCTTCTCTTATGCCTTCTCTTCTTCTTTTTCTTTTGCCTTCTCTTCTCTTCTGCCTTCTCTTCTTCTTCCTTTTCTTTTGCCTTCTCTTCTCTTCTCTTCTGCCCTCTCTTCTTCTTC